>BSBK01010121.1:0-236861 GCA_027943335.1 Chamaecyparis obtusa
ATAATATATATATATATATATATATATATATATATATATATATATATATATATTATATATGTGTGTGTGTGTGTGTGTGTGTGTGGTGTGTGTGTGTGTGTGTGTGTGTGTGTGTGTGTGTGGTGTGTGTGTGTGTGTGTATATATATATATATACATGAGTGAGGAGACATAACGATGGATATACATGTCTCCACACATGTTGAGACATGTCTCTACACTGATATGTCCCTTCATAATCATTGCAACCTTGATTCATAATTAATAGATTATAATCTATGCAAACCGATTCATAATGGGTAGTATATAAACTGATTCCTAATTAGTTTATTATTTTAATAATATCATAATAATAATTAGTTTTTTTTCTCTGATATATATATATATATATATATATATATATATATATATATATATATATATATATATATATATATATATATATATATATATATATATATATATATATATATATATATATATATATATATCATTATTATTATATATATCAATATGTGAATATAATGTATAACAATATTATCTCATATCACTTCATAACAATATTATTAATTCAATGATGTTTATTTAATATTATAAGTTTGTATATTAATATAATAATAATGTCCATCATTATATGTATATTAATATTGTGATCATTTTATCTGATCAAAACTATAAACATCAACACTTCCCTCCCCCAAAACCTTGATTCTCTTCCTTAAGAAAACTCAAAGGAAGCAGCGAATTTAAGAGAAATGTATGGAGGAAGTGAGGAATTCATAGAGGAAGCAACGAATATGGAGTTAGTTGTGAATTCATGGGGATAACGGTGAATTCATTAAGGAGCAATATTCAGTGATTGTTATTGGTGCAAACTTCAATCACAGATCAGCATATATTGGTGTGAAAGATAAGTAGCTTTGGCTAATTGATAAGAACAAGTCTGAGCATGAATAAAGATCAAATTATGATCTGATCCATACAACCAGCAATTATTGGCAATGTTAACTGGGAGTTGATTAGGGCTGGAAGCCTTTGTTAGGACTGGACTCTTCCTTAATACACTAACACTAAGGTACTAATCAAGTTCTCCTCAGCACCTTTGTTAGTACAGTTTGGAGGCATATAGACTGTAGTTTACTTGGTTGATATCCAGGTATCTTCTATCCCTTCTTGTTTACTTTATTCTATGTTTAGTTGTGTTAGATCTCTATAGTTTGTTCATTCCGGACTAGAATCTAAAATATATCAACAAGAGATGATGATTTAGTAACCTACATCTAGAAAACCTTCACAATTATCCCTTCTTTGGCCTCCACATTTTCTTCTTCTAAAAAATGGTTATCTAGAAACTTTGGATACTATTTCTCATCCATGCACAAAATGTGCTAGTGATCATATAAAATTACTTTAGGCCTCTAGTATTGATAAGATGTACAAGAGTAAAATGTTTTTGTGAGACTGGGATCAATTTGTGCAGTGTACATAAATGCAAGGCGGTGATTATTCTCGACGATCAACAGGTATAAGTCTTCCAGGCCTTACCCAGTAGCTAGGACTAAAGATAACACAGCTCAAGAGACCATCATAGCTTGTCTCTTTCTTCGATCTATATTATTGATAGAAGTAGATAAATTAATGACAACGTATATTATTTAAGTTGACATTGCACAAATTTATCTACTTCATGCACTTGTAGACTATTAGGATGGTGATAAAGAAGCATTTGATGTTAAGTTCCAACATAAAGTGAGTAAATTTGTTTTAAGTAAGAAAATAATGATAACATGAATGCGTATGAAATTGAAATGCAGCCTGCCGATTCTTTCCATACACAACCTATTCATGTTGATGACAGTGATGACGTGCATCACAGTAATACAAGTAAACATCTTAAATTGATTGGTGTAGTAATACAAATTTAAGTGCGATTGGTGTTTGGATTAATGTAACAATTTGTATTACAACTGTAGAGAGTGTAGAGGCCATTGTTAATGAGTAGGTTGAGGTTGAGGCCGAGGCCAGACAAATGTCAAGACTTGAGAATCGAAACAATCAAAAGACCATGAATAATCAACAACATTCCATAAAACAAAACACTAATCTATGTTATCATTAAGCCATAAAATATGTCTTTAAAGTTTAGAAGCATCACAAAAACTTTCAAGAAACATAGTAATATCCAAAATATGTCTTTAAAGTTTATTTCCAATGATTATGATGATGTTGATGTTGATGTCTATAATTTATTTCATTTACTGATGCTTACCTAGATTGAATTTTGAATTGCTAGGTTCGAGAACGCTTTCAAAGTTTAGGGTCTGTTCCACATGATACTCTTAGTTACAGCTCAAATGTAGCTCAACATATTTTTGATGCTAGGAAGCCCACTGCAGAAACTCATCCACAGGTGAAATTTAATGCTGTGAATCTTGGCATTGTTAATGTTATTACTTTTCCTCACGTTTCATATTTGTGAAAATGTTTCTTGGCACTATCTTCTTTTTCAATTCCTATATTTGTAGCTTTTTAGATCATTAACTTAAGCATTGCATGTCTTTGTTCAAAGTTTATTCTAACACTATATTATATCTTATTCTTATTATAATATTCTTTGTTGTGGGGTAGGAGGTCAATCTTCATTGTCTTCATTGTGGGGGATAGTGAAGATTTCTTTGGCAAATAGTAGGTCTTCTTTAGTATCTTATAATAACATGCTAAACTGATAAAGGTGTTATGGGCATTTAATCTATAATTACTAATAGATTAAGCATGTTATTAATATGCTTAATGTTCCATTTAAATGCATTTAACATAAAAAACAAATTTACAAAACTGAACCAATGGCATGTTTACAACAAAGATGTGTTGAGGAGTTTGCTCCTTGTTTAATGTTAACTGTTCCTACACAATCCACTCATACAATAGTGAAATTCTATGTGGAAGGGATGGTTGATACTATCCCTTGAGGGAAGGGAGATTGTGAAAGACTTGTTATCATTGTATTGTGTATTTCCAATATGTTTGGATGCAGGGCAGACCAGGAGAATGAAGGATCACTCACTGATTGCTATTCAAATCGGATGCATGGATTTCTTGTGAATTATCGACTGATATGTATCCTGCAACTGCATTTGTAAATCTACATATACTTCTCTAGGGTTGTAAGCCACTTAGAGATAAAAATAGGGAAACTAAATCAAAATCGTTCTTTGTCCTATTTCCTTTTAACAAAGTCTCAACCATCAATGATAGAATACATTTGATGCCCTAAGCTATCAATACAAATGATGCCTAGCTAGAAGCTCATGGGCTGTCCATTTGATAACCACAGTCAACATTTCAAAAAAATGGATATCCTTGAGCACAAGCACCAATAACATCAAATAATGGAGTTAAAGCATGGGCTAGGGCATGACACTAGTAGAATGCGGTCATTTTAGTGACATCAATATACAATGGTGTCATTAAACATATATGCCAGTAATATCAACAAACGTGAATCCAAACATTTGAAAACCAATGACATGTTTACAACAAAGGTCTAATAGAACTCCAAACAATTCTTAAACATACTTTATTTGATATGATGAATTCTTAAACAATTAAGGTTGGAGTAGACATAGTTATCACACATTTTTTTGTGTGGTACAAGGAAAATTTGGCTAGGTCAAATCTTCCTTCATGCTACAAGTCTACAAAATTAGACCTTTATTAACAATTGATCATATCAGATAACTAGTATATTTAAGAATTGTTGGGACTGGTCCTTTGGCATGTATTACATAGAATATATAGAATCTTCATAATATTATTATTATTCTATTTCTTTGTTGTAAACATGCCATTGGTTCAGTTTTGTAACTTTACTGTTGTATAAGTGGATTGTGCATGAACAATTAACATTAAACAAGGACAAAACTCCTCAACATATCTTGGAAACTCCATTCACTTCTACCAAGACTAAAGCATTTAATCCATTCAACATTACATATAATCATTAGACAGTTACATTTTCTGACTGTGTAGAGGAACAATCACGACCAAAATGTTCAAAACTACTTTCACCCTTGTACAAGCTATTCCAAACTTCAAGTAAAATGAGCAATATGCTATATCAAATCATTCATATTCATAGTAACCATTCAAAGGATCATTTTGTCAATGAACCCTCTGGCTATATCCCTGCAGCAGAGAAAGGAAACTTAGTAAAACTAGTCTATGTCACTGTTTGTGAGGGTACAGTCATTATAAGTGCCTCTCAAACATCTCCAAACATGTAAGATTTTCTTTAAATACTTTATTGATCTCTTCTAAACATTAACCAAATCAAACCTACATTTGAATCCACACACAATAACCCCAAAATGAAGGGTTTTGTATCCTTTAATGAATCTCAGTCACTTGTAATGCATATATGGACAATCAAACCAGTAGTCTCCAAAGCATTCAATAAGTGACTAGATTGTATTTAATACATGCCAAAGGACTAGTTGTATGAAATTGTCAATCACATAGCATTTCACTGTTGTATGAGTGGATTGGGCAGGAACAATTAACATTAAACAAGGAGCAAACTCCTCAACACATCTTGGAAACCATTGAATTCAATAATAAATGAAATGTAACACCAACACTATTCCTTCCATTCACTTCTACCAAGAATAAAGCATTTAATCCATTGAACATTACATATAATCATTAGATAGTTACATTTCCTGACTGTGTACTAGAGGAACAGTCATGACCAAAATGATCCAAACATTTGAAAATAGTGAATCGATATCCTTGAGCACAAGCACCAATAACAACAAATAATGGAGATTAAGCACGGGCTAGGGCATGACACCAATAGAATGTGGTCATTTCAGAGAGCATTCATGATCAAATAAAATGCAATGCATTTGAAATTTGTGGTCGAATATGATGCCAGAGGCTCGAAAGATGAAGAAATCACATACGAAGAACATGCCATTGGTTCAGTTTTGTAAATTTGTTTTTTGTGTAATTATTAATTGGTAGATTAAATGGAGATAAAACCTTTATCAGTTTAATTAGCATGTTATTATCATATCAGATAAAGTATGTTTAAGAATTGCTGGGACTAGTCCTTTTGCGTGTATTAAACATAATAGAATTTTTAGCATATTATTATCAATCTATTTCTTTATTCTAAACATGCCATTGGTTCAGTTTTGTAGATTTGATTTTTGTCTTCAATGCATTTTTCATGAGGAGGGGTCTTGTTCTGAGGAGATTGATGAAGATTGTGCACCTCAAAAACCAGTTCATAAGGTACCAATCCCTGTTTTCTATTCGCTTATATTTTTGGTTTGGTAAATCTCCTTATAAGTTTCATGTCCTTTCTTTTGATTACTATGAATGAGATATATATCTTACATTTAACATTCAAATTCTTTACATTTTAGAACATGTAGTGTGTTTTTTGAGGATTTTACCAAATCAACTTTTAACATAAATTGAAAACACCAAACTGATATCTTGCCCTTGCAATGTGACAAAATATTTCTATTTGACCAATAACTGCAAGCAATTGAATGATAAATCCACATACCTGTATCTTTGTAAAATACCTAGAACATCAAAAAGATGGCTAAGTGGCTGCTGCCATGATTTTTATCTATTGAATATGGGAAAAAGAAACACCAAAAAGAATCGAATAGAAAACACAATTGGTCATTTCGGAGAGCATTCATGATCAAATAAAATGCAATGCCTTCTCTCGCGCTTGATCAAATTTCACCCACTCATTTTCTCCCACTCCTTTTCTCTACAATTGAAATAAAAATGATTTTTCCATTTCAAAATAGTGAATCGACATCCTTGAGCACAAGCACCAATAACATCAACTATTTTGATCTGTGGGTACCCTAATGTTGGCAAGAGTTCTTTTATTAATAAGATTACTCTACAAGTTTGAAGAAGTGATATATTTTGGCAAATGAAGAGTGGAAAGACGATGATGTTCCTGAGATCATGGATGGACACAATGCTACAAATAGAATGGGAAGACATCTTTCGAGCCTGGCCCTGGATCCTTTGACAATTGGGGTAGGATCCAGACCCAGGCTAAAAAGTTGTCTTCCTTTTTGTTGTGGAATATAGGCTCTACTGCTACAATGACAGACTGCGACGTACATATCACAACAGCTAAGAAACATAAATGTAGGCATCATGGTCACAATTTTTTGGAGACACAACATAATTGAATGCTATACCCAGAAAATGCAACACAACCACTACTCCTGCAGTTCTAAGTTGACACTGCTGGATCAAAAAACCATATATAGATTCCTTATCTTTGGTTTTTAGATCCCGCAATGTCAACTTAGAACTGTAGGAGTAGTGGTTGTGTTGCATCGTCTAGGTATAGCATTCAATTATGTTGTGTCTCCAAACAATTGTGACCATGATGCATACATTTATGTTTCTCAGTTGTTGTGGTTGAGGACCCCTTATCACCCTTTATGACCCTTTATGATCCCTAAGAATACATCTTAGAGGTCTTAAAGTGTCGTAAAGGGTCATAAGAGGCTCCTAGGAGGGGCTAGGTGAGCTTCCACCTTCACATGGTTGGCCCTGTTAAGTAGAGAATGTTAAACTATTCTCGAAACAAAGAGAAGCTCAATAATTTAAGGTCTCAGTCCACAGAGATACTAAAACAATGACGAGAATCAATGATGGAGAGTTTTTAGATTATGAGAAGACATATATGGAGTGGAGGCCATATGGAGTACTAGTGCAGAGATGATGATTCAGTACCTACATCTATAAAACCTTCACAATTATCCCTTCTTTGGCCTCCACTCATTCCTCTTCTCAAAAATAGTTATCTAGAAACTTTGGATAATGTTTCTCATCCATGCAAAAAATGTGCTAGTGATCATATAAAATTACTTTAGGCCTCTAGTATTGATGAGATGTACAAGTGTAAAATGTTTTTGTGAGACTGTAATCAATTTGTGTAGTGTACATAAATGCAAGACAATGATTATTGTTGATGATCAACAGGTAGCTAGGACAGTAGCTAGGACTAAAGATAACATAGCTCAAGAGACCATCATAGGTTATCTCTTTCTTCGATCTATATTATTGATAGAATGGTTTTCCTTTCATTAGCTCATCAAATCTGGGGATTTGAAAGAATTTAATAGAATATTTTCATGACAACGTATATTATTTAAGTTGACATTGCACAAATTTATCTACTTCATGCACTTGTATACTATGAAGATGGCCATGCTTCTTTATAGCCATCTTCATAGTCTACAAGTGTGCAAAGTAGATAAATTCGTGCAATGTCAACTTAAATAATATATGTTGTCATAAAAATATTCTATTAAATTCTTTCAAATCCTTGGATTTGATGAGCTAATGAAAGGTAAAACATTCTGTCAATAATATAGACCAAAGAAAGAGACAAACTATGATGGTCTCTTGAGCTGTGTTAACTTTAATGTGCCTATCCATTAGTTTTTTGATAATTTACAATTAAATCTGATAGCAGTGCTATGTCTTTGATAGACAAAATGTCAGAGAATCATAATTTATGACAATTCTTCTGACAGTAATGCTATACGTTCGACAGGGAAACCTGTTGGAGAATGCTACACAAATGCCACTTTTCTAACTGTTTAAGTGTCGTAAATAGAAAAATTTTGACAGAACCTTCGACAGTAAGGCCATATCACTGATAGGTAGATCTGTCAGAATTTGGTACAAACTGTTGCTATTCCAATAGTACTAATGTCATAAATAATATTTTTGACAGTGCATCTGAGAGAGACTCTATTTTTCTGACAGGTCATGTTATCAGAATTCTGATGGATGAACAAAATTCTGATGGATGAACCGTAGAAAATGCCATAATGAAGCTATTGTCATGTGCAAGTTTCTGACATGAAATGGTGTCAGTAAACTGATGGGTATGTCTTTTGTCACAATTTCCAATGCAAAAATGACGACAGATGTATGTGTCAAAATTATGATAAATGAGCATTGCAAATCTGACAAATGGCCGTCAAAATTTGACCTCAAATGTACTAGTGTGTAAGACATTTTCCATTAACTACTGGAGATGGGTTATCATCTGATCAATTTTTAGGGTTGTAGGCGGTTTTCAATGGAAAACCATATGTAAAAAATATTGTAACACCATGTATAAGACTACGACTCCGGGGTTTCTTCCTGATTCTTCCCTGGAGGAGTCTTTTGAATCAGTTTATAAATATAATTATGGTGGCTCGACCACTTTCACTTTTTTTAAAAAAAAAATTAACTTAAAATTGAAATTAAATTAAACTTATTTAAAAATAAACATTACTCAAATTAAAAAGAAATTAACAAATAAATTTAAATAAAAATTTTCATGGGGGGGAAATGTTAGGGCCCAAGCCCATGGTTGGCCTTACGACATATGTGACTATCGTGGACAACCTAAGCTACCATGATAGCCAAGCTATCATGCGATAGTCTTGACTTTCGTGAGCAGTTGTAGCTGCCACAGTTGCCAAGTTGTTGTTGATAGCATTGACTATCGTGTGTAGTCGTAGCTGCCACGACAACCAGTGCTACCACCAACATCACCCTTGGCCTGCCGGTGGGGTTGGGGAGTGGGACCCCCGCACCCACATAATATTTAATAATAATTTATTTTTTTTAAAACAAAAATTCCCTCTTTATTTTTTTCTTTTTTATTTCCATTTAATATTTTAAAACAAAATAAATTTGGAGCAGTATTTAGATAAATTATATTTTATCTAATAAAACAATATATTTTCAAAAACAAAATTACTGATTTAATTCAAACTATCATGCAAATCATAATAATTACAAATTGATTTCCTACAATAGAAACCCTTTTTTGATACACTAACATCTATTGATTTCAAATTTTACATGCAATTCCTAGAAATAACCTTTTGTAGTATTTTGAGAAAAATATTAAAAAATTATTAAGATTTATTATAGGGTTTTCAAATACCCAAAACAAAATACCATAGATATTCTAACATAAATTCAATCCAATTTTCACAAGAAAAAATTCCAAATCATACAAAAGCTAATTACAAATAATTCACCCAACAATCTTAGGCACAAAGAATACAATCTTTTTGAAAGAAAAATCTGCAAAGAAAATGAGGGTTTCAAACCCCGCCTTAACCAACGTCTAAAAAAATGAAGCCAAAAAGACCAAATTCAACCTTCAAGATCTGAGCTTTCAAATAGTCATGCAACTATGCCCACCAAAACAAGATTTCTTAAAAAATCTCCAAACTCTTCTAGAGCTCCTCCAAAACCTGATAAACATAATGAAAATAATACTCAAAATCCCTACATAAAGAAAACCTATCCCTCCTAAGGTTTCCAAAACATGCATACTCAAAAGAAGAACTCAACTCTATCTCCCTAGTTGAATGATAAAATAACTCAATAAAATAATGCAATTTAAAAATAAAACTCGAACATAACTTAAATAACTTAAATTATAATTCCAATTTCACTTAAACCAAAAGTGCAACTTAAATCACATTTCAATTATTTAATTACTCAATAAATACTTTAGTGTAAATTTAACTATGAAAACTAATAAATTAAAACATTAAATAAATCAACGAGGCCTTTTTATTTACATTAGGATTTAATAATTAATTAAACCCTTTAATTCAAAATTTAAATCTTTAAATTTAATTTAATTTAGTCAAATGATTTCCATTTGAGATATTGTGAGAGGGCATGCTCATGCTGACAATTCAGGGAAGTCGATGCCCGATACCTAAAATCTTGCATACAATACAAGCATGTAAATACATGTATAGATATATAACATACAATGGCAAGAATTAGTCGATCATATGGATCTCACAAGCAAGTAACTATGACTCCGTTTCTCAACCACATCAAGCACATCAAATAGAAAAATAAAACACACATGCTAACCATACACATGCAAGTATGGTGTTAGTAACACCATAAATATAAATATCATCCTAACATCTAAATTATCATCAAAATATAACCATAGCATATACATCATCGTGAGAATTTAAATTGACATGAAAATAACCATATTCATCTAATTGGAAATAGATGATATAACACAACATCCACAGTTCATATTTAATCAAATTAGTACTCCAAATATCACTAAAATAACAAACACACACATAAAAGTGGCCTAAGAGTGTTTGGAAAAGATAACAGAAAAACAAACTATGGAGGGGCACTACATCCACCTCCCCTAAAAATAGACTTACTCCTGGAAGCCTAAAAAAAAAATACGAACATAAGTCCCATAAATCACATTGCACCCAATCAAATCAAAGCAAAGGATCAATGAGTATGTCCCATCAGACCCTTCCCACCTTATGGTTTGAACTCTAAGGATCATTCTCAACTGTAAAAGGCCTATGGGATCTACCTGCATCTTCAACTATAGGGTCAGAAGCTATCGGCCTGTATCCTAAATATTGTGGTGAACGCTAGGGACAATTATTTTCCTTATGACCATATTGACCACAAGAGAAACAATCTCCACTAAATCCTCTCCCTGTCGAAGGTGCACTAGACTACTGGAAACTACCTCTACTAACCTCTTGATGAAAACTCTAAGTAGGATGACTATGAGAATGACTCTTGATATGCTAACCATTATGGAAGTTCTTGGACTGAGAACCATCACCCTGAGCTGGGGAAGAAAAACCCTTCTACTACTGGTTTTGATTCCCTCGTGACAAGGTAGAAGGGTTCTTAGAGTTTCCATTCTTCTAAGACTGATTCCCCCTAGATCATGAAGACAGATGACCAAAGCTAGGTTCTCATCCACCAAGGTAGCCTTAATAACTGCCTTCTTGAGGGCCTTAGGTTTGAAAAGCCTAACTTCCCCAATGATGTGACCATTTAAGCCCCCTAATAAAATGTTGAACCATTAGTGATAAATTATCACCAAAACTTGTGTAGGGTTTAAGCTCAAAGAAATGACACTCGTAATCCTGAACAAACATAGTTAATTGCCACAAGTTGTGAAATTCATCTTTGCATTTCTATTCCCACTTATCAGAGAGAAACTATTCCCAAGAATTTTCAAGAAATAACTCCTAGGTAACATCTTCCATACTAACTCCAATTTTCTTCTCTTTAATCTTCCAAAATATAGCTACAAAATCTATGAGGTGCATGATGGCACACCTTTCCTTAACATTGGTATCAAATTGTTTAATAGAAAAACATCGATCCAATGCAATGAGCCATGTCTTTGCCTCAAAACCAAAACTAAGACCATCAAAGGGAGGAGGTCATGAACTCAAAAGATCTCTCATCTTATTATCCTTTAAGGCTTCTTGGCCAATAGTAGCGTCCTTCCTCCTAGGACTCATGGATCTCTATCTATCCTCATTCCCAGAATGGTGTGACTCACCTATCTCAATCCTATTATGAATAGGTAGATGTTACTAGATGGTCTAAAGTATCTACCTGGTATTAGGCTCCCTAGAATCACCATGATGCTCACCACTATCCTCATCCAAACTCTCATCTCTATGACTCGTAGGAGGGCTATGAAGCCTACCCCTCTCACATCCTCTACTATGACCTCCACTATGGCCTCTACCAACAGATCTAGCTCTAGAAACCATATCTTCTACAACACCCAAACAAAAGAATGATATCTCAAAACCAACCAAGAATAAAAGAAAGACATGATATATAATATGATAGTCTGAAATACAGAGTATTGTATGTCTAAGTTTCTATTTTAAGTTTTCAAAGTTTAAACATCTAATGGGAACACAACTTCCGAGAGTTCCCAGTGTAGAAACTCGGGCTCTAATATCAAGTGTAATGCCTTGCCAAGGAACCCAAGATAAATTAACCTAGATATGTAAATAATTTTAAAGAATAATTTTTCGTTAAGTGTTTACAAACAACAACAAAAACAATGTACAACAATCCAGAAGCAACACAGTATAATTTACAACCCACATACAAATACAACTCAACATAGATTGCAAATCTCAAGGGTTCCTTAGCATAGATTACTTAAATATTAATTAATTACTTACTTTAGATTAGATATAATAGGAAATCCCATGTATAAAAATGAATGATAAATTCAACTTTATATAAAAGATAACATAAATATAATTGGTACCATAAAGTATCCATCATAATCCACATACATTGCACATGTCGCAGGGTATGTAATACAATAACCAAGATAAAGTAAAACATGATATCACCAGAAAAATTGATACAATGATACAAGAAAACATAGAATAAGACAGATAAGAACACATCTCCATCAATGAAGAACAAGGAGGATCAACTACCACACATATCATCTAGTACTGGTACACGAACATCAAAATCTATAATGGTAAAAGAATCACTACCACCTGACCTCATGGAACCTAAATGGTCCACTCCCACTCTACTGAGGAGATAATAATAGATTCCAATTGGATAATAAACATCAACAATCAACATAGCACAAACCAAGGAAGAGATCCTGAAAGTTTTCTAACACAAAGGGTACAATAGGATAACAAGGTAAGACATCCTGGAAGAGATCCTAAAGGCAACCAACACATGTAGGAAACCTAAGATACATAATGGGAAGTGTCATCATAGGATCCAACTCTAAGGTTATCCTGGTAGTCTCTTAAGATCCTAACTCCCTAGTGACTCTATGGGGTATCAATAACCTGTCATGTAGATGAGGTACTAACTATACTATATCGAGTCCACATAGGTGGAAAGCACCCTCCCACTCCCATCTTAGTCAAAACTCAATCAAGAACTCATACATGAGAGAGGCACACAATCTCTTATTAATTGATTTTAAACTCTCAATGCCATTTAATTATCACTTGTTAAGGTACTTGCAATAGGATATCTCGATAGCCACTTATGGGCTCCGACACCAATTACAAGCCACTTCCCACCTATACACTTAGTTAACCTACCTAGGTTCACAAATTGAATAACATCCAAAGATCTTAATCAAGTGCTCACAATGGCCCCACAAAGTCATATCCATGAACATGCACTGAACATAATACCACAAAATCATAATACCATAAGACCATACCCAAAGATTCCTTATAAACCATCTAAGCAACACATATTGATTAAACAAACTCAAGCTATAAACATCACATAATTGTACATCCCGAGCCTCTATTATCCATTCCCAAAAGAATCAACTAAACATACCCAATAAATAAATTAAAATAAATTATCCAATAACAATTAAAATCTCATGCACAGATTATGTCCACATATTAGAACATCTTACAATAACAAAGAGAAAAATAATTAATTAAAATAACCATGGAACTTAAGAAAATATCAATTAATAATATAATAATATCATTAATTATTAGCAAACAAAAATAAAGTAAATTAAATACTAAAATAATGTAATTTAAAATTAACTTAAAATCAAAATTAAATTAAACTAATTTAAAAATAAACATTATTTAAATTAAAAAGCAATTAAGAAATAAATTAAAGAAAACAAAAAAAACAATATTTAATAATAATTAATAATAATTTTTTTTATAAAACAAAAAAAACAATTCCCTCTTACATTTTTTTAAATTTTTTTTTTATTTCCATTTATTTTTTTTAAAACAAGCTAACTTTGCAGCAATATTTAAATAAAATTTATTTTATCTAATAAAAACAATATATTTTTAAAAAATTATAGATTTAATTCAAATCCTCCTGCAAATCATAATAATTACAAATTGATTTCCTGCAATAGAAACCCTTTTTTTTGACAAACTAACATCTATTGATTTATAATTTTACATGCAATTCCTAGAAATAATATTTTGCAACATATTGAGTAAAATATAAATTTTTTATTAAGATTTATCCTAGGGTTTTCAAATACCCAAATGGAAATACCATACCTATTCTTATATCAATTAAATTAAATTTTCATGATAAAAAATTCAAAATCATACAGAATCTAATTACAAATCATTCACCCAACAATCTTAGGCAGAAGAATACAATCTTTTCGAAAGAAAAATCTGCAAAGAAAATGTGAGTTTCAAATGCTGCCTTAACCAACGTCTGAAAACACGAAGCCAAGAAAGACCAAATTAAAGTTTCAAGATCCGAGCTTTCAAACAATCATGAAACTATGCCCACCAAAATAAGATTTCTCAAAAAATATCCCAACTCTTCCAGAGCTCCTCCAAAACTTGATAGACATAATGATAATAATAGCCAAAATCCCTACATAAAGAAAAACTATCCCTCCTAAGGTTTCCAAAACATGCAAACTCAAAAGAAGAACTTAACTCTATGTCCCTAGTTGCATGATAAAATAACTCAATAAAAAAATG
This sequence comes from Chamaecyparis obtusa, assembly GCA_027943335.1. Taxonomy (NCBI): domain Eukaryota; kingdom Viridiplantae; phylum Streptophyta; class Pinopsida; order Cupressales; family Cupressaceae; genus Chamaecyparis; species Chamaecyparis obtusa. The sequence continues at coordinate 14,378 of BSBK01010121.1, forward strand.
CACATTTAAAATAAAACTCAAACTCAACTTTTAACTTAAATTATAATTCCAATTTCACTTAAACCAAAAGTGCAACTTCAATCACATTTCAATTATTTAATTACTCAATAAATACTTTAACATAAATTTAACTATGCAAACTAATAAATAAAAATATTAAATAAATCAACTAGGCTTTTTAATTTACATTAAGATTTAATAATGAATTAAACCCTTTAATTTCAAATTTAAATCTTTTAATTTAATCAAAGGTGTTTAATCAACTTTAATAATTAAATGTTGTCAATATCAAATATTTTCACATCATAAAATATAACTTATTCCAGTACCATAATTACTCTTAATTAATTATTTAAATCAAATAATTTACACAAGCAAACACACTTGACTCCCAAAATCTGAAAATCAACTAACTCTATAACAAGAAAACACCAAGTCATGAATTCACATCACCTTGACGCATTCTGATAGGGAACTCAATCAGAAACTTCTCCCTTAATTTAGGACAATGTTGGCTTGGGTTTGGGTTTTGGACCTATGTGTTAACTCTCCTCTCTTACCATTTGAGATATTACGATAGGGCATGCTCATCCTGACAATTTAGGGAAGTCAATATCTGGTACCTGAAATCCTACATAAAAGGAAAGCATGTACATACATGTATAGATATATAAAAAACAATGGTAGGGATCAACCGATCATGTGGATCTTGCAAGCAAGTAACTATGACTCCATCCATCAATCACATCAAGTACATTGAAAAGAAAAATAAAACATGCACGTCAACCATACACATGTAAGTATGGGGTTAGTAACACCATAAATGTAAATATCATCCTGACATCTAAATTATCAACAAAATATAACCATAGCATATACATTATCATGAGCATTTAAATTGACATGAAAATAACCATATTAATCTAATTGAAAACACATGATATAACACAATATCCATGGTTCATATTTAATCAAATTAATACTCCTAATATCACTGAAATAAGCAATGTGCACACATAAAAGTGGCCTAAAAGAGTTTGGAAAATATAATAGAAAACAAAAACTATGGAGGGGCACTACAGTTGTCCTTTAGTCATCACTTGATGTAATGTTCTAATTTTAACAATCGATTCACAATTGTAAGGATTGGATCAATTGATATCAGTTCAATTATGAAAAATGTAAAATGCATGTACATGTTGTATGCTATATATATAGACTCACCTTTGAAACACATGTGACATGTATAATGTAATTTTTAGAATTTGAGTTTGAAAAATGAAAGTTTTGAATTTACCTATCACTTCCCAAAAGTAACATTTGTTGTATTTTGTGTCTCGGGTAACAAAATGATTTTGACACCATTCAACAATTTTCTTTGAATTCTTTATCATGTTACGTAGATATATTTAATGATTTAATGTATATATATGCATATGTGTGTTTGTGTGTGTGCATATATATATATATATATATATATATATATATATATATATATATATATATATATATATATATATATATATATATATATATATATATATATATATATATATATATAGTTTATTTCTAGCAAATGAAGATTAAAGAATGTACATACATACTATACTTGTAAACAAGTTGAATATCTCGAATGTATGTACCTTGAAGTTTATGTTGTCAGAGTGCATGCTTCACACATGCTCCTACTCCATCGTGCTCTCCTTTTCCATGTCCACTTTCAAAGAACTTTCAAAGAACCTTAACATTGTGTCTAGCATGTTGCATGGATAATCAATTAAAGGCTTTTGCAAACTTAAATTGACCTACAATTTAAAGTTACATAAATGTACACACACACAAAAATATAATATGCTTACCTGCACACCCATCAGATGAGATCTAGTGTTGTGAAGAATTTATCTCATGATTTGCAAGATGATTGAAAAACATGTTGAAACAATGAACCATGTAGCTCCTATCATGAACCCTATCATCGTTGATATAGAAATGAACGTCCTTGATGATAATGCATTCATTGTGATCTATACTTTATATCTCATCCAAATCAAATTTTCCATGTCTATAGGTCACATTCACAAATATTGTAACTTGATTAGAATGATAATATTGACTCTAGAGCTCTAATTGAGGGGAAAATGTATCTAGTTCTTTGTAAAATATACCACTGAAAGAATACAACCAATTTGGAGACAATTTTTGGAAGCACAAAACAATTCCGCTTACCATTGTGCACCATGAAAATGTTGGATATGTGGATAAACCATAGATCTAAATCTCTCCATGAACTAAATGTACGGTAATTCACTTTCCTTCAATACAATATTTTTTTATTCACCTCTTGTATTCGTTTGGTATTTCAAATATTCAAATCTCTTCCATTAGACTGGTGTTGTAGCATCAATATTATCTAATTGTAAATGAAATTTTTGTAGATTTCCACAATCATTGCATTTAGTTTTTATATATTAGGCATTGAATCCAAGTCTTCTCATTTATCACATAAAATGGACTTTACAAATTTTGTTGTACTTCTAGGAACCATATCTATATTAAGTACTAGCATAACCCTTTTTTATGATTTCAAGTATAAGTGAAACTCAACATGATTTTAGAAAACAACATGTTTTATGAACATTATTTATGCATACGAAGAAAGGGTGCAACATTTCAAACATTCTCTGATCTATTTTTCACATCTAAAAATTCTTGTTTGAATGCTTCAAAAAATTTACTTTCTATAGTATCGAAAAAATGTTTTGGATGTGAAATCTTCATACCAGTGTCTTCATCTTTCATCTATATAGTCTCCCTTCTATTGGAAGAAACATGAGAGTGGTTGGTCCAAAATTCAATGACCTGTCTTCTTACATCTTCAGAAATTATGTCTTTATGAGGAACTCTACAACTATGTACCCAATTATTTTTAATGTCCATATCCAACATATTTCTCATCCTAATATATCTCTGAAAAGTTCCTAAAGATATTTTGAGTGAATCAGAAATTGCTTGAACTTGATTTCTATGTATCAACCTCTTACTGGAAATCATAGTCATCAATGCTCTTCTAGTAGCATTTGTAGTTGATCCTCCATGATGTGTCATGTTAACAACGTTCAATGCATCTTGTAATTTTTGAATTATTATTTCATTTACTTGACCTCCTACAATTTTCCAATTATCAATACCCAACAAGTCCAAGAATGGAGTTATTTCTATTTTCCTTAATAACTTTGCAAATAATTGTGCTTTTCCCACCAAATATTTATCGTCAAAATATCCCTTCCACATGTTTTTGAGATGCAATTTAATAGTGCTTTTAGGTGCCAACTGTTCTAGTGCAATTTGACTGATCAGTGATTTATCATTCATCTCCATCAAATTTTGCATTGTAGGATAAATATGTATACCTCAACTACTACCAATATTCTCCCCTAGTTGAGTTGCACCTTCTTTAACATCGACCAATTTCTCTTCAACAATTTTCATATGACCTTTCATTTGGTCATCCCTTTTACAATTATATTTCCTGGTTCTAGTCCTTTTATTTCCCATTTCTCAAATATATACGCAAGAAATTATTTTTTTCTTTAATCCTTCTTGACTGAAAAAATTTCCTTCACACTCCTCTAGAAACAAAATGCCTCCTAGCTTCAAAAAAACCCTTATATTCTAAAATAAGAATTGAAACTCACAATTGTTATATATATATATATATATATATATATATATATATATATATATATATATATATATATATATATATATATATATATATATATATATATATATATATATATATATATACCTACCCTTCTATTTGAAAGGGTGGGTCACCAAAGTGACCGCTCATGGGGGCCCGACCCCTAAATGCACTTAGCCTAGAAGGACCCGGCTGAGTCATACTCGACTGATTCAGTCTAGGTGGCATGCCATGTTGGCAAACAAACCTGCAAAAACACAAAAAAATCCAGAAGTTTCCACTTCTGTTGTTCCTTTCTCTGTTGAAAATAGAAAATTTTAGAAAACTAAAAGTACCCTTTTCTAGATCTCAAAACTACAAAATTTAATATTGTTTCAACTTCAAAATGTTAAAACAATTTGCTAAAAACTACATGTAGGTATATTAAGCTTTGAAAAGTCCTTGATTCGAAAAATATATAAAAATGCTAAATCAATTTAGAAAAGTTTTAAAATCATATAAAACACTAGAGAAGAGAGTCCTCTTCAAAAATATGTAATTTAGTTGGTTTTTGGTATAGTTTTGATAGGGTAAAAGTGGTAGGAGACAAAAACTATTGATTTCAGGTAAGTTCGACTTTGAATACTTATAACGGGAAAACTATAGATCAAATTTTTTTATTTTTTATTTTTTCTTATAGTACTAGATATACATTTCATCTTAAACATATTATGAAATTGGAGGAAAAAACAATGTTTTACTTCTAATGATTTGATGGGAAGTAAACTCCCTGATTTGCAGTATTTCTTAGGAAATAAAAAATTCAAAAAAAATATTAATTTTGGTTCAAATTAATTTATAAAAATTATAAGTATAAAATTCATCTCATTTCACATGTTTCATCAATTTACATCATCTTCAAATTATCAATAGAAATGTGACTTTTATACCCTCGAAGTTTTTCAATTATGGTGTTGTTAGCCTTTTCCTTTGAAAAAGGGTGACAACTTATTGTGCTTTTACCCCTAAGAATTGATGTAAATATTTCCAAAAAATATAGATAATAAATTTTTATGGTTAAAACTTATGAATGATTTTATATTATTTTGTATCTATATCTAATATTTTTTATTATAAAAATATAAGACATAATTATAAATATAATTGTAGTATCTAAAAATAAGTAAATTTACATTTTATGAAACATAGGGCCTAATAATCTAATATAAATTATATTATGGGAAGGGAACCACTAATCAATATTGCTAGCTTAGAGAGAGAGAGAGAGAGAGAGAGAGAGAGAGAGAGAGAGAGAGAGAGAGATGACCATATGAGATTATTATTAAAGATAATTTAGATATCATACTTTATTAATTTATTTACACTAAAATATTTATACAAAAAATTACATAATTTCTTTCTTTCTTGGAAATTATGTTATTTATGCAAAAAGGGCTTGAATGGAAAAGTGATAACTTCAAGGGAAAGGGAGACATATCTAGAGATACAAGGGTAAATAGGAAGATAGAGGTAGAGATGAAAACATAGTGATTGGAAAAGGAGACAAATAGATAGAGAGATAAAAATAGAGATATAAGGAGAGATGGAGAGATATGGAGGAAGAGGAACAAGGAAATGTTAGGAGAGATATAGATGCTGAGATATATTGATAGAGATATAAGAAGCTATATAGAGTGGGGGAGAGTTAGACACAAACATAGAGACAAGAAAACAAGACATGTAGGGATAGACAAATAGAGATGGAGACAAAAAAAAGGAGAAGATATGGAGGGGTTCCATTTTTCCCTTTTGGCTCTAGCACTACATCTAAATTCTTTTTCTCAGAAATATTTCCTTCCTCTTATGACACATTAGACACTTTAATGATAATTATTCTTTGATGGCTTTGTTTTCACCATTTTGTGACTAGCATGAACTCCAAATTATGAGGCCATCCTTAAAAGGTGAGAGATTTTATAGGAGGACAACCAAAGGGGGTAAGAAATTTCTTAAATAAGATTAAGAATATTTATTTCCAACTAAAGAGGTCTTCTCCATAGGTTAGTTGATAGAACAATTACATTTGTCCTTTCTTACTTCCTTTGTTTTAGGTTATTAGAGATGGTTGTGTCATTCAGTGATGCCTTGATAATTGGACTTCTATAATTCTTGTTTTATTTTTCCATCTCTTCATATAAATTGATGTGTATTTCTTTGATATTTTCTTCAAAAAGTTCCTCTTCTTGGTAACATCGATTAACAATTCAGTATACTTTTTGACAAAAGTTCTCATATCTCCCACTATAGTGGAATGCAAAGGTGGGAAACCAAAGTTTTTTCTCTATAATACCAGTATAATTCAAGGGAAAAACATGATATATAGTCATCTTCCTAGAGTGACATACAACATCACAAAGTTCAAACAAGTGCTTCTACAAAGCTATAACACTAATGAGAACATTGGGGTTTCAAGGAAAAATGTCTTTGAGATTCCACTAGGTGTGCTAGTGAAAATTGTTGTTCTGTAAGAGGGTCAAACCCATATATAAAGGTATTTGGGAGGTTTGGTTGGTATCATATCCATTGTACCCTATGAAACAACCTCTAATATTTTAAAAGGCATCTCTTTAGAATGATGGGACTTAGTAAAAAGGATACTTGGTAGTTTCCTTTTAACGGAGCTAGACTAAAGGGAAATAAGATAATGTAAAGATTTTGAAACACTAATAACCTTTCTAGAAGTCTTTAAAGCACTTTAGGGGAAGGAGGTCCTTCAAGAAGGAATATACAATGTCTCCGAGTTAATAAAAAATACACAAATCATGGTGATTAGGATCTAAATAGAAATAATTCATACACAAGTTTGAAAAAGGAACATACATCCTAAGGTTTATAGTAAATGACTTGTCTAAGGGATTAACTGCTAAAGGTACAATTCATCTTCTATTTTAGAGGCACGTGGAAGAGTAAAAACATGAATGGTCAACAATCTTTCAAGATAACTGGAAGACAAAAAGACAAACATTAATATACATGACCTATTGCAAAAAGAATTAGCGTAGCAGATATTAATAAGACAATGGAGAGACAATTACTATATTTGTTAAAAGAAATGTAGATTGTAGATTTCAGTGTTCTTCAAAAATAAATCACCTCAAGATTTTACAATAAAATCAATGTGTTTCTCCCAATTGAAAAGAAAGAATCACAATTTTTTTGAACTCCTTCCTTTCAATAGGTATGGGTCTTTTTTACAGAAATTCTTGTATTTTTTGTACGATGGTGTCTCTATCCTTAATCATGGTGTCCACTAATGCCTTCTTAATTAATTATGATGTTCTTTTTCATTAGTTTTAGCTAGATGTCTTTTTCATAAACAACTTTACCATTGTTATCTAGGTCATCAAAATGGTCCCTGACAATTTTTTAGGCTTAATAATTAAATTAGGAATCAGGATATACTGATTGTTAAATGTTAAAATAAGAATATACCAAAGAAAAAAGTCTTTTCATGGGCATGTTGATGCCTAGATAGACAAGTTCATCACGGATAATGGCTGAATGATATGAACAAATCGATGCAGGAAGACATGTAGGGCTCAAAATGATGTACACAACTGTCCTGAAGGGATTATAATGTCGATCCTATCTCATTACCTATGGAGATCATCACAGAAGACAATTTACTTACATCAAAGCCTTCCATATTTTTGGGAAAAAAACTGGAGAGAATTGCATATAATCTAGAAAAGCATGAATATTGAATTCCTTCTTTGGGTAAAAGCAAGGGGGAATTCAAGATTTCTTATCACTTCACGACCAAGATTCCCTCTTCAACATTTCTAGTATGTTTCCGCATCAAATTTAATAAACAAAATAAATTTCTTTCTCTTTTCAAACAACTTCAAGCAGCAACGAAGATTGCTTAGCGTTGAAACCATTGGTTACCTTCTCTATCCAGGAACCCTCTTTTGACTTTCTATCCACCTTATTATTTTGAGTAGATCTCGATGTTGTGTGAACATATGTATTTCTAAGTTTTTCTTATTGTCCAGGCCGGATTCTTTTATTTCGACGAAAAAAAAAACCTCTCTCTTATAAAATTATATGAAGCTTGAAAAAATTACAAACACTCATAATAACATGTGAAGAATAAAAATGTTAGGAGGTTTTAACTAGTCCACCATCATTAAAGGTAAAACTAATAATTAATGATTAAGAGAATAACCATCATAAATAATTATTTATTCAAAGTTTTCATTTTAAATGGTGAAAAAAAGTTAACCACTGAACTCAATTGTTAAGAATTTCTCCTTAATTCTAAGGAGGTCCAATTTTCTATGTAAAAATTAGAAACAAGAGTCACAAGCCAATGGTTGTTTTTCTTACCATATAATTATCTCAAGAATGTATGGTTTGAAGGTAGGAAGACATAAGTTTTTATATAGCATAGGGGATAGGATCACATTAATTGATTTGATTAAAAAAAAATCGTTATAAGAGATTTGCCATGCATGTAAAGGGGATAACACTTAGGAGTGAAATAGTTGAAATAAGATTATTTTTAAAAAAGGTGCAATAGAAAAGGAAAGTGTTGAAAATCTAAACTAGGATAAGTCATTACAAGAGGAGGGAGCTAAAATAAGAGTCAAAAAATACCAAATTAGATACAATCTATAATGTGTGCAAACGACAATCTAAAGAATTATAAACTAAGAAATCTTTAATATTACATGGGAATTTCTCTTGTCACTTTCAATGCCACACACATAAACCTATTCTAAAAATATATTTAATTATTAGAATTATCTATAATCATTCTTGAAAGTAAATATATATTTTTAAATCTGTTTTGTTTTATAAATTATTACTATTACATTGTGTTATCTCTCTTAACTTGCACTGCAAACTTGTTTAACTGCACTCAATATAAATTATAAATTTTAATTTGATAAAATTATTAATAAATTACACACACAAATATACACAGATATACATCTATGCATATAAATTAACACACACACACACACACACACACACACCACACACACACACACACACACACACGCACGCACGCACACGCACACGCACACGCACACGCACACGCACACGCACACGCACACGCACACGCACACGCGCGCGCCCACACACACACACACACACTGTGTGTGTGTGTGTGTGTGTGTGTGTGTGTGTGTGTGTGTGTGTGTGTGTGTGTGTGTGTGTGTGTGTGTGTGTGTGTGTGTGTGTGTGTGTGTGTGTGTGTGTGTGTGCGCGCGTGCGCGCGTGTGTGCATGCGTGTGTGTGCAGGCGTGTGTGTATTCACAAATACCAAAAGTGACATTTCTTATTTTATATGAGCATTTGGGTCCTTTTATAAATTGTTAAACTTTTTAAAATAAGGTGTTTTTTGTCTTAAATACGTCAGATACTTATATTCATTCAAATATACATGGTAAATTATTCAAATTAACCACAAACCCACTACTTTTATTCAAATTTACCACAAACCCATTAGTTTTAATGAGAAAATTTCATAAAACAAATTGAACATATCACACTTCAATACCATTCATTAATCACTAGATAAAACTAGTGCATCTTATATGCATACATGAAAACAATTGAAGTTTGACAAGCAATGGGTTCTATGAATGGGGTAATCTTAAACAAAACATGACAAGTTTCAACTTGTCTAGATGGTATATCTAAATTTTGAATAGCTTTTCCAATAGAGCTTATTTATTAGTATAATTTTAGATAAGTCACTTAAACAAGTTAAAATTTAGCAAACCAAAACCCATGGTACAAACCAAACCTATTGCATAGAAGAGGAGGGATACATGATTTTAAAGGATTCTAAAACCCATATACTAAAAGAATAAAAAAGTAAAAATAATTGCCTTGTTTGGGAACTAAAGTCCTCTTTAGAAGAGGAGGGATACATGCTTTTAAAGGATTCTAAAACCCATATACTAAAAGAATAAAAAAGTAAAAATAATTGCCTTGTTTGGGAACTAAAGTCCTCTTTCATGAGTTGGGGGAGAGGGTGGACTTGGGTCCATTGTTGGAGAGGTGTGTGGAGTTAAATTATGGATTTTCTTATGAACATGGACATGAAAATTTCCCAAATTGAAATTCATGAGTGTCAATTAGTAAATTAGGAAAATTAAAATTAATAGTTTATGCACCTAGAACATATAAAAAAGTAGAACAAGCAATAGATATGTATAAAATGAAGCTTTTCCCTTGTAGGGGATGTATACTAGCAATGGATATCTACTTGGGAAGAAAGGAATGCTACTTATTATGAATAAAGGGTAGTTATTTAGTTTACATACTACCAAGTGAGTCGAGAAACTAATAGGACCATAGATAGATTCGCGTAAGATGTAGCCAACATTGCCTCCCTCCAAAATATTGGTAGCTTCATTTGTTTCATCAAAGAAACATAAATGTTTAAATAAGATGAACACTGTCCAATGGAAAAGTTCTCTATATCTTCCAAGAAATAACAAAGAAATTTAAAATGTATATTATTTAAATAGGAGAATTACGTGCAATGGTTGGAAATTGTCTAGTTATGTAATTTAATGAAATTAGATTTTTGCATTCTATTTACTCAGTGTTGTTCTATTTTTGGATTCTATTGTGTGAGAGTCTTTTGTATCATATTTTTGGGAAAAAATCTCATCGTAATCTAGAAATAACAAAATACGAGTCAAATATTTTTTAGTTATATTTTGAAGAATTTGAATACTATATTTATATATTTTTATTGATTTTGTGTTCATTGTTTCAGCTTGGCCAACTATTTTACTACCACTCATAAGATGATACAACACTTCTTTTAGGTCCATTAGTGTGCATTATGCTTGTAGTTAAAAAAAATCCTCAGTCATTTGAAATCATCTTAAAAATGCTTAGGCATGTATCTAATCTAAATTATTTGTAAAATAAATTTAGAAAACTTATTACATAATCAAATGATATAAATCTCACTATCTTATCTCAATTATAGATTCTCATATTATATTTGAGTCTTCACTAAGAGCTATAAAGTTGAAACTTCTAGGGATTTGAGGAATGGAAACTTGGCTCTTGTGATAGAAAAAAATTTAAAATATATTTATTAATATTGCTAATCCTTACAACACTTAAACAATACAGAAGTCACATGATTAAGTTGTAGATTATATGAGTTAATTAGATCAATTTGATAAGAATATAACGGTCTGTCATTCTTGACAATGATCTAAAAATAACTCAATTTAACTTGGAAAGAGAAAGTTGTCTCCCACAAATTGATAAGAAAGAAAAAAGAGATACAACACATTGTTTTTTATTAAGTAAAATAGGTTTTATAGGGTTCCTGAAATCCACAACAAAAATAAAGAGGCATTTAAAAGTTCAAAATGTAGCTAATGTAGAGCATCCATGAAATAGGCCACAAACAAGCCAAAGTCCTAGTTACCACAACAAAACTAAACTGAGCAAAAAGGAAAAAATAGAAAAGAAAACACCATGGGCTAGGATCGGGTGAGGTTCCTGAGCATTGCAGTAGCATTTCTTTCTAGAACCTCCATCTTCTCAGTAGCATCTTTTATCTTCTAGATGTCATGGGAGGCATCCTTCGCCAAATTTTTCTTTGTTTTGGCTCTGGTTCTCTTCCCCAGTCCTTCTCTGGGTTTGTCCTTGATTTCCTCCAGGGTTTGTCCTTTATTCTTACAACACATTGTTACTAGTAGAACCACCTCATTATTTTGTTGATTAACCTCCACTTAATATTTATGAAATCATATGATCTAGATAATAATTAAATAGAATCATAAAATCTTATAATCAATATTACAAAAATAATAATCAAATCCATTATTGTTTATGCCTGAATATGGACCTCAGAATTTAGCCATATACACAACATAGTCATTTCTCGATCATCGAATCATGAAGAAGAGTATGAATTAATCAATTCGCAATATCTATCGATTCGACTTGTTGCCTCCTAATTAGCTAGGGTGTTTGAATTACTCTCAGAATGAGAGCCAACAACCAAAAGACCAAAGTAAGACGGAGGATTTTTGAAATCTATGAAAGGTGAACAAATTGAAATTTTAATCTAAGATGAAGATGCAATTAATCTAAGAATAAAATGTAGATTTAATCTAAGAACTTGAAAGAGATAACAAAATTAAGGTAAAACAATAAGAAAATTATGCTAATTATGAGAATGCAGTTATACTAAATGAGATTTAAAACTAATACGCAATAAAAGCTTGGAAACATGAAATAATTGAGACAAAAATTAACTATAGTTTTGAGACTCTCACAATTGCCTCTTTCAAAATGAAGAAAAGGAGCTCATAATATAGAAAACCTGGGAGAGAGGATTAAGAGTTTCTTGAAAAGAAATGAATGACTCTTCATTTCCATGGTGAGACAAATATGAGGAATTATTTAATTAAAAGAATGGATTATTGCCATATATGGGTGACCTTTCCAATAATTTGAATAATTAAATCCAAATAAATATGTCCATTCAAATAACTAAATAATTATTTAATTCCATAATCTGTGTTAGCTAAAGGGGGTGGAATTAATTTAATTTAAAGCACTTAGGACTTTAGAATTAAATTAATTAATCATAGGGATTATTTAGCCAATGTAGTTGAATATTTAGGAATTAAATATAGTGTTTTGATTAATGCAATTTAGGGTTTTCTGCATTTAACACCAAGTCAAATAAAGTCAAATAGGAGATAGAATAGCCTAGGACAATAGGACTTCGAAGATGCAGAAATTGAAGAAATGCACCAAAATTGATTAAAATTATAAGGTGCCAATTTTGGGATATTACATTTTGCCCCTCTTTAATTTGATGTGTGAGTAGCACGTTGATTCAAAGAATAGTCTGATGTGACAGATGATGAGCATTTCAGAAGTCAAGGTTAGATTGCCAAGACACCAATTAGATCAAGATGCAGAACAACTCTAGAACAAAGTGAGATTCTCTGAAGTCTAAGTTAGGTTGCGAAGACAACGGTCGGATTACCACTTCAGAGAAAACTGGAATCAAGGTTAGATTGCCCCAATGCCGGTTGCTAGGTGATAACAGATACAGATTTAGGACTATCTCCAGAACCAGGGTTAGATTGCCCCAATACGAAGCTTAGTCCTCTGAGACCCGAGTTAGATTGTCCAGATAACAGTCTAAAAGATGTTTTGAGAGACATCTCTAGAACAAAGCTTGACTTTCAAGAATTAGGGTTAGATTTCCCCAATACGAAGCTTAGTCATCTAAGACCTAGGTTAGATTTCCCAGATAACGGTCTAAAAGAGATTTTGAGAGCCATCTCTAGAATGAAGCTTGACTTTCAGGAATTAAGGTTAGATTGCTCTAATACCTAATGAGATTTTGAGAACCATCTCCAAAATGAAGCTTAATTCCCAAAGATCCAAGTTAGATTACTTAGATACCTAAAAGATAGATGAGAAGATTGACAAGATGTGAGGCCCAAAGATGCCCCTAGTGATGAGAACTTTTGATTCGGATCAGACTGATTTGAGACAAGAATCAATGATGCAATCATCCTGCCTCCTCGGGATCGAAATTGAAAGATGACATGACAGAAAGATGATTGATAGCAATGGGTTGCAGATAGAGATAAGATCGAAGATCTAGAGGAACTCAAAATAGATTAAAGAAGCATCGAGAGGATGCAGAAGCAATTTGGAGCAATTTGGAGGTCTTGTTGACCAAGTTTGACCATGGTTGACCAGAATTGATTTTTGATGAAAACATTGAAGATCTCGAGAAAATGATGATGAGATAAGATTTCAAAAAGAAAAAACCACCAAAAGATCGACTGCACAAGCGTCCGATCCTGAAGGTCCCAAAATTTAAAATACGATTTCGAGCTATCTCAGAGTGTCAGATTTCAATTTTGATCCCGAAAATGGATTCAAAATGATCAATTTAGCCAAGGGTGAAGTTTCTATGCAAAACAAAGCACTTTTGAAAATTAGATCAAAAGCTATATAAGGCCTGGACGGGTCATTTTCAATTCATTATTCACTTTGTCTTCTAGTGATTTGAGAGCTCTGAGAGAGAGATAGAGGGCATCCCAGTGCATACACATACTTTTGAGCACTCTCGATGACACGATCGGCCACCAGAGTATGACACACCTATAAGGAATCGATAAACCATCTTTCATTTCAAATTTTAATGCTTTATTAGGTGATTTAGGTTAGATTTCACACGTTTAGGTCCTAGATCTTCAACCCTCTCGTGAGGAAATAGTTTCCTCACACCGGCCTCAATCGCCCCTCATGTGAGAGAATGGTTCTCTCGCATGGGTTAGGGCTTCCTTGCTTGGGTCTCCTTTGTGAGATCACGCAAAGTGCTAGGTGATTCCGCACGAGATTTCATCTTCTCATGTAGGAAGAGATCCTATCTCATGCAAGGGAATAGTTTCCTCATGTGGAAAGTTGTTGTAGCATTTAGAGCTTGCATCCAATTTTGTATAAAACTAGCCAATTAGAACATTCCAGAGTCATGTTTAGGATAGATGTGTAGCCTCATTTGCTATTTTTTCTTTGAAACTATCATGTTGAGATATTGATCCAATGTCATTGCTTGCTTTATAGGTTGACCTTACAGATGTTGCATTCTGGTCCCACCATCCCGTGATTTCCACATTAGTATAGAGATTGAGTGATGTTGATAGTGCCCACGTCGATGGGCTAGAATTGACTTACCTATGTGATATACCTAACATTCAGGTAAATCACGGTCTACTATGTGCACTAGTTGAGCATTTCCACTCAGAGACAAACACATTTCACTTGCCGACGGGGGAGATGACAGTCACTCCTGAGGACATATATCAGATACTTAGGATACCTTTCCATGGCACCCCTGTTGAGTATGAGATTCAGCTGAGAGCAGGCACACTGGCACTGAGGGCCATTTTTTAGGATGAGTTGGTGATGGGCCAAGCCATCTCATGGGAGGACTTGATCAGCAGGTATGGAGCCAGGCATAGACTAGCAGCTGTCTTGGCTATATTCTTGAGCTGTTACTTGGTTCCTAATCGAGGACAACATGGATTGGAGTGTGGCTGGGGTTGCATGTTGTAGCAGATGCTGAATAGGCTAGCTACTAGATTTGGATGGGGAGAGTGCATGCTCACTGAGATGTACCACAAGATGCATGAGATTGTGTATCATAGTGCAAAGACCATGGCCGTAGGAGTCTTTGTATTACAGGTATGGGCCTAGGAGCATCTCCTAGTATGCAGGCCATTATTTCATGGTACATGACAGACCTTAGAGCCATAAATATATAGATATGTAGGACCCATGACCCAACCAGCATTGGGTAAGACAAATCAGTGGCAGGGTCAGCTGGATGACATGGAAGCCATCATATAGAGGCCTTGGGTAGCCACAGAGCCATGGGACAATGCTTAGTGGGAAATTTCTCACATGTTTATCTTGCGTCCACTGACCAGACACACCATTTCTATTATTGAGCGATTCTTTCTCACATGAGTCATGAGGCAATTTGGGAGACAACATGACATCTCCCAAGAGTACGCCGCATACGCTTGATTCATCGATGAGATGAATAAGGGCTAGTAGTAGAGACTAGATCAGGGAAGATGTGTGATTGAGGTATGAGTAGCTCTAGCTCGATGGGACTATATGGTGTTGTGTGTGTAAAAATTGTACCTGATCTGTAGACACAACACTCAGTAAAACATTAGAGGTTAGTGATAATCAAAATCATGCAAAATTGAAAACTATCTAACCAAGCGATTTAAGTCCAAATAAAAATGTTTTTAGAAGAAGGAGAATACCTCATGATCCTCACAATGTTCTTAGTAGATTTTAACTGATTTTTAGCAATTCTTGCACTTTTCCCAATCAAAACCAGTAGAGAGCAATCAAAAACAGAGAATTTCAATTGTCAAAATTAGCAGTTAGCCGAAATATAAAAATCAAATCTGATACTCTACTGTGAAAAATGAAACGACAGTCAAAAACTGGTACAAAAACTCATACGATAGTGGGTATGCTCCCAGACAACAGTCCAAAAACTCGTATGACACTGGGTATGCTACCATACAACAGTTGAGCTCCCAAATGATAGTGGGTATGTAATGAAACGAGTCTCGATCCGATATACTCTCATACGACAGTGGGTCCAGTATCATACGATAGTGGGTATGCCCCCATACGACATTTGTCAAAAACTCATACGACAGATGTACGGACAAAAATTAAAAATCATAGTTTTGCACAGATCCCGAGAAGAAAAAGATAGAAATTGATAGAAGTGAAAATGGAAACCCGTTTTAGGGCCCCACGGTGGGTGCCAGAAATGTGTGCATAAAAATTGTACCTGATCTGTAGACACAACACTCAATAAAACATTAGAGGTTAGTGATAATCAAAATCGTGCAAAATTGAAAACTATCTAACCAAGCGATTTACTGCCTTCTAGTAGGTGCGAGATTAATGTTCTCAGATTGTAATCGAGATCAGTGACCTAGACGATACCTAAATGAAGGATTTGAATGCAAAAGATGGATATGAAATTCAATGCAATTAATCTATATTTTTGATATTTTCTATGCAATAAGAATGATAAACTGATATGCTATGGATGCTAAATGATCTAACAATGAAGATTCTAACAATGATATAAAAACTATGAAATTCTATGCTAAGATATAAAAACTATGCAATTGAAATTGATCTCACAAAGCTTTGAATTTGCAAGTTGATTCCTCAGCCTCCAATTCTCCAGCGTGATTATGAAAAAATATGAGATGAATTATGAAGAGCTGAAGCCTTAATTTATAGAAATCTAGGGCTTTGGAGGTGCATGGATAAAAGCCATAAATCACTCAAATAACTCAGCTTGATTTTTGAGTTATCTGATAATAACAGATAATCAAGTCACAAAAACATGCAAAAGCTAAGCTTTAACTCAAAATAGAGTTTAGCTTTAATTGATAATTGACAGTTGTCTGCTTTTATGATTGTGCATGTTTTAATTTATGAATTAATTTAATAATAAAGTGATTTATGCTCAACTTAACTGATTTTTGAAATAAATAATTAATTTATGGGTTAATTAACTATTTTATCAAACTTTTATTAAAAATTATATTATTAAATAACGACAACTTGCTTTAATTAATTAAATAATAATTTAATCAATTATTCATAGGATATTGGATTTATTGTCAAAATTAAATAATACAATTAATAATAGATAGAATTAAATTTAATTAAACAATTAAGTGGCAAGATATTAAATCTAATTAATTAAATATGCAAAATATTTAATTAATCAAATTTTAGGATAAATGTGATTTATTGCCAAATAATTATAAAATTAAAGATAATTATGATAATTAGGAATATTGCTAAGAATATTCCCCGATGCAGAATTTAAGATAATCAATTATGATTCAATGATGTTTAGATGTGCCTTAGATTAGGACTTTGATGTCGATTTCATTCGAATTGAAGATGTAGGAGGTTAATGAACTTATAGCCCATTTTTGGGGTATTACATTTTGCCCCTCTTTGAATTACTGTGTGAAGCGCAGTGGTTCAAAGATAGTCTGTGTTTGATAAAGATATGAAACTGATTCAAAAGATAAACCGATCTCAAGATAGAAACTGATTGAAAGATATTGAGATAGGAGTTGATTGATATTGAATTTGATATGAAGATAATAGGTCCTGAATGACCAAAGATAATGTTCACTATAGCAGAAAATGAACCTATGACTATGAAAAAGTGTCAAAATACCTGATTCCAAACCTTAGGATTGCTAAGAAGTGAGTGACCTGTTCTAGACTTGATTGTCTTAGCAGAACTAGCAAGTATCACATCCAAATCCTTCAGTTGCCGAAGAACCAAGGAAAGAACACTATGATCTGATGGTTGCAAAAACTAATACAGATTACAAGATTAGGAGAATACCAGATTGATATGGATTGATGAATCTGATATGCCCCAAGTGATGATAGATTTGCCCCGAGCGATGAGGACTTTTGATGAATCAACGACTAGACGTGATTGTTTTTCTTGATCACTGATGAAAGATATTGATAGACTTGATTGATAGAATTTTGATTTACAAACTTTGAATCGATGTGCAATACCATGCTCCCTTCGGGATTAAAATTGAAATCTGACAAGAAAAGTCAGCGTTGAGAGCTCAGAAGCATGTTGATTGATGGGAAAAGTGGTTATACACGTTCAAGAGCGCATTCTACATCGTTTAGAGGTCCTGGAGACTAAGTTTGACTAGGTTAAACCATGAGTTGACCATGGTTGACCAAGTTGAAACTTTGATAGTTTGATGTTAGATAATCAGTTAAGTTGAATACTAGATTTCTATGATGATTGAAGGTCGATTATGCAAGCAGTAGACCATCCTGGTTCCAAAAATTTTAAATCATGATTTTGACATAATAAACAATCTCAGATTTCAATTTTGATCCCAAAAATGGATTCAGAACATCAAAATCAGCTAGGGGTGCAATTTTCATGGAAAACAGAGCACTTTTAAAAATTAGGTCGAAAGCTATATAAAGGTCGGAAGGGTCATTTTCAATTCATTTCAACCCTTTGACTTTAGAGATTTTGTGGAGCCCTCTGAACGAGAAAAATGGTAGACCAGCGAGAACTGAAGGTACCTATGAGTTCACACCATTTTGAATGCAGCTGGAGACATGACAGACCTCGACAGTATGGACATCCGGTAGGTGGACCTCTGTTCCCCCCTAAAAATGCTTGTTTTTGATGTTTTATAGCATTTTAAAAATTTTCCATACGCGTTTTTAGCTTTAGAATTTTGCATGTGCAGAAACTCATACGAGTCCCAGTCCAGACTCGTACGACATTTCATTTGAATTTAGTTTGTCATTTCAACCCCGCCCAAGTGTCGTATGAGAGGGACCCTTGTGTTGTACGACATTTCATCGGGTCCCTTGAAACTCGTACAAATCTGGGCGAAGTGTCGTATGACCATGAATTGTCATTTGGTATATTGTGGAATGTCGTACGACAGTTGATGCCAGTCTGGAATGTCATTTGAAAAATAGAGTGTTAAAAACTCATTTTTAGGTCAAAAATCTAACTTTTCTGATCCTTTTACCTGATTGCGGACACTTTGCCCCACCTTCTGAAACTTCAAAACTGTGTCATTCTGATATTTTTGGCCTGATTTTGAACTGAATTTCTGATAAAACACCCTATTTCTTTATGATTTAGGTCACATATCCTGATGTACATGTTTGCCATTCTTATCCGGCCACCCAGAGATTGTGTGTCACCTTGCCAAACCCTATGAGGGTTCATCTTGCTACATGTGGTTTTGAGCACTTGATACATTTACCTGATATTAGGGTAAATCATGGCCTACTGACTGCACTGATAGAGCGATACCATTCTAAGACACAGATCTTTCACCTACCTACCGGAGAGATCACTGTTACCCTAGAGGACGTGTATAGGATCCTTCGTATTCCATTTCATAGTCCTCATCGACCTGAGTATGTGAGCGGAGGATCCACTGGTCTGCATGCTTTCAGACGACTGTTCGGTGATGATACCCAGCTGACTGGGTCTATATCCTAGGAGACACTTGTGCAGAGATATGGGCAGACACATCATCTAGAGTGTATCATTGCGTGGATGATTGGAGAGTTGATTATGCCTGGCTGTCAGCAGCATGGCTTCTTGATGGGATGGGCACCTATGGTAGCACTCTTGATAGCTACACCTACTGAGCTTGCTTGGGGTCAGTGTCTGCTGGCTCACTTGTATTCTGAGATGCACGAGGTCGTGTATTAGGACTGCAAGACATTTACTTCAGGAGCGTTGGTACTGCATATATGGGCTTGGGAGCATATCCCAGTTTTGAGGCCAATTTTTCAGACGCAGAGGCAGCCACAGGACCCTGTCATTTATGCTTATGCCAGCTATGTCACACAGGTTCGTATGGGACACACTGAGTATTTCCATCGGTGTTTAGATGATATGACCTTCGTGATCTGGAGGCCATATTTATAGATAGAGGCCTGGCCCACTACGAGGGAGCAATTTAGTTTTCTTTTCCAGAGTCAGATACTGATAGGACGGACCTCCACCATCTTGGAGAGATTTTTGATTACTAGAGTCTGGTGTCAGTATGGACGTATTGAGGATGTCCCTCAGGATTATACTTCTTATGCTCACATTATGCATGAGATAGGGCTCGAATGGGCACCATGGCTCAGTTATACTGTATGTGCTGATGAGTACCATCATATCATTGGGAGAGACTAGGAGTATCACCCAGAGGTGGTGGATGTAAGGGTTACAGATGCATATGTGGCATAGCTTGCTGATCACCAGATTCACCAATTTTTTGATCCGACAGAGATGATACCCTCCATGGAGGAGGCTATGGATGTTACAGGGGCTCCTATGAGAGCAGGACCGAGACCACAGGTGGTACACCCTACTCCTTCGAGATAGAGAGCCATGGCTCCTTCACAGAGAGCACCAGGACATGCGAGGCCTCTGCGTCTGTCTACATCTACAGTGGGTACATCTTTCGGGACACAGAGATGGAGCAGAGGTGAGAGTGGTACACTGGGTGGAGTAAGATCTGTAGATGATGTTCTAGGAGCTGAGTAGTTTCCAGGTGGTACAGGTGTGGATGACACATTTGATTTGGGTGCTGAGGTTAGACACCGTAAGGTGCACAGGGTTAGCATTCCTTCACATACAGATCAGCTAGCACAGGACACAGATATGCCAGTAGCTGATGCAGAGCCTGCAGTTCCTCTTACTTTGGCCGAGATTATCAGACGACTTACAGTCCAGGTCCAGGACCTGAAGATAGAGCAGGCCAGATTAGAGGAGAGGCATCAAGAGGCAGATAGGCAACGTACAGAGCATCGTGCTGAGATGCAAAGATTATAGGCAGAGGTGATTCACTAGACTGCGTGGCCTCATATTATGTATCTGCTTAATATGTAGTAGTCCTTGTTGCATAGAGAGTGCCCACCTATTCTCAGGACATGGCAGCATCCGAGGGAGCTAGGGCACCGAGAGTGGAGGTGATACCAGATGCACCACCTCCTCCTCCATGAGATGCAGAGGAGCATGCTGACAGTTGATTTCTCTTCTCATCTGTTACTTTCTCACTGATACATTATTGTGTCTGATAGCTCTACAGAGCTCATTCATTTGTACCCTGTGCCAGTAGTGCACCCCTGACTATTTGAGATTTTTGATATATAGATGAGATCGATATTTTTGGTTGTGACATCATGTGTACTTGTCATTTTTGTTATGTATGATGATATCATGTGATGTTAATGCTATGAGTAGTGTAGAATGTATGTATGGATCAATGCAATGCAATGATTTCTTTCATATGTATGAATGTTATGCAGATGTAATGATTATGGAAATATGTATGTTTATGCAATGGATGTAAATGTAATGCAATAAATGTTTATGATATGATATGTAAATGCAATGATATACATGATATGTTTTGCAGGTTGATGAAGACAAGTACTCAGTCTTATGTCAAAAAGATGGTTAACCCAAGAGGATCATTGCTTGCGATTCTCTGAAGAGACCTTCGAGTTAGGTTCAGCTCTTGTTACATTTGAAGATGTAATTGAAGAATCATTTAAGCTTTGAAGTTCATTTAGTCATTGTGAGATCATGCAAACATGCAAAATGCAAAGAGACATGCAAGATGAAATGCAACCTAACACCTAGGACCTAGTCACTGATCATATGTCGATTTGTTATCATCATTGAACTTTTAGGTAACTGGATAAATCAATACAATGCCCACTAGCTATGAAACCATAGACATATGAATATCAATTTGTATGCGCAAGAATCAATACAACACCCACTGGTCAACAACCATGGATATATGAATATTGATTTTGTTTTCAGAATGTAGGATTAGATATAAGCACCAAGGCACAAATACCAGGATGACCTGAATATCATGTCCATTTTGATATAACAATTTGTACAAGCATCAAAATATACACGTCGTGATGACCTAAGTATGCCTTGCATTGCAAACACATCAAATAGTCAAAAGATCATTCTAAATCCAATGTGAATTACCCGTAGTGACCCTTTATCGTTCACCTCCTTAGGCAAGATCGCGTTTCACAGTAGGAGAAAGAATTTACTTCAAAAAGATAATAGTTAGATCAAACTTCCTTGAATTTTTTGGGTATCAATGGTCTAGGTACACATGGCCATCCAATTCAAGATAGAGTCTTTTATAGTCGGACACCATTTCAATCCGAAATTTCCAAAGTTGTTAGATTTTCGCATACGAGCAGAAAATAAAGAAAAGATTATGCCCCCAGTCATCACTCTCTAAATCCTATAAAGGACATCATCGAAGAGCTCGAAGGGACACAATATGCAAAAATCTCAATGCGAATCAACAAGCATACAAGGAGATAAAAGGATGTAAAAAGCACAGATTGTTTTCAGTTTGTTTTGATGTTTGATTGCGTTGTTGTAGATGCAAAATCCTTTCTGGAGACAAGACAAACTAACTGACTCACATGAAGCTTCAAAGGACTATGACTAGATATGATCCATCTAAGATACATGGGAGACCATAGGATATGACATTGATTGCCCCCAAGTGTTAAACATTGATAGGATACATACGCTTGAGCTGATTGGTGTACAGACTGACTTATCAAAAATTGGAAATGTTGAAACAAACCGAGAGATATGTACAAACTAAAGCAAGACTAAAAGCTAGGAAAGACCAAGATTGCACTGATAGATGGAGCATTTGGAACAAGTGGTGCCCGTTTGCCAGGTTTTCACCATCTTGGTAGAGATTCTATTTTTGCTACCAAGGCACCTGTTTCCAGGTTTTCACCAAGGCACTTTTTCTTTTTTCTCAATTTTTTTGTATTTTTTTTTATTTTTTCAATTTTTTTATACTTTGATATTTTTTGATTTTTTTGTGAATCATCAAGGTGCCTATTGCTAGGTTTTCACCAAGATGTTCATTTTTTTCAGGACTTTTTTTTATTTTTAAGATTTTTTCAAGACATTTACCAAGCACTGAATGCCTTAGGTGTAGAATTTCTTCAGATGGAGAACGTTGATTGGTTCTCAGAGCTATTCTCCTTCAGTCGTTGAGAGTTGATAGGCACTAGAGCCAAAAGTAGCATTGATAACAAAGGCACCCAGCCAATTGGGTTCAAACTTCCCCTTGCGTTCTTGATGTGATTGATTTTTAGGATTTTCTCTCAACACTAGATCACCAACCTTAAATTCTCTATGTCTGACTTTCTTGTTGTAGCCTCTAGACATTATTTTCTGATACACTCTGAGATGATCATACGTTGCTTGTCTGCACTCATCTAGTAATTCAAGTTCTTGTAACCTAGACACTTTGTAGTCTTCATCAGTGACAAGTCCATGCATTCTGATTCTAAGTGATGAGATTTCAACCTCAATAGGTAGTACCGCTTCAGACCCATAAACTAAAGCGAAAGGTGTAGCCCCTGTAGGCATTCTGATACTAGTCCTGTAAGCCCAGAGAGCTAGATTGATCATCATATGCTAGTCTCTTCCTATTTTATTAACTGTTCTGTGCAAGATCTTCAGGAGATTTTTGTTTGAAGCTTCAACTTGTCCATTCCCTTGAGGATAGTAAATAGAAGACCAATGTTGTGTAATCTTGAATTTAGCACATAAGTCATCTAGATCCTTGTTTTTGAATTGTCCCCTGTTATTTGTGATTATAGAGTGAGGGATCCCATATCTGCAAATGATGTAGTTCAGGATGAACATAGAGATCTGTTTCCCTATTGCTTGTGTTAGAGGAACTTCTTCTACCCATTTTATAAAATAATCTGTAGCTGTGATTATATGGGTATGTCCATTAGAAGAGTGCGGATGGATAGCGCCTATGAGATCAAATGCCCATTGTTGAAAAGGCCATTGTGTAGTAAAGGGAATCAGATCTCTTCCTGGAGCATGAATCAAGTTGCCATGTACTTGACACTATTGACATTTTTTAGCAAATTTAATAGCCTCTTTATCCATTTCAAGCCAATAGTACCTAGCCCTAATAAGTTTTTGAGCTAACGTTAAACCGTTTGAGTGTGACCCACATATACCCTCGTGGACTTTCTCTAATGCACGTTGAGACTCTTCCCGTTCTAAACATCTAAGCAGTGTACCATCTAGACCTTGTTTGTATAGATCATTACCAATGATGACATATCAGGATGCAGATCGGATAAGGTTTTGTTTCTCAAAATGGTTAAAGGACTCAGGGATGATTTGGTCGTGGAGATAGGAGAACATATTTTTGTAGCGAGATGAGTCATAACCTACAACAGTGCAGATCATGCAGGTTTCAGGGGAGTCATATGCAGGATAGGATAGGGCTTCCACCAGGAACTCATAGCGTAGTTCATGTTCGGGCTGCTGTAAGAGAGTAGATAATTTTGTCATTGCATCGGCAGCCTTATTCTCCATTCTGGGTATTTGCTCAAATGTGATAGAGATGAAGTATTTCTTTAAATCATCTACCATTCTCTTGTAAGGAATGAGCTTTTCATCTTTGGTTTGGTACACATCATTGACTTGGTGGATGACCAGTTGTGAGTCTCCATGGATGTGCATCTCTGTAACTCTCCACTGTATTGCCATTTTCATACCATTGAGAAGTGCCTCATATTCAACAATATTGTTTGTGCAAGGAAACTTTAGTCTAAATGCTTTGGGTATCGAGTATCCTTGAGGAGTGATGAACAATATGCCTGCTCCATATCCATTATGTGTGTAGGAGCCATCAAAGAATAACTGTGATGCTCTAGAAGAGAGGTGCATGATAGAAGAATCAGGAAATTCCATTTGCATGGGTGTATCATCAAGCATGGGTGCATCTGCTAGTTGATCAGCAATAACTTGACCTTTTATAGCTTTTCTTTCAACATATTCAATGTCAAATTTTCTTAGAAGCATGACCCATTTAGCTAGTCTACCAGTGAGGGACGCCTTGCTTAGTAGGTATTTCAGTGGATCAATTTTTGCTACTAGATGCATGGTATGAGCTAACATATAGTGTCTCAATTTTTGTGATGCAAAGATCACAGCTAGACATGCCTTCTCTATCATTGAGTAGTTCTTCTCATAGGCCACTAAAGTTCTGCTGATATAGTAGATGGCTCTTTCTTTCTTGTCTTCATCATGTTGCGCTAGCAATGCCCCCAGTGATGTATCTATTGCGGAGACATATAATATTAATGGCTTCCCATGAATAGGAGGCATTAAGATAGGAGGATTCGAGAGATAATTCTTGATATGATCAAAATTCTTTGCATAGTCTTCATTCCAGGCAAAGGTCACACCTTTATGTAATGTTTTTGTAAAAGGTTGTGATATGTCTGCTAGCTATGATATGAATCTTTTGATAGATTGAACTCTACCTTGCAACGTCCTCATTTGACTGATATTTGTGGGAGGCTACATCTCTATTATAGCTTTCACCTTATCTAGATCGACCTCAATACCTTTCTTGGAGATGATGTATCCTAGGAGCTTGCCAGAAGTGACTGCAAAAGCACACTTTTTCGGATTTAGTTGAAGACTAAATTTTTCCATTCTGTCGAGGATCATGCTCAAGTCTGTTAGATGTTCAGTTCTAATCATGGATTTTGCCAAGGTATCATCCATGTAATCCTCCATTGTTTTATGCATCATATCATGAAAAATAGATGTCATTGCTCTTTGATATGTAGCTCCAGCATTTTTGAGTCTGAATGGCATAACATTCCAACAGAAGGTTCCCCACGCACATGTGAAAGCTATTTTCTCTTGATCTTCTGGAGCAATTTTGATTTGGTTGTACCCAGAAAAGCCATCCATTAAGGAATACATTTCATAGCCCGCAGTCATGTCCACTATCATATCAATGTTAGGCAGCGGAAAATCATCCTTAGGGCATGCTCTGTTCACATCTCTAAAGTCCGTGCACACTCTGATTGAACCATTTGGTTTTGAAATAGGTACAATGTTAGAGATCCACTTAGCATAGTCTATGACACGGATGAATCCAGCTTTGAGGAGTTTTTCTAGTTCTGCTTTGACTAAGAGTGCCACATAAGGATGCATCTTTCTCAATTTCTGTTTGACCGATTTTACCCCAGGAGCAATGGATAGATGGTGCATAAGGAGATTGGGATCCAATCCTGGCATATCTAAATATTTCCATGCAAAATTGATCTTGTTTTCTGATAAGAATGTAGTGAATTTTTGTTTCTCTTCTTCTAATAGAGATTGTGCTACATGTACCAATTGTGGTTCCTTTGTTGTACCCAAATTGATGGATTGAGTGGGCTCAATCAGAACTAGAGATCTATCTTATAAATGACTCAGAAGGACATCAAATATCTCATCCTTAGGCACCTCAGAGAGGTTTTCACCTTCAGATACATCTTTTCTTTTTACTTTTATCAGTTCTGAGACTGCCACAAAGTGGTTTTCACCCTCATAACTCTTTTTCTTTTTTTTTTTACTCTTGTTTTTCTGACTAAGATATTTGATGTCTGACTCAATCATGTTGATGCTTAGTTCACTGATGGAAGTACTCATAGGCTCAACTACATTGAGGTAGTAGGCATGGGCATAGTCATTCGGGAAGGTATAAATACCATGGTCTGGGTTTGTGGAAGTTTGGACGATAAGATCAAGGCATTGGATAGTCAAAGCGGGAAACACTTGGGATATGGTGTTCATAGTCATGGGTATGTCATCATTGGTCCTAACCCGATGCTCAAGTTCAAAGGTGATATTACAGCTCAAAATGTTCAATTCGTGAATAGGCTCAACATGATCATGGGAGTCCTCTTCAGCCATAGGTGGATCAGACACGTTAAGTTCATTATTTTTCTCTAGACCTACGTTGGGTTGAGATACATATTGGTGAATAACATCAATATATTTCTCTGTTATAAGCTCATCTTCTTCTAGAATGGCACCCCATTCATAGTCATTTGACTCAGCTTCTGATTCAGGATCTCTAGGAAATCTTAGAAAATGTGTGAAATCAGGATGAATACCCCAAGAAGGATTACCCTCAGTCTCTGACTTGAATTCATATTCATGGGAATCAGTGTCAGAATAACTATCCCCTTCTTCTTGATCATTTTGATTGCCTTCAAGATTAGTTGGTTCTTGTGGTGCAACCATTTCTTGTGCTACAGTAGGTTCTTGTGTTTCTACTACATTAATTCTTCTGATAGGATCATCTTTATCATCAAGAAGATCTTTGATCTCTTTAGGCAATTTTTCATAGGGGATGAGTTCTGAACTATCTGAATCATCATCTAAGGGTTCTGTCTCGTCTTTCTTAAGAAGGGGTTCTCCTGGTGAAATTTGTTCTATGACATGAGACCAACCACCTTTGAGATGATAGGGTTTCTTCTTAAAGCCTAAGCCACCAGTATCTTTGTTGGCTCTACCAATATGTGAAATGGGTGTCACAAGACCCTTTCCGCTGATTCCTAGAGGTCCTTGACTGGAATATCCCATCTTGGCTATCAATTTGTTTCCTGGACCATATGAATTAGAAGGGATTGTAGGTGCTATAGATTCACTAGGTTGAACAATTTTAGATTCAGAATCCTCTTTATATAGCCATGCCAGCACAGCTTCATCCTCTTCAAATTCTTGTTTGGATACTTGCTCCGCCACAAAATTTCTTTTGTATGCTTCCATAGGCTCCTTAGGTTCTGATTTAGACTGCTTCAAGGATTGTCCATACAACTTAGGTGAGATTGGGAGAGATGTCAGAGACAAGACTGGCTCTATAGTGTATTCTCCCATCCCATTTTCTTTGATATTGATCTCTTTAGCAATGTCATCCATCTTGGATGTGGAAGAAACATTTAGCTGCTTGATGGAAGATTCTCTGTTATTGGGAACAAGCTTATTGACACTTTCTTTCAATGTATTGCAAGTTGTACTCAGATCTGCTGGGATAGTAACCTCCACTCCTTCATAGGGAAATTTCAAGCATTGATGGTACGTAGAAGGAATGGCTTGCATTTCATGTATCCAGGGTCTCCCTAGAAGGATATTGTAAGCCAATGGTAGATCAAGCACCTGACATGTGGTATCTTTGATGACCGGACCCACTCGGATAGGTAAGACAATGGTGCCTTTAGAAGCTCTTTCTTGTTCATCATAGGCTTTTATGGTGATCTTCTTTCGAGGATCAATAGCCATCTCTGAGAATCCCAACTGTGTGATTAAGTTGTAAGAACAAATGTTGAGGCCTGCACCCCCATCTATCAACACATGTTTGACTCGACGGTTCTGGATCAAGACTTCTATGTGCAAGGGCTGATTATGTAGGTGACTTAGGGAGTTGTCATCTTCCTCTGAAAAGGAGATATATTGTGGAGACATTAGATGACCAACCATAGTCTGGAACTTGTCTAGATCTAGATCATCAGGAACATTAGAGCCAAGCAAACCTTTGTCTAGGATATCTCTATGAGCTGGAGATATTTGAAGTAACTCAAACATAGAGATTTTGGCATTGGTATGCTGGAGTTGTTGGACGATGTTGTAAGATGTAGGTCTTGTATCCTTTGGATTGGAAGATTTTGAGGCAACCTTCTGTTTAGAAGCAGATGTGAGATTGAAAGGTATCTTAGGGACATTAGATGAACTTCGTGTTTGTCCTTTCAGATGAGCCTGAGCTTGTGATCTAGTAACCACATTAGCTGAGGAATGATTTCTGTCTCTTCATACAATCATGATGACATTGCAGCTCTCAAAGAGACATGGTTCAACCATATTGATGACAGCATTGTTTCCAGGGTAGGCATAGGTGACTTTTGCCCCCATGTTAGGCTGAGAAGTGGAAACTCCCTTGCCATGTTGTGGAAACAGTTCTATAAATGCTGTGTGATCATTATTATTGGTAGGATTATCGATCATGATGTCCCCTTGATCTATCAAGTCTTGAATGGTATGCTTCAAGTGGAAGCATCCATTAGTTCTGTGGCCTTTAGTCCGATGGAAAGCACAGAATTCATTATCTTTCCACCAATATGGTTTTGGATCCGGATCAGGGTTTCAGATTGGTGGTAAAGAGATCATGTTATCATCTATCAGGGTTCTCAGGGAAAATTCCAAAGATTCTCCCAGGGGAGTAAACTTTCATTTATTATCCCATCGTTTGAATGGCTTCTTTGGAGATGGTTCAATAGATTTTTGCTCTGAAGCTTCAATGAATTTGGTGGCAAGGGTGAGATTGTAGGCCGGTGCCTTTGATGGGGTGCGGATAGTGTCAACAACTCCATCAGAGACGATACCTTTGTTTCTATTCCAGCTCTTGTTTTTATCTTTTGAGCTAGATCCAGATTCAGACTTGTCCTTTTGAAGTGTGATTTCTCCTTTCTTGACAAGTACTTTCTCAATCTTGATTGCATTATCCACCATTTTATCAAAAGATACATGATCTTGCATTTTTAATGGATAGTTGAGCTCTGGAACAAGGTTATTGATAAAGATTTCAAGTTTCTCCATTTCGGGAATTGGTCTAGCATATAGAGAAAACTTCTTTCGCCACCTCTTGAGAAAAGTTAGGAATGATTCCCCTGGATATTGCTTGAGGTTACAGATATTGATCATGGTGACTGGATGTTGAATATTGTAGGAATATTGTTGATAAAGCAATTTAATCAATTCCTCAAAAGTTTTGATCGTAGAAGGTAATCTCAAAAACCATTGAATGGATGCTCCTCCCAAGGATCTAGGAAAAAGACACATCAGATAGGTCAGTTCATGCATGAATTCCATGGATTGCATACAGAACTCTCTGACATGATCTTGAGGATCAGAGTGTCTGTCATATTTGTCATACTTTGGTATCTCCACTCTTTTTGGGAATGGTGGCATATGCAAGTTTTTGTCGAATGGGAAAGGACATAGGGCCTCCATGGAGAACTCCTTGGGTTCCTTCTCCTTCTTAAGATTGTTAAATTTGACTTGTATAGCATGCATCTATTTTGTCATAGCTGTGAGTGGAGTTTCTTCCTCATGTGTGATTATATCATCAACGTTAAAGTTGGGAGGAAGCTTAGCCCCTTCCTGGGCTAATTGTAAAAAGTATGCCTCTCTATCCACTTTCAAGAAATGCCTCATCATTCTCTTGAATTCATCATCATTCTGACATCGATGGATTTCAGAGGGGGTACGTTCTTGGTCGGCATTATGTTGAGAATGGTGTCCTTGGGATCCTCCTCCTAGAGAACTGTGGTTTGTCCCTGCTTGAGACATGGTAGGAGTTTTTGGGCTCCCTAGAACAGATTGAGGAGGAGTTTGCTGATTACCTCTATGAGTTGATAGAGGAGGTATGTAACCAGTTTTCAATCGAAAGTTACCGAGACCGTCGTCTTCGTAGATACCTGACTTGATGAGTTGTTCAAGAGTTGGACTTGGGGTATTGGTCAAAAGTAAGTGCTGAGATGTTTCTTCTGATTTCTTGTGTGAAGAAGCTCTAGTGTCCACCATTAACTTTGAATGAAATAGAAGAAAAGGATGAAGACAACTGAAGAACAATTTGATTTGAGAAAATTAGATGACGCAACCTTGTCAAGATTATGATAGTTTGAAGATCTGATGAGATGTGGGTGAAGGAACTGTGCCCTGGATGTATGGGATTAATCACCCAAAAGATAGCGGACACGAGTTCTCAACACTTAGTCTATTTTTGAAGGTTGATTGAAGATTGATAGTTATGACAAGGTTTTGACACGAGATAAAAAAGACTCAAATTGATCAAACAGAAGACTAGATCAGATTCAAAAGATCAAACTCAGAAAATGGTAGAATGCTCAATAGCTACTGCTCTGTTCCTGACACAATGATACTTTTGACAAATTCTAGAACTAGGCTGGAAATATTGGATATCTTGCAATTTGACAATTTCTGACAACTCTCTCAAATTTTTCCAAACGACACTCTGCAGACTTGTACGACACTGGGTATTCTATGAAACGATAGTTGCTAAACTGATATGATAGTTGGGTAGCAATGAAACGACAGTTGTAAATATCATACGATAGTTGTAAATATCATACGACAGTTGCTAACAAGATTTTGACTTTCTTGAATTTGTTGGCATGAAAACTCGTACGACACTGGGTTCTCAATCATACGACAGATGGGCAATACTGAAATGACATTTGACAAAAATTCGTATGAATTTTGACTTCCTGAAAATGACTTTTGACTCTAGAAAGAATTTTACGTCAATTTTTGCAAAATTTAAGGTCTTCAGTTTTGGATTGTTTGCAAATTGTACTGTCTAGATTTTGAAGGTTATACCAAATTTGATCATTTTTAATAGCCAAGTAGATAAACAAGCACGCAGAATAGTAAGCAAGTGATTCCAAGCACGTCTAAAAACAATGAACAAGGGCAAAAGCAACCTTGCGCATGAACAATCAAGTGACCAAATTGTGCTAATCCCTGAGAGTACTAATTGTGTATGTTCTGAAAAGTTTTGCAATAACACACATATACCTGAAAGTGAAAAATTAGCCTCTCTAGGGTTTTTAGTAATGGTTTGACTCTGCAACTTTTATGATTCAAAGGGGTGAACTCCAATCCCGGCGCACTAGGGTTTTGACACAGTCTGAAAACTTAATCTTCAAGAGCTGCTAGGGAGATCTGACAACCCAACAATGAACCATACCCATGGAGATTTCTTCCACAAGGACATTTATATAGCGGCTGTCAATACCATGGCGAAAATGGCTATTACCGCTTGAGGTTCCATCAACGTAGTTTGCCCTGTGAAGGGATTGGCCGTTATGGTTAACCCTCTCTAAAGGTGACTCACAGATTTATACCACAAGGGGACTTGGCTCCAGATCCAAGGTTTTTGAGACCTTTTCACTTTTAACCCAAACAAAGCAAGCAGATTAATCCGACACGCTAAGACAAAGTTTTGTTCCACCAAGGTCTGTAATATCAACTCCATATGATCTATCAACCTCTTCGGGGAGAGAATGTATCAATCAATAAGAAAAGACACACTAACCAATTTTGATTCACCAAAGCTCATGATATCAACCCCACGTGATCTATCAACCTCTCCGAAGAGAGAATGTGTCGATCAATAAGAGAAGACTCACTAACCAAGTTGAATGTGAAATGCACTAAGTATCCTCCCTACCTACAAGGATTCTATCACCAAGAAGGATTTCACTGGGAATCCAATCTCTCAAGAATCACGAATAGTGTTCATAGGGCCTAATTACTATGTGAGCACAAATGTATGTTCCGAAAGAAAATCTACCAAAAGCATCCAAAAAGTAGAAAGAGGAACACTTAACGCTTAAATAGAATATGAGATGAGTCCACAAGATGGAACACTTAACACCTCACACAAGCGGAAAATGAGTCCCCAAATTAGAAAACAAGTGAGTTCCTAAAAGCACAAAAGGGTTTCCAAGTGGAACACTTAACGCTTCTGTGCTATTGACCCCTCCCCTTTATGGCGCTGAGATTGCAACCACGGGGCAGAAATGAGGGGCTGATAGATTAGTGAGTCCAATAACCCAAGATAGCAATCAAGATCAATCACAAGTATTCTAAGACTACTTAATGAATCCTTAAGGGATCACAACCTAGTATCAAATTATGCAAGTGTGTAGAAATATATCAAAAGCATGAAAAGATGCACACAAGCTTGACACGTGAGAGATTTATTTTAAGTCCAAATCAAAATGTTTTTAGAAGAAGGAGAATACCTCATGATCCTCACAATGTGCTTAGTAGATTTTAACTGATTTTTAGCAATTCTTGCACTTTTCCCAATCAAAACCAGTAGAGAGCAATCAAAAATAGAGAATTTCAATTGTCAAAATTAGCAGTTAGCCGAAATATAAAAATCAAATCTGATACTCTACTGTGAAAAATGAAACGACAGTCAAAAACTGGTACAAAAACTCGTACGACAGTGGGTATGCTCCCAGACAACAGTCCAAAAACTCGTATGACACTGGGTATGCTACCATACGACAGTTGAGCTCCCAAATGATAGTGGGTATGTAATGAAACGAGTCTCGATCTGATATACTCTCATACGACAGTGGGTCCAGTATCATACGATAGTGGGTATGCCCCCATACGACATTTGTCAAAAACTCATACGACAGATATACGGACAAAAATTAAAAATCATAGTTTTGCACAGATCCCGAGAAGAAAAAGATAGAAATTGATAGAAGTGAAAATGGAAACCCGTTTTAGGGCCCCACAGTGGGTGCCAGAAATGTGTGCGTAAAAATTGTACCTGATCTGTAGACACAACACTCAATAAAACATTAGAGGTTAGTGATAATCAAAATCGTGCAAAATTGAAAACTATCTAACCAAGCGATTTACTGCCTTCTAGTAGGTGTGAGATTAATGTTCTCAGATTGTAATCGAGATCAGTGACCTAGATGATACCTAAATGAAGGATTTGAATGCAAAAGATGGATATGAAATTGAATGCAATTAATCTATATTTTTGATATTTTCTATGCAATAAGAATGATAAACTGATATGCTATGGATGCTAAATGATCTAACAATGAAGATTCTAACAATGATATAAAAACTATGAAATTCTATGCTAAGATATAAAAACTATGCAATTGAGATTGATCTCACAAAGCTTTGAATTCGCAAGTTGATTCCTCAGCCTCCAATTCTCCAGCGTGATTATGAAAAAATATGAGATGAATTATGAAGAGCTGAAGCCTTAATTTATTGAAATCCAGGGCTTTGGAGGTGCATGGATAAAAGCCATAAATCACTCAAATAACTCAGCTTGATTTTTGAGTTATCTGATAATAACAGATAATCAAGTCACAAAAACATGCAAAAGCTAAGCTTTAACTCAAAATAGAGTTTAGCTTTAATTGATAATTGACAGTTGTCTGCTTTTATGATTGTGCATGTTTTAATTTATGAATTAATTTAATAATAAAGTGATTTATGCTCAACTTAACTGATTTTTGAAATAAATAATTAATTTATGGGTTAATTAACTATTTTATCAAACTTTTATTAAAAATTATATTATTAAATAACGACAACTTGCTTTAATTAATTAAATAATAATTTAATCAATTATTCATAGGATATTGGATTTATTGTCAAAATTAAATAATACAATTAATAATAGATAGAATTAAATTTAATTAAACAATTAAGTGGCAAGATATTAAATCTAATTAATTAAATATGCAAAATATTTAATTAATCAAATTTTAGGATAAATGTGATTTACTGCCAAATAATTATAAAATTAAAGATAATTATGATAATTAGGAATATTGCTAAGAATATTCCCCGATGCAGAATTTAAGATAACCAATTATGATTCAATGATGTTTAGATGTGCCTTAGATTAGGACTTTGATGTCTATTTCATTCGAATTGAAGATGTAGGAGGTTAATGAACTTATAGCCCATTTTTTTGGTATTACAGGTGTATGTCACCAATGCAGGGATGACACCTGCATATAGAGATCACTTTTTGGCTCATCCCTTCTTGAGATTTACAGATCCTGTGGGCATGGGCCAGAGGGCACAT
This sequence comes from Chamaecyparis obtusa, assembly GCA_027943335.1. Taxonomy (NCBI): domain Eukaryota; kingdom Viridiplantae; phylum Streptophyta; class Pinopsida; order Cupressales; family Cupressaceae; genus Chamaecyparis; species Chamaecyparis obtusa. The sequence goes on from BSBK01010121.1 coordinate 48,773, forward strand.
TAGTAGTAGACACAATAGGAACAGGGATAGGAGCAGCATACAGAATAGCAGGTTCCCCAGCAGCAAAGAGTACTACAACAGCTGGCATAGCAAGAGCCTGCTTAGCAGCAGTAGTAGAGAGTCTTGAGACCAAGGAGTGCGAAGACTCCCATCCCTTTGAGGATGATGGGTTGAGATGCAGGTGCTGGTAGCAGTGGGACCCAATAGAGGTCCACTAGTAAAAGGATAGGGGATACCTCTCAGCAACCACCTCCTGACAAGGGGGCACATGGAAAGGATATTGATATGTAGGATCAGGCCACATAGGGGCCACCTCAGGTGATACAGTTACAAGAGGCTCTCAAGAAGAGCTGAGAGAGGATTTGACAGGTGCAGTGGGAGAAAGATGAATTCCACATGAAAGTCATCAATTAGAAGACTCAGGTATCAGAGTGAGACTAAAAGATTGGAGATCTCTGAGAGGAGCTAGCAAGATCTCGACAGGAGGTGAGATATGGGGCTGCACAGTCAGCTTATTATTATGTAGCGTATGTCAGCGTTGTTCTAGATTTATCAAAGCAAGTGCCTCCATTTTCTAATTATGTTAGAGCACGAGCAGCACCACAAGGACCTCCTCCTCGGGCACCACCACAGGGTCCTCCTCCTTAGAGACCGATGCCTCCACCTTAGGGACCACCACAGCTAGCTCCTCTACCTTCACCTCTTCCACATGGTGATTGGAAGAACTAGACACATGATTGTAGTCCATTTTTGATACTATGCTTGAGTAGCATTCTTTTGTACATTGACATTGATCGATCGAGATATATATATGAGATCATCATTTTGATATCATTGTACTTGTGTACATATTGCTTTTATGTTGATGTTTATGAGATGTTTCCTATATGCTTAGATGTATGGATAGATATAAGATGCACATGATGTCAAATGCAAATTTTTTATATGTTTTATTTTATATGGTATATAAATATGCAATGTGAAATGCAATGATAGATGGTAGAATGTATGCATATAATGGATGAAATGTGAAATGCAAATGTGTAATGTATGATTTGATTTATGCTTATAATGGATGTACATGCAAATGAAAATGTAGACATGGAATGTATGCATATGGATTTTATGGATGCAAATGGAAATGAAAATTTATATGCAATGTATGTGGTACTAATCATCTCATGCAGGATTTTGCAGTATATGACATGTACTAACCAAAAGAATGTTTCAAAGATCAAGAGCGAGGACCAGACACTTGTGTAGCCAAGATGAACCTGGGACAAAAGATGTGAACCTTCAATGAATAGATCAAGAAGAAGACAATCAAAAGAGCATCAAAACATTATCTCAATGCAAGCCTAGAATGAATATGCAAACCTAAGCTAGAAGCAAACCCTAGGACTTGGTTTTTGGACTCACTTTGTTATCATCATCGAGTTTTTAGCAATGGACATTCACAAGATGCCATACAACTCTCACTAACATTGCAATCATGAGAATATTAATATGACATTAGTCTTAAATTTGTCAGAATGAGGTGTAAGCATTAAAACACAAGCAGCCAAAATGACCTGAACACCTATTCCTTTTGATTTAGCAAGTTAACATAAGCATCAAAGCATAGTTGCTAGATTGACCTCAATGTTGCTTGCATACAAACACACCAAACACATGAGAGTTCCTTCCTTTTCTAAAGAATGATAAGAATATCAAGGTACTCAAAATGACCCTTACGTTCACCTCATAGGACAAGCATTTGCAATTACACTTGTAGTAGAAAGAAGTCACCCAAACAAACAAGGAGAAGAACCAACCACACCAAAGTTTCCATATAAAAGGAGTCAAGGTACACATGGCCATCCAATACATGATGAAGGCTCTTATAGATGGACACCCCTCTTATGTGAACTCTTTAGATCATTGGAACTAAACCAGCAAATAGAAAGAAAAGGTAAGACCATGCCCCTAGTCTTTGCTTCTTTCAGTCAAGAAGATGTCTTAGATTTGCTCGAGGAGGAATGATAAAGTGAAAGACAAACACACAAAAGAAAAAAATCTCAGCACACTTCAGAGAGGACTACAAATCTAGTTTTTAGTTTTAGTTTAAACTTATGTTCAAGTGGATTGAAGTCAGATCAGAAGTATACGGCGCAAGAAGTCTCATCAAGATGGTGATAGTAGGTGGACACAGTGAGGATTACTGGTGACTGACGCAAGAAATCATCTTGAAGAGAACAATCGGAGTGCTAATGAGGTATTGATAGGAAGGCACAGTGAGAAATACTGGTGACCGATATAAAAGAGACCCTCAAGGAGGGAAGTCTCAAAAATACTAGCGAAACATTAGTAGAAAGACACAGTGAGAATCACTGGTGACTGATGTATGAGGGATCCTCAAGGTGAGAGATCCAAGTGATAGCTAGGTATCAGTAGGCAGGCACAGTGAGAACCACTGGCAACTGATATGTGAGAGATCCTCAAGGAGAGAAATCTCAAAAGTAGCTAAGTATTAGTATGAAAATACAATGGGAACCACTGACCGTGAGACCGGGAAGGTGCCCCCAAGTGTGACTAGTTCCAATCCATGTAGAGTCAAGCAAAATCTCGAAGATAATTGAAGGCGAAAGAAATGGACTAGTAAACTAAAGTAGGAAACAAACTAAAGCAGGAAGGTAAGGAAAGCAAACTAAAGAAGGAAAGCAAGGAATAGCTAAGCAAGGCCAAGCAGTTCCGCAAAAGGTATCGCATTAGGAAACAAGAGGTGACTATTTACCAGTTTTCACCATCTTGGTAGAGATTCTCTTTTTGCTACCATGATGCCTGTTTACCAGGTTTTCATCAATGGCACATTTTCTCTTTTTCAATTTTTTTGTACTTTTCTCTTTTTGATATTTTTTTTGTATTTTTTGAATTTTCACTTTTTTTGTATTTTTCCATTTTTCAATTTTTATAATTTTTCATTTTTTTTAAATTATTATCAAGGTGCTTGTTTACCAGGTTTTCACTAGGATAATAGATACATCAAAGCGCTTGTTTACCAAGTTTTCACTAAGATGATAATTTTTTAGGACATTTTGCAATTTTAAGGATTTTTTGACAATATACCATTTTTTTGGATTTTTCAGGATTGACAAGTATGTATAGGAGCATGTAGAGAATGTCTCAGTTGTAGAATATTTTCAGGTGCAGAGCATTGATTGGCTCTTTGAGCTATTCTCCATCAGTAGTAGATATTTGATAAGCACCAAATCCAAATGTTGCAGTAATAATGTATGGAGCAAGCCAGTTTGGTTCAAACTTTCCTTTCTGGATCCTCTACTGTTGATTCTTAGGGTTTTCTCTTAGGAAGAGATCACCCACTTGGAATTCCCTTTGTCTGACTTTCTTATTGAATGCCTTAGACATTCTCTTCTGGTATGCTCAAAGATGATCGAATACCACTTTGCGACATTCATCCAGTAATTCTAGCTCTTGCAGCCAAGATATTCTATTTTCTTCATCAGTGATGAGGCCTCTCAGAGAGACTTGCAATGTAGAAATATCGACCTCAATAGGCAATAAAACATCTTCTCCATAGAACAAAGAAAAGGGTGTGGCCCCTATTAGTGTTTGAATTTTTTTTCTATAGGCCCATAAAGCTGGATTAATCTAGAGGTGCCAATCTCTACCAGTTTTATGAACTGTTCTATGCAAGATTTTGAGGATTGTCTTATTAGAAGCTTTTTCTTGTCCATTACCCTAGGGATAATAGATAGATGACCAATGCTAAATGATTCTAAACTTAGTACATAAATCCTTTAGGTCCTTGTTCTTGAACTGCCCTCCATTGTTAGTGATTATTGAGGAGGGTACACCATATCTACATATGATGTAATTTACTATGAACATAGCCACAGACTTGCCATCTGTTATAGTCAGAGGAACTACCTCAACCCATTTAGTAAAGTAATCTATAGTGGTGATGATGAAATTGTGTCCTTTGGAGGAAGATAGATGTATATGACCCACCAAGTCAAAGGCCCATTGTTGAAATCACTAGAAACTGATGAATGAAATGAGCTCCTTGGCAAGAGCGTGGATCAAATTTCCATGTAATTGGTACTTCTTGAAAGATTTAGCATATTGTATAGCTTCCTTTTCCATTTTTAGCTAGTAGTAACCAACTCTAATAAGTTTACGAGCTAATGTAAGACCACTTGAATGAGACCCTCAGATATCTTCATCTAACTTATCTAACACATGCTTGGACTTAGCGGGCTCTAGAGACCTAAGGAGGGTACCATCGAGACCTCATCTATACAAGTCATTTTATATGATGACATATCGTGAAGCATTACAAATTAGGTGATGTTTTTCATTCTGAGTATAGGTGTCTCGAATGATTTGGTCATAGAGGTAGGAATAGATATGGTGGTAGCGGGATGAATCATGTCCAATGACTGAATAGATCATCCTATATTTGGGAATGTCATAGGTTGGGTAGTGTAATGTAGATCCACCATGAATTCATGTCTCAAGTCATTTTCTGGCATCTATTACATTGAGGCAAGAGTGGCCATGGCATCAGCTACTTTTTTATCCACCCTTGGAACTTGTTGAAAAGAAATGTGTGCAAAATACTATTTGAGATCATCTACCATCCATTTGTAAGGCACTAGCTTGTCATCTTTTGTTTGATAGATATCATTGACTTGATTGATTACCAACTGAGAGTCTCCAAAGATCTTGAGCTCATCCATGTGTCATTCAATGGCTATCTTCATACCATTAATGAGAGCATATTCAGCCATGTTGTTTGTGCAGAGAAACAACATTTTATAAGCTTTGGGCAGTGAATATCTTTGAGGTGTTATGAATAGTATGCCTGCACTTGATCCTTGCTGAGTGAATGATCCATTAAAGAACATGCTCCAAGCTTGATGTGTGAGAAGCATGATGGATTCATTTGGGAATTAAATATTCAAAGGCTGGTAATATTTTAGAGGAGCCTTCACCAACTGATCAACAATCGCTTGTCCTTTGATAGCTTTTCTTTCCACATACTCAATGTTAAATTCACAAAGTATCATAACCCATTTTGTGAGTCTACCCGTGAGGCCAGATTTTCTCAATAAGTACTTTAATGGATCAATTTTTGTAATAAGCCTTGTAGTGTGAGTGAGCATATAGTGCCACAATTTCTATGAAGTGAACACCACTGCTATACAAGCTTTTTCAATGATAGAGTAGTTCATTTCATAAGAGACCAATGTTCTGCTGATATAATATATAGCTCTTTCTTTGTTGTTATGATCCTCTTAAGCTAACAGAGCACCCAAAGATGTGTTAGTGACTGAGATGTATAGTATGAGCGGCTTCCCATGAATAGGAGGCATTAGGATCAGTGGATTTACAAGATACTATTTAATTTTTTGAAATCCTCTCTTACATTCTTCGTTCCATTCATAGGTCACACCTTTATGCAAAGTCTTGGTGAATGGTTGTGACTTATCGGCCAATTGTGTAATGAAGTGCCAAATGGATTGTAGTCTTCCCTAAAGTCCTCTCATCTAACTAATATTCTTCAGTGGAGGCATTTCCATAATAGCTTGAATTTTCTCAGGATCTACCTCAATGACTTTAGCTAAAATGATATAACACAAGAGTTTCCTAGAAGTGACACCGAATGCATATTTTTTTGGATTGAGTCTGAGGCTAAATTATTCCATCCGGTCAAGTATGGGACCCAAATCTACAAGATGAGTTTTTCACTGCATGCTTTTGGCCAAAGTGTCATCTACATAATCCTCCATTTTTTTATGCATCATATCATGAAAAATGATAGTGACATCTCTTTGATATGTTGCTCTAGCATTTTTCAGTCCAAAGGGCATGACATTCTAGTAGAAAGTGCCCCAAGCACATGTAAAAGAAGTCTTTTCTTGATCTTCAGGCACAATTTTTATTTGATTATAGCCAGAGAAGCCATCCATCAAAGAATACATTTTATAGCCTACTGTCATATCCACTATCATGTCAATATTAGGTAGTGGAAAGTTATCTTTGGGACACACCTTATTCAGATCCCAAAAGTCTATGCATACTCGAATGGATTTATCATGTTTGGTGACTGGAACAATATTTGAAATCCACTCTGCATAGTCAATTGCTCTTATGAAACCAGCCTTAAGAAGCTTTTCTAGCTCAGTTTTGACTAAAAGTGCCACATGTGGATGCATCTTTCGAAGCTTTTTTTTGATAGGCTTAACACCTGGTGCAATGGATAGATGATGCATGATTATATTGGGATCCAATCCAGGCATATCAGAGTAAGTCAATGCAAAGTTTATTTTATTTCTTTGAAATAAACTAGTGAACTCTTCCTTTTCTTTTGCAGATAATGACTGTGCTAGATGAATAATTTATGGAGCAGCCTTTGTACCCAAATTCATTGGTTGTGTCAGTTCAATTAACACTAATGATCTCTCTTGAAAGTGGCTCAGGAGTGTATCAAGTATCTCATCCTTGGGTGCCTCAGAGAGGTTTTCACCCTCAGATACGTCTTTTATTTTTACTTTTTTTGGCTTTGACGCTGCCACAATGTGGTTTTCACCATCAGAGCATCTATTTTTTCTTCTTTTAATTTTTTGACTAAGATACTTGATATCTTCATCTGTCATGCTAACACTGCCTTCGCTAGTGGAGGAAATTATAGGTTCAATAGCATGGAGGTAACAGGCTAGAGCCTAATCATTCTAGAATGTTAGGACTTCATTGGATAAGGAGGGGGAGTTCCAGTTTATCAGCTCAAGATTTTTGAGTGAGATAGAAATGGTGGGTTCAATTGCGTTCACAATATAGTCATCAAAAGCATGGACGAGCAAGTCAAGACCTAGAGCAATATCATCCAGAGGGGCATTTGAATCCCTATGATAACTCTCATCTAAAGTAGAGGATAAGTTAACACTGATGGTGTCTAATTCATGTGTCCTAACACTATACCCTTCACCTACCTTGACAGGGTTTTCAAATGTATGCACCATGTCTACATATTTATCACAAGTAGCATCAGACAAAGAGTCAAACTCATATTCATGTGAGTCAGTAATAATTGATGTAGGAATTCCATTGGCACTAGCCACACCATCTGACTCAGGTTCTTCTTTGGTGGCATTGAGAATTTGTTCTTGTTTGAATCTTTCTCGAAAGAGTAATGGTATGTAAGGTTCACCCACAAAAGTAGGGTCAACAGTTTGCATTTCCATCCACTGGTCATATGTCAGTGGGGTGATTGAGGAAGTTTCACCAGAATCACTTTCAGCTTCTACCTGATGGACATGCATGATAGGTTCATCAGGTTCTTTAAAGAATGCAGCAAGGCTCAGAGGAATAGGATAGGGAAAGATGTCTTCAATAGGGCTGGCCTCTGGATTTACCATTGGAGTAGTATCTTTTGGTTCTGGTTCAGGTTCAAGTTCAGGTTCTGGCACAAACTTGTTTACGCCCAAATGAAATGGGACCTTTTTGAAACCTAAGCTAGTAGTATCTCTTGTGTGATGAACCATAGCTTCAATGGGTTTTAGAAAACCATTATCATTTATCCCTATAGGACCACTCCCTTTATAGCCAAAATGCTTCATGATCTTGAAGGCCTCACTGTATGGTTCTTTCTCTAATTCTTGAGGTGGAGTAGTTGCTTCAGATATTTCTTTCCCTTTATAGATCTAAGATGTAATAGCTCTTTCTTCATCCTCATCTTCTAATGGTAGTGAGGCCCGCACAAAGGCACCATCATAGACCATTTCAGGAGAGTCATTATAAGGTTTTTTGCTCTTAGAAGGTCTCCCATAAGAATGCAGAGATAGAGGGAGAGCTACAAGTGATAGCATAGGTTCAATTTGATATCCTCCCATGCCTGTATCCTTTATTTTTAGTGTCTACATTCCATTTCTTTAAGCTTGGAGTCATAGAATTCAGTGAACTCTCTATTAGCTGGGACAAAACTATCAACAGACTGTGTGAGTGTGTTGCAAGAATAGTTGGTATTGGTAGGCACAGTTACTTTAGCTCCATGGAATGGGAACTTGAAGCATTGATGGTATGTAGATGGAACTGCCTGCATCTCATGAATCCATGGTCTACCCAACAAGATATTGTATCCGAGAGGAATATCTAAGACTTGGAAAATAACATCTCTCTCAATAGGTCCAATGCAGATAGGTAGCACAACTAAGCCTTTGGACTTGCACTCTTCTTCATCATAAGCTTTGATAGTAATCTTCTTGCAGGAGTCTATGCAATCCTCATCATAACCTAGCTGGGTAAGAAATTTAGTAGAACATATATTGAGACCAGCACCATTGTCTATGAGTACTCGGTGGACACACTTTGGGGCTATCATGACTCCTATATGAAAGGGAGCATTATGCAGATGGCTCAGAGAGTGATCATCTTCTTCGAAAAAGGAAAAATAATGTGGCAAGGTCAAATGAACCCCCATAGATTGGAACCGATCGAGATCAAGATCTTAGGGACATTGGCCTCAGCGAGGGCTTTATCTAGAATTTGCCTATGAGAAGGCGAGATCTTCCACAACTCAAAAATGGTGATCTGAGCATTAGTTTGTTGGAGCTGATCTTAGATGCTATAACTAGCAGTACTAGGCGCAGGGACTGATTTCAAGGCATTGTTGGTAGGACTAGCAACAGTCTTATCCATAGTTTGTTTTGGAGCAGATACAGGAGGGTCAAGACCCTTCAAAACAATCCTTCCATGTGATCGAGTAACAACATTAGCACAATCCTGAGGTTTTTCAAATTCATAAGAATGAGATGCAAAACTTCATAAGATGAATGGAGTCTTAGGTTTGGGAGGATCCCTGCTCCCCTTGATAGTGATCATGTCACAATACTCAACCTCAATAGGTTCAATCATACCAATGACATTGTCTTCGGTAGTGTACGTGTAATTGACCTTAGCATTGATGTTCTTAGTCTTGGAAGATTCACCTTTCTCATGAGGAGGAAAGGGGTCTTTAAATGCTTGATGATTTGAATTCTTGTTATGTCTGTCCACAACAATGTCACCATTGTTAATCAAATATTGGACCTTGTGGTGGAAATGGAGACAAGTAGAAGTCTTATGACCCTTATTTTGGTGATAGTCACAGTATGCATTGTCGTTCCACCAATAAGGTCGTGGTTGCAGATCATAGAGACACTTTTCCAAAGGAGAAAGTATCTAGTTTTGCACAAGACTCTTATAAACCATATCAAGCAGTTCTCCCAAGGAAGTTAATTCACTCTTGGGTCGAGAGGCCCAAGGTTTTTTCTTAGCAAATCTTGAAGTTTGTTGATTGTCTATTATGGTCTTTTCAATAGCCTTGGCTTCTTGTATACTAGAAGTAAGATTAAAAATAGACTTTGAAGGCTTCTCAATCACATTGTCCATGACTCCATCATTTACAAAATCTCTATTTTTTTTGATAGCCTTTCCTTTGTATTTGTTTGAGGAGAACCCTTGTTTATTGTCCTTATTCAGAGTCAATTCCCCTTTCTTAACCATAAATGCCTCTATCCTCACAACTTGCTTAATCATGTTGTCAAAATTTAAAGGACCTTGTAATTACACTTGATATCCAAAATCCGGGACAAGATTGTCCAAAAAGATGTCAAGTTTCTGCAACTCAAGGAGTTTGCGAGGATACTTTGTGCAAAGTTACCTCCATCTCTAGAGAAATGACAAGAAGACTCTCCTTGTCGCTATTTCAGATTACACAGATCACTTATATTGACTGGATGTTGAATGTTATGTGAATAATGTTGAAGGAATAGATTAGCAATCTTGTCAAAAGTCTTGATTCCAGCGGGTAATCGAGAAAACCACTCCATAGCTGACCCACCTAAGCTACGGGTAAATGAAAAGGAGGCATGCGAAGACTCTTATCAAACAAAAAAGGGCATATGCTTTCCATTGTAAATTGTTGTGTGGGATTATCCTTATCTTTTGCAAGTTGGCTAATCTGGTCTTGCATATCTTGAATCATCATTTACAACTTTGTGGTTTTAGTCTCCTCTTCTTTGGCCACAATCATCTCAACTTTAAAGTCTAAAGGTAATTTGGCCCCTTGTTTGGCTAGCTCTAGAAAATATTTCTCCTTCTCCTCTAGAAGGAGGATCTCCATCATCTTGATAAGACCCTTGTTGGTGTTTTCTCCATCTATGTCATTTTGGATTATTACCTCATCTTCATTACCAAGAATCTCATAAATACTTGGGACTTGATCTTGTTGCTGATCATCTTGGTCTTGATCATGTGGAGGAAGGTGATAGTGATATGCTTGTCGATTGCCTTGAGATTTGTTTCAGGATTGATCATCATTGTGGGATTGATTTTGGTCATGTTGAGATTGATCATGACGTTGATCATTTCGAGAGTGATCAGGACACTAGTTGTTTTGAGATTGCTCATGAGTTTTTCTATATTTGCCCTGTTGGAAATCAAATGGATCTCCCATTTTGTAGGATCGGGCAGTGAATGTAGACTCAGTAAAACAATATGAACGATGCAGAAAGGGTGCAGCTAAGTTAACCTTTAGTTCTTTAACAGGATCGAGAGGATTGGTAGGTTCAAATCAGTTGATATTGTCAGTAGGGTTGATAGGTTCAATAATAGGACCAGTCCAAGGAAGTGGCCTTCCAAAGTTATGAAACAATGACTTGTTTTGGAAGAATGAGTTGTCCTGTTCTTGAAATGATAAGTCAAATTGTGCTTGAAACAATAGATTATAACACTCTTGGAACACTAGAGGTGATGATTGCGATGGTCTATCTTTCAGAGTACTTAACGAAGAGGAACTTGTGGATCCCTCACAATACTTAGATTGAACAATAGGTTCAGGATGATCTATTTTCTGATTATGAGGTTTACTCCTACCTTGTCTAGTTCCATGAATGGGGAAAGTATTGTTTCTTCTAGTCATAACAATCATAAACAAAAATGAAATGAGAGAGGTACTTGGGATTATGCTAGAAATTTGTCTCTAGGAATAACAAAAAGGAGATAAAGGCTAGAATAGCCAAGATGTGAGATGGACCCAGCAACAAATCATCAAGAGAATGGCTGAGATGTGACTATCACATTGTAAGGTACAAAAGCACAAAAAGATGAGATAAATAATAGGGAGAAAATATGATTTTAAGCAAAATCATTCAGTTTGTAGCTCAAGACACTTAGTTTCAGTTAGTGAACAACAGGAAAATAGGCAAACAGACCTCAGACAAAATTCAGATCAAGTAAAAAGTTCACCAGTCAATGGGAAATAACTCATTGTTTTGAAAACCAAGGTACAAGTTCACACGAGAAAGTATAGGGCCGCATGAGAGAATGAAATCTCGCACGAGAAAGTGCTCTAGAAAATGAAACTTCGCATGAGAAATTACCAAAGTTTGATAGTTTGACATAGTTTTCGAGGTAAAAATTCAAGTTTTGAGACACAGCCGAACTATTCTCTGACAAGATTTCCAATTTTCAGATAGCTTGAAGGATAGTTTAATCAACAATCTTAGTTTTATGGTTTCAAGCCTTCATTTACAAGTGTGAAGGTTTAGATCAAGCAGTAGTGATATAAGAAGTAGTCACAAACATACCTACCAAGGATAAAGCAACTTGGTAGTATCATGGCAATATTTATTTAATCATGATGGATAGTTTAAGAATTGATAATAAACACATAGTTATCCCTACAAAAGAAATGGTGAGAAGACAAAATCCATGCCTCATAGCTTATGCACATGCGTTCACCTCACACAGCCGTGTCAACCCCTAAAGGGCACCCATTTTTTTTGTGTTTCCAAGGACTCGATAGTATATGTTCAAAGGTTACCCTTGAAGTAGGGGCTAGTGTCATATACCACCTTCAAACATCTAGGTGCATGCCTATGGTGAGAATCTACAAGAGAGATTCTTCCCCCTCCCTGCGCAAAGATTATGTCTCCTTTCAGAGGTGATTTGGGTAGGCAACTAACTAAGGAAATTTTTTAGTGGGCTTCTGTTCAAACTAACCTTCACTACCCCCAATACAGGGTTGAGGCCTCACAACCACACCAACACCTGAAAGTCATACACCCCCGCAAGCAGGGCTAGGAGCGGTGCCGCTCAGTACAACAGACAAAGCCTTCTCAAGATGACAGTCAAAATCAAGAGAAGGAAGCTAACATGGCTTTGGATTCTCTAGACTCAACAAAGCTTTCTTTATTATAGTGAGGTGGAATCACCGGGAATAGGTGTGTCCTCACTTGGGTCATTCCCAGAGGTTCAACTTCTGATAGGCCCTCTAAAGGTGACACAACTTGGCCTGGATTCAAGGGTCAAATTTTATGATTCTCTCAAAGAGAGAAGAGCATACTTCTCTGCCTCTTCACCTTACCAAAACACAAAAAACATATTCATCACCAAGCTAGTTCCTCCTTAGCCAGTTCAGAAGTTTTTGGGTTTCTGGTTCTCTCAGTGAGAGAAGAGCATAGTCCCCTAAAAAGTAAAGGTGCCAAATATTTAGTACCTTTCTTTGCTTCCCCAAGTATTAATCATTCTAGCAACATTTGGGTCTCGGTTTCATCCATGGGCATCACTTCCATGTAATGAAGAGCCTATTCCCCTACTTTTCTATCAGGACCCTTAAGAAATTTTAATAAAGTCCTAGTTATCCTATGTGATGAAAGCAATAAAACAAGCACAACATTTTAAATGTCTTTGAAAACTGTCCTACAAGCAAAATATTAGCAAGTTTTTATGATCTTTGATAAGCAACCTGCAGACCACTGTTATGCTGTCAAAAAAATAGAGATATAAAATCACAACAAATAGTAAATGTCAGTAACAGTAATCAGTAAATTACATAAACTGAGAAATTTAAAAACTCTGATGCCAAGTCTTGCACGAGGAAGTATAGCATTGCGCATGAGAAAGTGCAGGGTCTGGTGCAGGGACGTGTCTCTTCATGTGAGAGAATGCTATTGGGAGAAAAAATTTACGTGGTACACTATGAAATTTTGCGTGAAATTATGTACACAGTGAAGTACAGATGCATGACAGAGTTCAAATTCCTTATCAGAAAAATTTCAAGACTGAGGTCAGAAATAATTTTTCTACCCCACAGTGGGCACCATAATGTTTATGCCTGAATATGGACCTCAAAATTCAGCCATATACACAACATAGTCATTTCTCGATCATCGAATCATGAAGATGAGTATGAATTAGTCAATTCACAATATCTATCGATTAGACCTGTTGCCTCCTAATTAGCTGGGGTGTTTTAATTACTCTCAGAATGAGAGCCAACAACAAAAAGACCAAACTAAGATGGAGGATTTTTGAAAGCTATGAAAGGTGAACAAATTGTAATTAATCTAAGATGAAGATGCAATTAATCTAAGAATGAAGTGCAAATTTAATCTAAGAATCTTGAAAGAGATAACAAAATTAAGCTAAAATAATAAGAAAATTACACTAATTATGAGAATGCAATTATACTAAATGAGATGTAAAACTAATATGCAATAAAAGCTTGGAAACATGAAATAATTGAGACAAAAATTAACTATAGTTTTGATACTCTCACAATTGCCTCTTTCAAAATGAAGAAAAGGAGCTCATAATATAGAAAAGTCGGGAGAGATGATAAAGAGTTTCTTGAAAAGAAACAGCTAACTCTTCATTTCCATGGTGAGACAAATATGAGGAATTATTTAATTAAAAGAATGGATTATTGCCACATATGGTTGACCTTTCGAATAATTTGAATAATTAAATCCAAATAAAGATGTCCATTCAAATAACCAAATAATTATTTAATTCCATGATGTGTATTAGCTAAAGGGGGTGGAATTGATTTAATTTAAATAACTTAGGACTTTAGAATTAAATTATTTAATCATAGGGATTATTTAGCCAATATAGTTGAATATTTAGGAATTAAATATAGTGTTTTGATTAATGCAATTTAGGGTTTTCTGCATTTAACACCAAGTCAAATAAAGTCAAATAGGAGACAGAATTGCCTAGGACAATAGGACTTCGAAGATGCTGAAATTGAAGAAATGTACCCAAATTAATTAAAATTAGAAGGTGCCAATTTTGGGGTATTACAATTATCAACTAATTGCTATGGTTCTCATCAAATTTATAACCGTGGAAGGTAGATTCAATAGGTTCCATTCTCACATCTTCCCTATGCTAAATCATTTATGCCATGATGTTAAATTTAATTTTCCATTCTGGATTTTCTCTTCTTTATCTCAGTTTGTCTCCAAAGTGAAAAGAAAGGTGGTTTTCCCCTTCGTCAAGGGATTATTCTTCTCCTCTATAATTTCCACCTTTCCTTGACTCCTCGAGATGGCCCTAACCTATTCTTCACTATCAAATTAAGTAGCCTTAAGTTTACCCTTATTCGTCCTATGGCCAAAATTCCCCTATCTATCAGGTCCAATCATGTTAATTCCCTAAGGAAAGCTAAATGTAAGGCCCTAGGTATATAGAAGCCCAAGGAAAGAATCATGATTGTGTCGAAGGACTCATCTTCCTCTTCGTCAACCAATTCATATTGGACTACAGAAGATTATGTTGGTAGTTTCCCCTCCCAATCTATTAACCCTACTTCCATTGTTTTGTCTCCACATGGTTACCCAGGAAATCCTATCATTCCCCAAAACATTACCCCTTCCAAAATAGCAAAGAATGACTCTTTTAAGGATCATTATGATCTAGATACTATCAGTAGAAAGGTGGATGAACCATGTATTTTCTATAATATGCAGAATGGAACCAGTAAATGGCTCATCATACAGCTTCACATAGCCAAAAAGAAGATAAACAAACTGGAAGCTACTACTAACACATAGAATATGCTGAGTGATTGGACCCATGGTGAGCGAGATGAGAGCATGTGGGGTGTTGTGGGTGTTTTTTCCGAAAAGGTCAATAATTGAGAAATAATGAAGGAAGAAATTAAAGATCTTAAGGCCCAAACTTTGTTTAAGGAGAAGAAAGAGATGGTCAATTCTCTAGAAAACATAAAGGCCAACCAATCTCAACATGTAACAAGAAACTTTAGGACCTAGTTGATTACAACAAGAATATGATTGAAAAGACAACTCTTTCTCTCAACGCTTTATAGGTGGAGTTAGAAGAAAAGAAGGCTAAGCGTAGGAAAAGGGAGGAAGGTTTTCAGGTGACACTCAAAGGTAATGATGAGACTTCTTTTGATGTTGCTACAGGTTGTCCTCCCAAGCAGGTTTCCTTCTTGGACAATCTGAAGTCATTCAACGAGGACTAGGAAGGCGTTCCAATGCCTCCTCCATAATGCCATGTCACCTGATCGTATTTACTAATTTTTTAATTTCTTGTTCTCTTGTTGGTAGTTTTTCTACTTTATATTAGTTAGTTAGTTGAATGCACATCTCAAGTGAATTCATTTTGTTTCATCTATTAGACTTGATGTTACTTTAATGTCAGATTCAGGCCCTATCCCACTTGAATTGATCAGAACTTTATTAACAGATAATATTTTAAAATATCAATTATCACAATAAAATTAACCAACTATAAATCTTAACTTTATTTTCCTGTTTTACCTATATAATAACCATTAAAATTCATACTTACAAGGAGAGATGTTTACTTTACCAAGTGCAAGGTAAGGGAAGAAACTAGGCATATGTGCAGACTTATATAAGCTGATAACTTCCTATTAATTACTATGAGAGCTAAGAATATTTATGAGATGAAGCAACAAATAGATAAAACACAAAACCACCTAGTAACTTTCACCAAATCCTAATAGTGTGAAACTATTTTTAAACAATTCTAGATAATAACACATTTACATTAAAAAATACAAATAGAAAATAAAATATATTAATGATAATAGAATTTTTGATATAAACCAAGTAAACATAACAATATACTAATAAAATAATAATCCATCGATGGAAAAAGGAGGGGATGAGTATCTTATTCTACCCATCACACATAATTCTAGATAAAAGAGAAAAATGACACTATTGATCTTAGTTAAGTTGTATAATTCTCTCAATTTTTCCAAGACAAAAAAATTTACAAACTTTTTTTCCACGTGTAAAATTGTTCATCAAAAGAAAACAAGCCATCCAAGACAATCATTTTCTTGAACAGTAAATAGAAGACTCTTGCAATGGGGACTCAGATAAAGAAAACACAAAATAATCTATTTGCATAGAGTTAGAATACATTGAATGGAATGAGATGAGTGAAGAAACTAGATAAGAAAAACACAAAAATATGTGTCAATACAAAATTAGGATTTGATGAAAGTGACAAGAGGGGTGAAGAAAGAGTACTAAAATTTCAGTTAATCGTAGCAGTGTATAGATATTTTTATTTTTATTTTTATCAATCTGTCTCTTTATCTCGTGAACCTTCTTAGCTCTCATCTTATAGATTTCGTCAAGACAAAAAAATCAGTTTTATCAGAATTCGATCAGAGAGGGAAAGAAAAGTGTCCTCTCTAACAATCTCCAATATTGGAAATTGATTGCATGATATTAAATTCGTTGTGGAGAAAGATCAATTGAATTTTTAAAGGATTCTAAATTAGTCACGTAATTAATAGTAAGTCATCAGATTAGATATTTCCACCCATATGCTTAGTTTATTCCCTTGCCTGAGAATTTGTATGTTAAACATCTCTCCTTATTAGGATGAATCTTATTGTTATATAGGCAAAAGTTGCATTTTTTTCAAGATTTATAAATTGCCAATTTTTGGATATTGTGATAGCTGAAATATTTGAAGTGTTATTTCATTAATAAAGTTTATTAGTTCATAATAGATTTGATTATTACTTTTATATACTAGTTATAAGATTTTATGATTTTCTTTAATTTATTTGTAGATTATAAGATTCGAAAAATATTAGGTGGAGATCAAGAGAAATTGAGTTAACAAAAAAATTAAACAGTAATTCTATAAGTAACAATATGTTGCATCCTTTGTTTCTTTCTTGTAAGTTTGGAAAAGGTTGCTTTCTTTTTCTAAGCGGAATTAAATTATTTTGAATTGATTGCAAAGAATGACAGACCATTAGATTCTCATGAAATTGATGTTGCTAATTTCTACAATCTAGAACTTATTCACATGAATTTCTTGAAGTTTGAATTTTGTAATAAATAGTAATGCTTATAAGGTCAACTTCCCATTCAAAAAATCCTTAAAAAAATCATCTTTATGGTTCTTACTGAAGACTAAAAAATGTAAAGAAAATGTGTAATCAAACCAAAATAGTGTGTTTTAAATACTTTGATTGTACAATAAGTTTTTTTATTCATTTTCCAAATCAAAGATTAGATTTGCCTAATAGATTTTTTATATGATTTCAAATGGAAAAAAAAAACATCTTTAACTAAAAAATGTATTATATCATCTATAAATGATAATAAAATAATTAACCAAAAATGAATTTTAAATATTAAAAAAATAAAAATTAGATGATCTATGAATGTAAAACTAAAGTATTTGTTTTTTACAATCATAAATCTCATCTGGAATATAGAATAATATTTTTAAGAGTAAAATTCTAAACCAATAAATATGTGTATATATATCTAAACTAATTATTAGTAATTGCTTATAAGGCATAATACTATTGTAATGAATTTTGGATTCTACTAGTTAACTAGTTATTAAAAAACAATCATATGAACCAATGGTAACTAAGTTAATTTTTATTTTTCAAATTTATTTTATCAATCAAAAGTTTACATGCATGTTATTTAAGTGTTTAAATTCAAAAAAATATTTTTCCTCATTATGATTGGTTAATAGATTTGAGGTGTTATACAAGGATTTTTAGGAATGATTGTAGAATATGAACAATTATTAATTAATTTTTTGTTATCTTTTATGTCATAAGTGTAACACATTAATCTAAGTGTGGATAATTAAATTATGTAAATTATATTTTTAATAGCATTAATCTGAAAAAATATCAATTGCCTCTAATGTGAAAACCCATATAAAATATATAATATTACAATACAATATATAATGTAGCATATATATAATTTTATTTCAATCATATATATTTAAAAAATATATTAATAAAATAAAATTAAGATTAAGAAATAATACAAATAAAATTTAAATTAGTATTTAAATTAATTATAATATATGTTATTATTTTTTTAAAAAAATTATCATTAAAAAATGAAATTATTTATTGTTACAACTATACTAAAATAAATAATCATAATTATATAATTTAATCTTTAATTAAAATACATTTAATGAAAATTAAGATTATGGTTAAAAGAACACATAATAGTTTTAAGATTATGATTAGATTTCCATGCTTATAATTTCAACTATCATTAAAGCTATCAATATGATTCTACATTAAAAAGAAATTAATTATAAAAAGTTATTACTTCTACTATACCTATATAAAATATAATAATTAAAAAATTAATATACTATTATTACGCCAAAAGCGTTTCATATAGGAGATGGTTGTTGTGCTATCTTACCCCGTGGTCAAAGGGTGAAGTTAACCGGAGTTAACTGTGTGGTTTACAAGACACACAAGGTACTTATTGTCACCCTGGCTATAAGGTGTACCAAACACAGGTGTCACCTACGACAGGGAGAGCTTAGAAAAATGGATGTATAAGCTAGGCAAGAACACCTGGCCCACCACAATGCAAGCCCTCCATAATCGACACCTCACACCCAACCATTCTATTCGCTTGCCCAACGAGGCCTTGGAGCTGCTTGCCACAACCAGATGCCTGGCTTCCCTTACTTCTATTCTCAAGAGGGGCATAGAGCAGTTTGTAAAGAAAGCGTCAATGAAAGGCATAGAGCAGTTTGTAAAGAACGGAAACAATGATTTGATGGAAGGCATGCTTGACTTGGTGACGGAGGAGGTGTGCCCAAAAGCTACAAAGGCCGCCCTGCAAGTGTTAACTGCAATGGCCATGAGCAGCCAGCGCTACAGAATGAAAGCCGTCGAGTAATAACCGTGCTTTATTATTTTAAAAATCGGTAGCAAGCCATTATTTCCATGAGACAAATGCATGTTGTCAAAGAAATATAATGTTAGAGAAAGAGAGCATACTCGAAGCTTGAGTTTGAATTTGAATAAGCAGCATATAGCCCAGACAGCCTTTGAAGTCATCTCATATTTCAAAACCATAGCCCTCACCAGTTATCCAGCCGTCCAGCAGACGCGCTCTGTCCCATCTTTGTAAAATGTTTTTTTTCTTGATCATCTCCATCCCATTTTTAGCCTCCTCATAAGTTGCCAGGCGCCACCCATTTGGAATACTTTTGCCACACACTCTGCAGTAATTAGGTCACTTTGCTGGGGTAGATCAGAATCCATTTGAGATCGAAACTCTAGGAACAAACAAAAAAACAAGGTTAAAGCACATATAAAGAAAAAGAAATCCAGATTTGCTCTACAACAAACAACAAATGGATAGCCTTAAACATTTTTATATCCTGAGCAGACGTAGAGAAAATGAGGATCTTAACCAAGTACTCCTACATACTCTAACAACGTGATCTCTAGCATTATGTGAAAGATGGTCTGACTTATCTTCAAATTGATTGGTCAAGGCTGCTCCTAACACATCCCAATCAACAATAGAGCCAACTGGTAAACTTCTGAGCCATTGCAAAGCCTTGCCCTTAAATGAGGCTGCCAGCAATCTCACAGCAACATTATCTTGAGTAATATTATGCCGGCCACAAAGAGATGCCACATCTCTTATGTGTTCAATGGATGACGTTTGATCTTCTCCCGTAAAGGTAGGTAGACTTTTAAGGGCTGAGATGGGTATATCGTCACCCTACTGCAAGTTTAGAGGGCTACCTTGATTAAAAGCAACAAAAGGATGTACTCTAGGCTAAGCCATTGGTGGATTTAAGGGAGCTTGAGATACTGGAACTTGAGTAACCGGAGCTTGGGTTACTAGTACTTGAACTGCTGGTGTTTCTTGAATAGGTAACAATACATGTATAGATTGGGCTGGTGAAACACTTGTAGGCTTACGAATAGGCTTAGAAGTAGATTTAGGGGTTTTAGATCACAAGCTTGGGCTACTTTAGGCCTCTTTTTGATGGGTGGTAGCTCTGTATACACAAAAGGATCCTTACTCTACCTTGTTGGAATCCCACTCATAAGCTTAGGGACTGATTTTCATAAAACACCATTAGAGTCACCAGGTATGACTTCAAAACATTGTCACTACTCATACCAAACAATAACTTGCAATAAACTTTCTAGGAAATCAGACTCATTGAGTCTTCGTCCCACCAGACATGCCTAAAACTGTTGTCAATAGGGATTGCACCCATGATCGCTAAGTATAAAACCTAGCAATCCCGTGAAACATGGGAATACTCTCAGGATGTGGGACTGCTTAACCGAGAATAGACCTCCGGTTTAAGGGTCAGCTTCCCCGTTTGTATCACCTGAACTGTACTGAACGTGAAGGGAAAGGGAGAGAGATTACATAAAATTGAAATAACTAAGATCTAACTTAGGTGATTCACCAAACTAGATAGATCCATAAACTGAAAAACAAACTCACAATGTAATCCAGCATCTAACATAAACACCACAACTCTTCCAAATCTGATCTTTCCCCTTAGAAAACAATTAGGTGCTGATTGTAAATGAGAAGGAAAAATAGATTCCATAACTCAAACACATATAGATGCACATAGATTTGAAACTTCAAGGAAAAATAGTGTTTGCAAACATCAAAGTGAACATAATATCAAGTAAAGGATTAGATTTTAATCACAACATATGACAGTAAGCCCATCGAATCAACTCACAAGACTGTAGAAAAGAAGGACAATTTGCTATTAACTGGAATAAAAGGAGTCAAAATATCAAATTGCTTCTCAAAGAGCTACAACATTCACCTCGTGAGAATGAGGGAAGGAAGAACTAGCCTTCAATCACCAAAGGTGAGAGGCATAGAAAGAACATCTGTAGAATCTGCATTGAAGTCCACTACTTCACAAAGAATAGAAAAATGTTGCCACTAGGACCATGATTCTGCCACTCTGAAATTCAGATGCCCAATTCCCAAGAATCTGTGGGGACGAAAAAAGTGGGGGCCCTAAAAATAGATGGTCAAAAGAAGACTATCCCACCACTAAGTCATGCAAAATAAATGATATTCTGACAAGGCTTATAAAATGCCACATGTAAAATATCTTACAATGAGACTCTTGCATTGACTTATAACATTAAAAATATTCCCCCTTTACTAAAATCAAGTGGATTTTAAATATATATTAAAGATGATCTCAACTCAAAAAATGAGGAGAAAATCTAAAATATTTACATTTTAATTCAATCCATATTACATAAAAATATTCAAACCAAAGCAATAACCCCCCCATGCCACAATATATGATTATAATAACACTCATCACCCTAAGTCAACATGACTTCTATGATAGGAACCTAGGGCATAAAAAAGGGGTCATGGGGACTCCCTAGGGGTCATAGTATGACTTATCACGCGTTAGGACCCCTAGGTAGTCCCCATGACCCCTTTTAACACATTGAAATGCTCAAGTGTGTCTTATGGGGTGTTAGGACCCCTTAAGGCACACTTGAGGATTCCAATGTGTGAAAAGGTTTAATGGGGACTTGCTAACAGTCCTAGTATGCCTTATCACGCGTTAGGACCCCTACGGAGTTCTCATGACCCCTTTGTACACATTGGAATGCTCAAGTGTGTCTTAAGGGGTCCTAAGACCCCTTAAGACACACTTGAGCATTCCAATGTGTCAAAAGGGGTCACGGGGACTCCCTAGCGAACCTAGTATGCCTTATTAACCATTAGGACCGCTAGAAAGTCCCCATGAACCCTTTCAACACATTGGAACACTCAAGTGTTTCTTAAGGGGTCCTAGGACCCCTTAAGACACACTTGAGCATTCCAATGTGTCAAAATGGTCCATGGGGACTCCCTACGGGTCCTAGTATGCCTTATCATGCATTAGGACCCATAGGAAGTCTCCATGACCCCTTTTGACACATTAGAATGCTCAAGTGGGTTTTGAGGGGTCCTACGACCCCTTCGGACACACTTGAGTTTTCCAATGTGTCAAAAGGGGTAATGGGTACTCCCTAGGGGTCCGAGTATGCCTTATCATACATAAGGACCCCTAAGAAGTCCCCATGATCCTTTTTGACACATTGGAATACTTAAGTGTGTCTTAAGGGGTCCTAGGACCCCTTCGGACACACTTTAGCATTCCAATGTATCAAAAGGGGTCATGGGGACACCCTATGGGTCCTAGTATGCCTTATAATGCGTTAGGACCCCTTTGAAGTCCCAATGATCCCTTTTGACACATTCAAACACTCAAGTGTCCTTAAGTGGTCCTAGCACCCCTTAAGACACACTTGAGCATTCTAATTTATCAAAAAGGATTAGGGGGACTCCCTAGGGGTCCTAGTATGCCTTATGATGCATTAGGACCCATTGGAAGTCCCCATGATCCCTTTTGACAGATTGGAATGCTCAAGTGTGTCTTCAGGGGTCTTAGGACCCCTTAAGAAACACTTGACATTCCAATGTGTCAAAAGGGGTCATGGGGACTCCGTAGGGGTCCTAGTACGCCTTATCATGCGTTAGCACCCCTAGGGATTTTCCATGAGCCCTTTTGACACATTGGAATGCTCAAGTGTGTCTTAAGGGGTCCTACGACCCCTTGAAACACACTTGAGCATTCTAATGTGTCAAAAGGGGTCATAGGGACTCCCTAGGGGTCCTAACGCATGATAAGGCATACTAGGACACCTAGGGAGTCCCCATGACCCCTTTTGACACATAAGAATGCTCAAAAGTGTCTTAACAGGTCCTAGGACCCCTTAAGACACACTTGAGCATTTGAATGTTTCAAAAGGGGTCATGGGGACTCAATAGGGGTCCTAACGCTTGATAAGGCTTACTAGGACCTCTAGGGAGTCCCCATGACCCCTTTTGACACATTGGAATACTAAAATGTGTCTTAATGGGTCTTACGATGCCTTAAGACACACTTGAGTATTCCAATGTGTCAAAAGGTGTCATGAGGACTCCCTATGAGTCTTAAGTGTGTCTGAGAACCCCTTAAGACAATTGAGCATTCCAATGTATCAAAATAGGTCATGGGGACTCCCTAGGGGTCCTAGTACATCTTATCATGTGTTAGGACCCATAGGGAGTTCCCATGACCCCTCTTGACACATTGGAACACTCAAGTCTCTCTTAAGGGGTCTTAGGACCCCTTAAGACACACTTGAGCATTCCAATGTGTCAAAAGGGTTCATGGGGACTTGCTAGGGGTCCTAGTATGCCTTATCACATGTTAGGACCCCTAGGGAGTCCCCATGACCCCTTTTGACACATTTGAATGCTCAAGTGTGTGTTAAGGGGTCGTAGGACCCCTTAAGACACAATTGAGCATTCCAATGTGTCAAAAGGGGTCATGGGGACTCCCTAGGTGTCCTAACATGTGATAAGGCATACTAGGACCCCTAGGGAGTCCCCATGACCCCTCTTGACACATTGGAATGCTCAAGTGTGTCTTAAGGGGTCCTAAGACCCCTTAAGAGACACTTGAGTGTTCCAATGTGTCAAGAGGGGTCATGGGGACTCCCTAGTGGTCCTAACGCGTGATAAGGTGTACTAGGACCCCTAGGAAGTCCCCATGACCTCTTTTTATACATTGGAAGGCTCAAGTGTGTTTTAAGGGGTCCGAGGACTGCTTAAGACACACTTGAACATTTCAATGTGTCAAAAGGGCTCATGGGGACTCCCTAGGGGTTCTAACACATGATAAGGTATTCTAGGACCCCTAGCTTGTCCCCATGAACCCTTTTGACATATTCAAATTCTCAAGTGTATCTTAAGGTGTCCTACAACACTTTAAGACACACTTGAGCATTCCTATGTGTGAAAAGTAGTCGTGGGGACTCCCTAGGTGTCCTAACACATGATAAGGCATACTAGGACCCCTAGCGAGTCCCCATGACCCCTTTTGACACATTAGAATACTCAAGTGTGTCTTAAGGTGTCATGGGGACTCTCTAGGGGTCCTAACATGGGATAAGGCATACTAGGGCCCTTAGGGAGTCCCCATGACCCTTTTTGACATAGTGGAATGCTCAAGTGTGTCTTAAGACATCCTACGATCGCTTAAGACTCACTTGAGTGTTCCAATGTGTCAAAAGGGGTCATGGGGACTCCCTAGGGGTCCTAGTATGCCTTATCATGCGTTAGAACCCCTAGGGAGTCCCCATGACCCCTTAAGACACACTTGAGCATTCCAATGTGTCAAAAGGGGTCATGGGGACTCCCTAGGTGTCCTAACACATGATAAGGCATACTAGGACCCCTAGGGAGTCCCCATGACCCCTTTTGACACATTGGAATGGTCAAGTGTGTCTTAAGGGGTCATGGGGACTCCCTAGGGGTCCTAATGCGTGATAAGGCATAGTAGGACCCCTAGGGAGTCCCCATGACCCCTTTTGACACATTGGAATGCTCAAGTGTGTCTTAAGGGGTCGTAGGACCCCTTAAGACACACTTGAGCATTCCAATGTGTCAAAAGGGGTCATGGGGACTCCCTAGGGGTCCTAACGTGTGATAAGGCATACGAGGACCCCTAGGGAATCTCCATGAACCCTTTTGACACATTAAAACACTCAAGTGTGTTTGAAGGGGTCCTAAGACCCCTTAAGACACACTTGAGCATTCCAATGTGTCAAAAGGGGTCATGGGGACTCCCTAGGTGTCCTAACACATGATAAGGCATACTAGGACCCCTAGGGAGTCCCCATGACCCCTTTTGACACATTGGAATGGTCAAGTGTGTCTTAAGGGGTCATGGGGACTCCCTAGGGGTCCTAATGCGTGATAAGGCATAGTAGGACCCCTAGGGAGTCCCCATGACCCCTTTTGACACATTGGAATGCTCAAGTGTGTCTTAAGGGGTCGTAGGACCCCTTAAGACACACTTGAGCATTCCAATGTGTCAAAAGGGGTCATGGGGACTCCCTAGGGGTCCTAACGTGTGATAAGGCATACGAGGACCCCTAGGGAATCCCCATGAACCCTTTTGACACATTAAAACACTCAAGTGTGTTTGAAGGGGTCCTAAGACCCCTTAAGACACACTTGAGCATTCCAATGTGTCAAAAGGGGTCAGTGGGACTTCCTAGGGGTCCTAAAGTGTGATAAGGCATACTAGGACCCCTAGGGAGTCCCCATGACCCCTTTTGACACATTGGAATTGTCAAGTGTGTCTTAAGGGGTCCTACGACCCCTTAAGACACACTTGAGCATTGTAATGTGTCTAAAGGGGTCATGGGGACTCCCTAGGGGTCCTATAGCGTGATAAGGTGTACTAGGACGCCTAGTGAGTCCCCATGATCCCTAAGAAGTTTTTCTCTCCGTCTCTAGTGAACTATTCTTCAAAGCATCCATTTTTGCATAGCTAGGGTTTACGACACCTGTAAAGGCACATTTAATACAAAGATTTAGCCGACCACCTTTAAAGACCTAAAAGAAATGAGAAAACAAATTAGACCAAAAATACATACCGCATTTCTGTATGTAGTACTGTAAGCTTCAACAGTCCAACTGGCTTCCTCTGCTAAGGCACAAAGAACTTCATTAATGTATGCTCTAGGAGGAAGATTATAATTTCCATATTTCTACAAGAGATTCCCCAAAATTTGTATGCAAAGGCATCCTACAATAAAAAATAAAAAGTTTCCCAGTGAATATCCACAATTTGTATACAAAAGCATCATACAGGAAAAATGACAAAAAACTAATACCTAAAAGGTAAAATTTATCATTAATGCCAGTAGTATCAAGGTCATATCCACTGTCAAATCCTAGCCTATGATGTACAAAATGAGAAAACCAAGTGAAATAAAAGGGAAGGTATCGTTCAAATAGCGAAGGTGCAAAATCAGATCAATATCATAATAAATGTAGAAAATACTGTTACGGACAAAAAATTTTGCATATTAATTTGTTAGACCTTTCCTGAGCTTCTGTACCTTGCTACATGATTAGACATTTTTGTTAGCAAGATAGAACTTTTAGGTTAAGTTTTACAAATCATCTTTTTGATCCAAAGGACGCAAATTGGCTACTGTATCTTCCTAGGGGTCGTTTCCTAGAGAATATGCACAATTCGTATACAAAAGCATCATACAGGAAAAATGGGAAAAAATAATAGCTAAAAGGTAATATTATATATAATATATTAGTATACATTAGTATGTATATATATATATATATATATATATATATATATATATATATATATATATATATATATATATATATATGTGTGTGTGTGTGTGTGTGTGTGTGTGTGTGTGTGTGTGTGTGTGTGTGTGTGAGTGTGTGTGTGTGTGTGTGTGTGTTAGTATATATAATACATTAGTATATATATAATATATTATATATATTAGTATATAATACATTAGTACATATAATACATTAGTATATATATAATATACATTATATATATCATATGCCTCTTTTCTATATATATATTATATACATCAATATATGTAAAAGTTTATTTTTTTTCATTTGCTCCCACCCTTTTTTAATCTACCTCGGAATAGTGGGTACCCGATATGGAATTGGATGCCCGATTTTTGAAAGGTAATATTTGACCAAAATATTCCCTGTCCCCACAGACCAGACAATCATGGGATTTTATACTTTTTTCACGCGCTGTTGCAAAAAAAAAAAGTGATTTGAGGCCCATTGTTTGATTTTTGTCGACTTGTGGTCTCACCATGGGAAGTAGCAGTCATCGAAAGACTAAATGCAAGAGGAAGATGACAGATGAAGAAATTCAAACATATAGGGAAAAAGATAAGGAAAATCACCGAAGAAGGAGAGAAGGTATGTTAAAGATTAATCAAGGTGACCCCGTAAATGTAGTTGTAAGTGAAGAGGATGTTCAATTTGAAAATGCACAGATGGAGATTGAAAATGTAGACTTTGGGAACGAAAATGTTGCACAAGAACCACATGAAAGTTATACATCTCCAAATTATATGTGAAATGAAGTCCCTTGAAATAAAGATAATCAAACTTCAAATTCGGGGCTTTCAAGAACACCTAAATGGTTAACTGAAATTGAGGAGAACATTATGAATAATTGGGAAGGAAAGAGGTCACATAGAGCCATTAGGTTGTGGGCTTCAAGACTTTATGATCAATTTTTTCAAAACAAGACATTGGTTGAGAAATGTCAAATTTTTGTGCAGTTGTTAAAGATGCAAAAGATGAGACCTGTGCTTGTGAAATTGAAGATTTGTGTGAACAAGAAAATGGAGAGAAATGCATCATTGTGAAGAATCTTTTCAATGCTCTCAATAGCATTGGGAAGACTAGTAGAGAAAAAGACAAGAGAGTTGTTTGCAGGATTATTACAACCTCCTTAGTAAGTCATCAATTGAGAAAGGCTCTTTTGATGAGACAAACTTGTGTTGACTTTAATATAGACCACAAAACTTTGGGTAGAGCACTTGCAAGAAGAGAAAGACTTGATGATCCACTTCAAATTGACACATGGGCTTATGGTGGGAGACTTCCACGTTTCGATAAGAAGCTAACAGATGTTGTCAAGGATGAAATTCAACAATTTTGGGATGCTAACTCAAGAGTGTCACCAAATGTGAAGGATGTCTTGAATTTGAGAGTTGGCAATCGAGACTGCACTCCACATCCTAAACATTATGTGGAGGTAAGTCAAATGATGTTGTCTAAAAATATTTGTGAGACACATCCAACATTGAAAATATCACAAAGGTCTTTTGAATCCATGAAGCCATTTTATTGTGTACCCCTTAAGATTCAGAATACATGTTGTTGCAAATATCATGTTGAGTTTTCAATGCATCATGAATTATTATGGTCCATTCATTCTACTTTTCCTACTAATGAAATGCTAGAGGATTGTGGTGCAAGTGGTCTTCCCATATCATCAAGAGACATGCTAGATCAATTTTTATGTCATAGAGATGATGGTTGTTTATTTTATAAAAAAGATTGCTTAAATGCCAAGTGCTCAGAATGTGGTGGCTTGTCCAAGTTTAGAACATGTTTTCATGAGGGTTTGGAACACAATTTTGGAAAGAAACTCATCGAAAAAAAGGTATATGAAACCATCAAATATACATTGAAGAGTGGAGGTGAAGGCTCTAGATGTGAGTTAGTTGCAAAAGAATACAATGTTGCTGATTTTATCTTAGATTTCAAGACAAATCTTTTTTACAAGTATGAAAGGCATAGTCACAAGTCTCAATGGTTGGATCAACAATTCAGGACATGTAAGGACACTTTCCCCATTGGAACTATTATATCCATTGTAGACTTTGCGGAGAACTATACATTGCAGCCCCAAAATGAGACTGAAGCTCAATATTACAATTCCATTCAGGTTGCTATTTTTGTACACATCATGAATAGACATTCCCCTGATAGTACAAAAGATGAGCGAAAGATAATCAGAGAGTACCATTTTTATATGAGTGATGACAGGTCTCACTCTCATGAGTTTGTTCAACATTTTTTCTAGAACTATTTGACTTCTTGCAAGAAAATGGTATTGCTATGGATAGGCATCTCATTTGGTCAGATAATTGCACCGGTAAATTTAAGAATGCCAGAATGTTTTATTGGTTGTGTAGAATGCATGTGGAGAGAGGTGTACCTCATTTTTGGAGTTTTTTTGAGTCAGGGCATGGGAAAGGGGAGCATGACAGAGCAGATGTGTGTGTGAAGAGAGCTCTAGTTAAGGAGCAATTGAGGATTTTAGGTGCTGTACTTCTTGATGCTCATTCTATTATTGATTGGTTTACTTTAGCATTGTCATAGGGGGGACTCTTGATTCTACAGTGCGTAGATTCTTTTGGTTGGTTGAGGAGGGAACTATAGGAGATAGATTGGATTGTCAAATAGTGAAAGACTCTTCAAAAATGCATTCATTTCAAAGCTCCAATAGTAGTACATGGACCATTTGGACATGAGAGTTGGCTTGTTTTTGCCCCATGTGTTTTTAGTATGATTGGGATCATTGTGAGTCAAGTGAGTAGGTGGATACATGGGTTCCACAGTATCTGACTCCTTTATCTTTGACACTCTCTATAAGAAATGATGACATGGACACTTCAGTTGACTATGACCATCTTTCAGATCTTCTGAAGCCAAGAGATGTTTTTGCATTGGTTTCACAATACGGGAATGATGAGAGGTCAGATTATTAGTTAGCACGTTGTGTACAAGGTAAACATAAGCTTGTACAACTGATGACATATGGTGATGGGTTTGCATATCCTACTGGTTCAATTGTTGTTGTGGGAACATGGATGTGAAAATACATGATTAGAAAGAATGGAGTTCCTACATTTGAAGACTATGAGAAGCACAAAACTATTCTCATGTATTCACACCTTGTTATAGCAACAAATGTCAAGTTGTCAAAGCATCAAGGAAGACCAAAGACAAAATAACTTTGGACTATTAGTACTACTAATCATGAAACACTATTGGAGACCCTGAAGCAAAGAGATGACCCTTCAGGAACACTTGACTAGGTAATAAGTTAACTTAGTGCATTGTTTTCTAAGTTTGTTAAGCTTAATTTCAATACATTAATTTCACCTTTCTTAGATTGTATTTTGAGTCAATAAACTTGGTTTTGTATGTGGATTGTAACTTGTGTAGGAGCACCTATGAAGATGCCTATGGTCACCATGGATCTAATTAGAGATAGAAGGACAAAAGGATCCTTAATGGTTAATTGAGATCTTTTGAAGCCTATAATGGAAATTTGTAACAATCAATTTGATTTAAAAGTTAAATGCCCTAAAATTCTTCATAAGGACTTATGACCAAAATCATGTATGCATGGCCAATAGTGCCAAGAAGGGATCTTACATGTCATATACTTATGTCATTTGCATGGTTTGAATTCTTACATGTTTGATTGTTGTTTCTAATGCTTTAATGATATTATTTTTTATCATTTCAAACAATCTATAAAAGTTAAACCTCAAACATAATAAGATCCACAATTCAAATTTCACAAGCTTAATCATGATTAATTTCACAGTTCAAATTTCAAACATAACACTAACAGTCAATTGAAAGTGGCTGAGCAACGTATCTTTCAAACCGACAGTGATCTTCCTGTTAATCTCTATTGAGCATATAAGGTTGTCATTAGTATCCAAAGCACCAACAGACACCGACACCGACAGACAATAAACACTGAGCATCGCAGTATACACTGAGTAGTCTACATAGTGTTTACTGATGATCACAGAGAATGGCATAGTAATCAGTAATGGCACATTCTTCTATGCAAATGGTTTACCAAGATCAAAGAGAATTTATTGTAAAATATATTCATTAAATGCAATGTCTGTCTTATTTGTAATAGTTGATCTAGGTTAATTTTGCACCGTAGATCTTAGGGTTATGATTATTTTTGTAACCTAATTTTTGTTAAAGTGACAAAATAGAACACTATATATTCTGTATGTTCACACCATTTTTAGAGGTTTTTGAATTGATATATATGAATCATGGAGCACTGGAAGTCATTGCCTAACTTCAAGTCAATCAGTTGGGAGAATAGAATAGAGTGCCGAACAGATTCAGAGAAGGCTACCAAGCAGAATAGAGTAAAGATCCATCACAGTCAAGGTGATATTTTATCAGAGAATTATAAGATATGTTTCAGACAATTGAGTGTCAATTAGTAGATAAATTGCATATTACTTTCTGACAATTGTAATAGAGCTTTGGATAATCTCTTAACAGAGTAGACTTAACAGTCTTTTGTAAATCTCTTAACCGAGTGCACACTTCAGTAGTGTTGTTGAAATCCTATAACTAGGTAGATCTAGCTAATCTAACATGTCACTCCTAATAGGGTGAGATCACCAAAAGTGATCAAAACTTGTAGCCCTAATAGGAAAACCTTTTCTGTCTATAGTAGTGAAGAATTTGTGGGTATCATGCCCACCGCAGTTTTTACCTTCTAACAAGGGTTTCTACATTACCAAAATACTTGTGTTATGTGGTTGTCATATTGCTTTCATGTTGTTTACTTTCTTAAGTTAACTAGATGATTGATTTATGCAATTAGATAAAAGTCACTTTGGTCAGTTATTACAGATTGCTAGTATTGATTTGAAAGGTATTACAAGTGAAAGTTTTGAAGACACTGATTCACCCCTCCCCTCTCAATATCTATCTCTCCTAATTCCAACAATTGGTATCAGAGCATAGTTCTCTTGTTGAATAGTTTAACCACTGAAGGGTAAAATATCTAAGTCATGGAGAGATACAAGCTTGACAAGACTATTGAGAATATGAAGTTACAAATGTAGATGTTTGTGGAATAGTATAAACAAGCCAAGGAAGAACTGAAGAAATTACTGGTCGAAAGGAAGAATCTTGCAATCTTGCAGAGTGAGATTGGTTATCATGAAGAACCTATTGATGATATATTTGATCATGTTGGATCAAGTTCAGGAAGTATCTCTGACGGATCTGAAAGTATAATCACTGATTTATCTAAAAAGAATCAGCATCTATTTGAACAAGTAAAAGCACTTCAAATCAGTCAAGAATCCCAGATGGTAAGAATGGTGGAAATTATTAACAATGCTAGACAAGTTGAACAAGATCAAAATATGGCTATTGAAGACCAAAGACTGACGACTGAACAACTTCAAGAAAAAGAAACTGAAATACAAAGACTCACTGACCAACATTTCCAAGTATCTAATCAAATGATGACTGCTAATCAAGAAATGAACCGAGTGAATGGAGAATTATCAAGAAGACTTGAAGATGTTGCAATACTTAGAGTAGACAATGAAAAACTAAGAAATGAGATAAAGACACAAAGGCAACATAATGAAATGATGAAGATAGCTTAGGATAGTTCCAAAAAGATTGATGATTTCCTGACTAATCAGAGAAGAGTTGGAAGTAAAGCCGGTATAGGGTACACTGGTGAAGGAGAATCATCACAACAAGCTAAAAATATCAATATTAATCAAAGTCAGAAACCTAAAGTGTTAGCATGTTATCACTGTGGAAAATCAGGACATACATCAAATGTGTGTAGAAGTAAAGCACAAGGTAAACCTCCTGTCACTCCTAAGTTTAATGGATTCTATTACTATTTTGGAAAGTTTGGACATCCTGCTTATGAGTGCAGAGCTGAACAAAAAGATCTTGCTAACAATACCACTACAGAGAAAATATACTATACTTGTAATAAGCATGCACACACCGCAAGAGACTGTAAGGCAAAAATGAAACAAGTCTGGACACCTAAGGAGATACCACAATGCAGGCCATATCAATCGAAGAGACAAGGTAACTCTTATGTTTTGGATTATAACACATGGACTAATTGTGCTATATGTGGTCGGTATGGACATATTGCAACAAACTGCTATAGAAAGGGTTAGACTGGACATTCAAGAAATTGGACAAGCACTAGAATGGCATGTATGCACTATCACAAGGTCAGTCATTTAAGCAAGAACTGTAGAGATCAAGCACTAGATGAAAACATATATTTGAAAGTGGATATAACATTACACAGATCAAAAGATTAAGGAGCACTATGTGGAAGAAGGCATCTAGTGAGAATGTTGAGTCAAGTAACACCATCGGTGAAACCTCATCCACTAGATTGGGTGACATTGGTACTTCCACTTAAAGTGACAAAGGTATGTATGAAATTGACATTTCAAATGGTCACATTTTACATACAGTTCCTTATATATGATGTGCAAATACCAAATCTGCATGAATAAAGATGCACTATGGTTTATGTGTTATGAGCTAACAATATCATATAGTCGGTAAAAGAGAGAGAGAGAGAGATGGTTACCCGTTGGTAATCACTATGCAAGGTTAACCAAAAATAGTACAAACCAATGAAGAAATCCTATGTTAACCAAGCGTAGAAAATTGTAGACATCACCGAGCTAACAGCTATTTCATACTAAAGGTTAGGTTAAGCATTTAATGCCTAAAAGTTTGAGCATGAATATCAAAAGGGTCTATAAATATGTGGAAATATAGTTTATTATCACATTGTGATTTTGAAGAGAAAAAATTTCACAGAGCGGAGTTTGAGCTGAAAAATTTCTCAGAAAGATTGAAAGCAACTACAGGTCGAACCGACGATATTCTTCGACTGAACTGAGTAAGTTCTTTTGCAACTAAAATATCATTGCTTTCTGAAACCCTAGATTTGACTTATGGCATCGACATCATCTGCAAGAAAATCGAATGTCATTGAAGAGGAAGTAGAGCTAATTGTTAGAGCTAATTTTTCTGAGGCCAAATTCAAACCTCATCTAAAGGTTGCTGCACAAATAGACGAGATGGGTGCATTTTTGAGTATTTCGGATAGGGTTTTGTTAACAAAAGATGTTAGGGCCTATATTCACTGCAAGATCAGTGAAGTAGGTGAATTTGAAACCATTTCTACTTACCAACAGGTTTGTGGACCAGATGGAAGATTGAAGACAAAATATAAGAAAATTAAAGAATCGGGGTTATCGCATTTCGAACACCTCCTGCAAACATTTAGTATGGATTGGATAAGAATAGTGCTAAGGAGATTTCATGATGAAAAATTTTGGTTCGATAAACCTAAGGAGATCACAAAGAAGATTATCAGTAGGGTTACTGGGTACCCTACTACCGATAAGACAAAAGCCTTTCGTAGTTCATCTCATCCTGACATTGAGAAGAATACTAGAGCACAATGGGACGACAGAGAATTAAAGATATCAACAATCAGAGACCCAGTGGTAAAATTCATAGCTCATGTCATTGGATATAAGATATTTTAATCCAGCAGATTAAATAGTGTACCCTGCAGCGCCATGGACATGGCTTATAAGATTGTGATGAAAGGTCACCAAGTTGACCTAGCTAAAATTCTACTACATCAAGTTCAAGAGAATATGAAGAGAGTTCATTCAAACAAATCCAATACATGTAAGTAAGGATCATTACTTTTGTGTATATTTCTCTATCTATAGCTTTTTGTACCTGGTATCGGTAAAGTAACATGGCAATCAGATAAACTGATAACCGCACAGATAAAAGAAATGATGCAGAGTTTAGGAAAGAATCTGAATAAGGAATTTGATGCATATTTCAAAGAGTTTAAGACCCAAATGCATCAAAGGAGAAAAATTCTAAGGGAATTAGTTGATAAGTTTGAAAATGATATATGTTTTGTAGTAAGTACAAATTTCTCTATGATCAAGGCAGTAAAACCTAGAATTAAATGGTTGGCACCAATGGGATATGAAATGAATTATGATTTCACCTTGAAATCAATCAGTCCACTATTGGCATTACCGATTGACATCACTACCACTAGGTTCGGTACACATGATGAAGCTAAGTCAAGAATAACTACTGATATAGAGATCGGTAAAATGTCTAGAAGGGCGAAGAAAATGAGGAAAGATCTCGCAGCAAGATATGGTAATGTATCAGACTCACTTAAGGAGTCACCAGTTAAAGGAATAACTAAAAGTTAGTTAATGTTAGATGACAAGCCCTATGACAATGAGGAAACTGAGTCTAACAAGGAAAATGATACAACACTGGTTCCTCCTGCTAAAGTTGAACAAGAAAAAGGTATGAAGACAAGATCATCTACTAAAGCCTCATCACCTCCAAAGAAAGAAGAAATAAAAGTAAAGAAACTAAGGGCAACTACACTGACGAGGAAATATGCTAAAAGAAAGAACAAGGCAATAGCTGAGCCACGAAAGAAAAGAAGGAGACTAATAAGAAGCAAAGAAGATATTGAAGAAACTGATAAAGAAGATGACTCCAATCAGTTCAAGGTGGTCGAACATAAGGCTGGTACAATAGATGAGATAATTGAAGATATAATTGAGAATGGAAATCTTGCAACTCTGAGAATTGATAAATTTGATAAAATGTCAACAGAGGACAAAATGAAGATAGAACATGTGGTCATCCAAATGATGATTAAATTCAAGAGAGTACCTATGGAACTTGCATGCCAATTACCAAAGGAACTAGATGAAAGAATAAATGAGAGATGGGCTAGCACACTAGACATAGAGAAAAGGAAAAGAGAAAGATCATTAGTTTGTGCAGCCTCTCACTTTACCTATGATGTTGTAACTGAATACTTGACAAAGTATCAAGCCTGATTTCTAGTCAAGAATAGCGCATTTCAGATAATGGATGAGAATGTGGATGATATGGATGTCACATATGACTCTCTATGAACATCAATCTTGAAAGCAGAAGAGAAAGCTAAACAAGAAGCATTCCTGAAACTATCTAGGAAGAGACAAAATTCAAAAGGTAAGGGTATTTACATTGATGATGTTAAAGGAAAGAAGGAAAAGGACATCGCTGTATCAATTACCGAGGCAATTGATATCACTGATAAGAAGGAAGAAATAAAAGTATCACAAGATGCACTGGATTGGGTAGAGATCCACTTGCAGAAGAAAATCGATAATGATGTGCTCATTGAGAACATCAACAATGATGATCCTGATGATAAGGATGATGTAGATGTGACTATTGAGCCTAACAGAGATGAAACATTCATCATTGATAGTGTACTTGCATCTTTATTACATGAACTGCTAGTACTTGCAGAGGCAGCATAAATAATTTCACAAGCACAACACGATGCATCACATCTGAGCCTAGCAAAACTACACTAGAGACACAAGGACCAAAAAAACTTGTTAATACAAATCAGCCTGATAATACAGAGGCACAGTCTACTGATCCAAAAGTAACTGAAGAACCAAAAGGAACCGAAGGAACAAAGACAACCGAGGTGAACCCCTCTGACACTTCAACTGAGACTCCTACACCATCCACTAAGGAGCAAAAGAAGGAAGACATAGTGTCAATTGAGAAGGAAATACCAAGGAGTGAAGAAAAGTCTATTGTTATTAAGAAATCACCTCTTGTACCGAAGAAGAAGAAGAAAGGAAAAGGGTCGGTCACCATTGACGAAGTCATAATCATACCAGAATGTGACCTAAGGACCCTGAGCCCCGAAGACTTAATGAAGTATGGTGAGTTATGTTCCAAAAAAGAAACACAAGAGAAGCTAAAGCAAGAGCATAAATGAAAAGAAGTTCTAACTGATGTATAGGATATTCTCCAGCAGGTAGTACTTGAAGTGTACATTGATGAGAATACTCCTATTATAGATCAACTTGCTTTTCTTGCTGATAAGATAAATGCACCTGATGTTGACGCTGATAACAAAATTGAAGAGAGGATAGAGTCTAGAATTTAGGACAAATTAGCAGATAGGATCATCCAAGACGTGGCAATAAAGAAGGTGAAATTGTCTGAGGTTATCACTGAGGTAAAATCAATCACTTAGATAATCTATCAATTTTTGGTAAAGCTGTGTACTTCAGACACCTTCACTATAGAAGTCAGTGAAAAGATTAAAGGTTTAGAAGTAGAAATTCAGTCGAGTACACAAGCAGCTATCACAGAGCCAGATGCTTTTCTCAAGCATATTCACCGAGTACAGGAACTCCGATGGCTGATAGCAGAATTAAGGAGACAAGAAGAGAAAATCATAGATCAGGTTATAGAGTTACAACAATAATTCATTCTACACCTGAAGATTCTTGAGGCACACATTGTCAAAGCTGAGCAATTAGTGGCAACACCAGAGATTTTAGTGTTAGAGAATATATTTGACTTGCATGTGCAATTCGGTCTTGAGCATATTGCTCTTACCAACTTGAAAGAGGAGTGGGACAACCTCTTGGCCTCATTGAAGAAAACCCATCAATCAATTTTTGATAAGATGTAAGTATACAATATATATTTTTTTGGTATTTTGCATTACTATCAAAATGGGGGAAAACATGTATATATGCCAAATAGGTTAAAAATTTTGATATGTATACTAAATTCTATCGGGAAGCATGTACTGAGGGGGAGTACTTTGAAATTTTTTGATAGATCTATGTATATAGCAGAGATATAAGAAATATATAAGAACATTTTGTCTATATACATTTGAAGTTTTGATACTAATGCCAAAGGGGGAGATTGTTAATCTCTATTGAGCATATAAGGTTGTCATTAGTATCAAAGTATAGCAAATAGATTGGTCAGTAACTTATATTGAGTTGGTCGGTAACTAGAAGCAAGACAGAGCAGTTGGTAAAGCCTTTACACCGAGCATTACACAATTTACTGAGCACCAGCAGACACCAACACCAATAGATAGTAAACACTGAGCATTGCAGTATACACCAAACAGTCTACACAGTGTTTACCGATGATCACAGAGAATGGCATAGTAATCAGTAATGGCACATTCTTCTATCCAAACTGTTACAACAAATCGTAAAATTGTTTACCAAGATTGAGGAGCATTTATTGTAAAAGATATTCATTAAATTTGATGTCTATCTTATTTGTAATAGTTGATCTAGGTTAATTTTGCACCATAGATCTTAGGGTTATGATTATTTTTGTAACCTAATTTTTGTTAAAGCGGTGAAATAGAACACTATATATTCTGTATGGTCACACCATTTTTAGAAGTTGTTGAATTGATATATATGAATCATGAGGCACTTGAAGTCATTGCCTAACTTCAAGTCAATCAGTTGGGAGAATAGAATAGAGTACCGAGCAGATTCAAAGAAGGCTACCAAGCAGAACAGAGTAAAGATCCATCACAGTCAAGGTGATATTTTATCAGAGAACTATAAGATCTATTTTAGACAATTGAGTGTTAATTAGCAGATAAATTGCATATTAATTTCTGATAATTGTAATAGAGCTTTGGATAAATCTCTTAACAGAGTAGATTTAACAGTCTTTTGTAAATCTCTTAACCGAGTGCACACTTCAGTAGTGCTGTTGAAATCCTATAACTAGGTAGATCTAGCTGATCTGACATGTCACTCCTAATAGGGTGAGATCACCAGAACTGATCAAAACTTGGATCCCTAACAGGAAAACTTTTTCTATTTGCAGTAGTGAAGAATTTGTGGGTGTCATCCCCACCGTAGTTTTTACCTTCTAACAAGGGTTTATGCATTACCAAAATACTTGTGTTATGTGGTTGTCATATTGATTTCATGTCATTTACTTTCTTATGTTAACTAGATGATTGATTTATGCAATTAGATACAAGTCACTTTGGTTGGTTATTATAGATTGCTAGTATTGATTTGAAAGGTATTACAAGTGAAAGTTTTGAAGACACTGATTCACCCCTCCCCTCTCTGTATCTATCTCTCCTAATTCCAACACTTTTGTGGCTTGTATCTTGGACCTCATGAGAAGCATTGACAAACCATTAGGTGCTACAGGATCATGTTTCTGAGGTCTACAATAACCTCTCTCAGTTTTGGGTGAGTCAACTTCATTTGCATTTGGTGAGGTGATCTCAATCGATGCCAAAACTTGTAGTGAGGGTCAATTGAAAGTGGCTCAGCAACATATCTTTCAAACCGTCCAACCCAACATCAAACTATCTTCTCCATTAGCTTTGCTTGGCTGGGTAAATAGCAGTGACAAACCCATTGCACCCACAGAGTCACCGAAACACTCGCGACCACGCTCGACCCAAGTGACCCCAACGTGCACTAAGCACCATTGGGCAGCAATCTTCCATGGATCATAACTTGGACCTTGTGAGAGGTATCGTCAAGCCATCAAGTGCTAAGGGATCATGTTTTTGAGGTCTATAATAACCTCTCTCAGTTTTGGGCTATTCGACTTCATTTACATTTAGCAAGGCCATCTCAGTCGATGCCAAAACTTGCAGTGAGGGTAAGTTGAAAGTGGCTCAGCAACATATCTTTCAAACCATCTGACTTGACATCAAACCATTTTCTCCATCAGCTCTAGTTGGCTAGGTAAATGCTAGTGACAACCCTATTCTACCCCCAGAGTCACCAGAATGCTTGCAACCATGCTCGACCCAAGTGACCCCAAGGTGCATTAAGCATGATTAGGCAGTGATCTTTTGGGGCTTGTATCTCAGACCTCATGATAGGTATTGATAAATTGTTAGCTGCTACAAGATCATGTTTTTGAGGTCTACAATAACCTCTCTCAGTTTTGGGTGATTTGACTTCATTTGCATTTGGCAAGGCAATCTCAGTCGATGCCAAAACCTGCAGTGAGGGTTAGTTGAAAGTGGCTTAGTAGCGTATCTTCCAAACCATCTGACCTGACATTGAAGTGTATACTCCATCATCTTTGGTTGGCCAGTTAAACACTAGTGACATCCCTATTCTACCCATAGAGTCACCAAAATGCTCACGACCACACTCGACCGAAGTGACCCCAAGGTGCACTAAGCACGATTAGGAAATGATCTTCCAGGGCTCATATATCAAACCTTGTGAGAGGTATCAAAAAACCATCAAGTGCTATGGGATCATGTTTTCAAGTTCTACAATAACCTCTCTCATTTTTGGGTGATCCGACTTTGTTTGCATTTGGCAAGGCAATCTCAGTCGATGCCAAAACTTGCAGTGAGGGTCAGTTGAAAGTGGCTCAGTAGCGTATCTTTCAAACCATCTGACCTGACATCAAACCGTCTGCTCCATCAGCTTTGGTAAGCTGGGTAAACACTAGTGACAACCCTGTTCTACCCACAGAGTCACCAGAACGCTCGCGACCATGCTCGACCTAAGTGACCCCAAGGTGCACTAAACATGATTGGGAAATGATCTTCCAGGGCCCGTATCTTAGACCTCATGAGAGGTATCGACAAACTGTTAAGTGCTACGATAACATGTTTTTGAGGTCTATAATAACCTCTCTCAGTTTTTCATGATTTGAGTTCATTTGCATTTAGCAAGGTGATCTCAGTCGATGCCAAAACTTGTAGTGAGGGTGAGTTGAAAGTAGCTTAGGAGCATATCTTTCAAACCGTCTGACCTGACATCAAATGGTCTACTCCATTGGCTCTAGTTGGCTAGGTAAACACCAGTGACAACCTCATTCTACTTATAGAGTCACTAGAACACTCGCGACCACGCTCGACCCAAGTGACCCTAAGGTGCACTATGCATGATTGGGCAGTGATCTTCTGGGGCTTGTATCTCAGACCTTGTGAGAGGTATCAACAAACTGTTAGGTACTACAAGATCATGTTTTTGAGGTCTACAATAATCTCTCTCAGTTTTGGGTGATTTGACTTCATTTGCATTTGGCAAGGCAATCTCAGTCGATGCCAAAACTTGAAGTGAGGGTTAGTTAAAAGTTGCTTAGTAGCGTATCTTTTAAACTATCTGACCTAGCATCAAACCATCTACTCCATCAGCTTTGATTGGCTAGGTAAATGCCAGGGACAACTCTTTTATGCCCAAAGAGTCTCCAGAACACTCGCGACCATGCTCGACCCAAGTAACCCCAATGTGCACTAAGCACAATTGGGCAGCAATCTTTTGGGGCTCACATCTCAAACCTCGTGAGAGGTATTGAAAAACTATCAGGTGCTATACAATTGTGTTTTCAAGTTCTACAATAACCTCTCTCAGTTTTGAGTGATTCGACTTCATTTGTATTTGGCAAGGCGATCTCAGTCGATGCCAAAATTTACAGTGAGGGTCTGTTGAAAGTGGCTCAGGAGCGTATCTTTCAAACCATCCAACCTGGCATCAAATCATCTACTCCATTGGCTTTGATTAGCTGGGTAAACTCTAGCGAAAACCTCATTCTACCCACAGAGTCACCGGAATGCTCAATTGAAAGTGGCTCAGGAGCATATCTTTCAAACCGTCTAACCTAGCATTGAACCATCTACTCCATCGGCTCTAGTTGGCCAGGTAAATGCCAGTGACAACCTCGTTCTACCCATAGAGTGACCAGAACACTTGCGACCATGCTCGACCCAAGTGACCCAAGGTGCACTAAGCACGATTGGGCAACAATCTTCTAGGGCTCGTATCTTAGATGTCATGAGAGGTATCGATAAACCATCAGGGGCTATGGGATTTTGTTTTGGAGGTCTACAATAACCTCTCTCAATTTTGTGCGATTAAACTTTGTTTGCATTTGGCAAGGTGATCTTAGTCAATGCCAAAACTTGTAGTGAGGGTCAGTTGAAAGTGGCTCAGCAACGTATCTTTCAAACTATTTGACATTGCATCAAACTATCTACTCCATCAGCTATGATTGCCTGGGTAAATGCTAGTGACAACCTCGTTCTGCCTAATGGAGCCTTAATTTTTTACAAAAATTAGGGCCTCCATTTGAGAAATAATGTTGGAGATTTGATAAGGTTGTCATTGATGTCATTGAAGGTTTTTTGGTTGCTCACAAGATATATGAACACATACTATTAAGTGGAGATAAAAACTAAGACAGATAGAAAAGACTATTGAATAAATAGTGTCGACAACTATGCAACTTGGCAACATTGGAACATTAAGCATCATATCAGCATTCAAATGGAGTGAAGTATACACACCAGCAATTAATGATCAAAGTCAACCCAAATAAATTTCATTTCCTCATAGATGTTAACAACTACAGCATATTACAAAGATGACAATAAACATATTATTTGGAAGAATATTACAAGAGGCGGTAAAGTAAAACTCATCATGAATGTCCAGTCAGCAATAATCAACCCATGAAGCAACAACATCATCAAGTGAAGTGAACACAACATGAGTTAAAGATTGATTAAACATATGCGTATAAAGACATTCGAAGGAGCCATGCAATAATAAAAAATAAATATACACAGTGTTGAGCATAGTTCGAAGGCAGTATTAAAATCATTCAATGAACATTTGAGAGACAATATATTCAAGAGATGTGTTTTTGTAAGTCTAAGGGATATCATGTTGCACAAGCAATCATATATTATACACAATGAAAAAGTCAATAGTCACATGTCATATCTATCAATGGTAATATCGAAGATTGGAAATGAAGACCATAAGCTTATACAAAAATGGAGATTTTTTATAGCTTGAAATGAAGGCTCCTGCATACACGATGATATTGAAACATTATTGCCGGCAGTTAAAATTATTATAAGTGCGAACTAAAAGAATTGAAAATGATAATATGTGAAATTACCAATGCAAGTGTGAGACTAAATGCGCACACAATAAAAAATAGTGACATAATTGATGGTATAGAATTTGTATATGAAAATTCATAGAAGTGGTAAACGAAACCCTCATATTAGCACTGATTGAACTTTTAATTTAGTGATGAAGAGAAGATGGCATGGTTTTTGTTTTGAAGAGAAATGATCTTCAGTATTGGTACTAATGGCGTCATCATCTCAGGCATAGGGAAAGTTAAGCACCAAAAATCTAGGAAATCTATAGAAGTTAAACCTCAAACATAATAAGCTCCATGAACATGGTATTCCAGAGTAAAGAAAAACAAATGTAACTTCAACAAGATATAAATTCACCATTCAATTCCATAAACATGAATAATAAATATGTATATACAAAAGATGATGCAAATATAACATATAAATGAACATGTTCTATATATGTATCAAAAGTATGTCCATATACAAATTTGGCACATGCCATTTCAAAATGTCTACAAAATCAATGTTTTAAGGTGTACAATGTGGCATATATGACATCTCAAAATGTGCCAAGTGGCATCTTTAAATGACCACAAAACTAAAACTGCATCCTATGCTACAAGGGGATCATCAAAATGTAGCCTCTTTGAAGAAGTGTTGGGCTCTGATTGATCCTGCATAAAAAATGAGTTCAAACCAAAGTTAGATTGCTTACTTTATATGATTTGTACATATATATTTATAATTCATAATTCAAACACTAATTTAATTAAACTTATAATTGAATACAAATATTTGTACCTGGTCTCTCGATCGCCTACCACGATCAGGTGTCCTAGCATAAGTCCTGGGTAGTGAAGGGACCATGCCAACAATACCAACTATGACCTATAAATATATATTTGCAATAATGAGATTATTAGAGTGGTGCAACATAGAGTAATAAATCTACAAAATAGGATGATAGCATAATAAAATTACAAATTGATTGAACTAAAATTAAAACTTACATCTAGTGATCCCTCCTCTGGAATAGTGGGTTGGGTCAACAAAGATACAAAAGATTCTCGCGGGCCCTCCCTCACAGTCGGAGTAACCTATGAGAGTAAAAATATTGTCAATTATATATCAATGTACTTCATCATAGTAACCCTAGTTACAAAATACAAATAACAATATGTAAAAGTCTACGTACAATCCGGCTATCACTCTGAATCAAGATGACTATAACCCTACCCTGCCGACCCGGTGTCAGGACATCATCAATAGCCACACCCTATACAATAAAGTGCAAGTAAAATATTTATTACTACACACAAGTGGCATACATATGCATGCATAATTCATCTTAAATAATTAACTACCTTTCCTTTGTCGACACCTGATGAAGGAACCCCCTCATGCCCCCCACTGACATTGGCTATAGCCTGCAAGAACAAAATAAGATGACAATATATATTATTAAATGTATGAATTTTATTGCTCTAATTGATAGAGATTTAAGCATGTACACCGAATGATATAAGAAAAACTAATGGGTATATAATTTATAATATACCATATAGTCATCAAGACCAAATGAAATGGCCGAAAGTGTGGACTCATTGACCTGTCTCACCTCCTCCTGTGTCATCGACTAAACATAAATGGAAAAAATATATATACATAAGTGCATGCAATCATTAAAACTAATCTAAATAAATAAATTATTTTTAAATTAAATAAGTAATGTGACAAATTAATTTATAATGTTTACTGTTACTGTATCAACAAGAGTCAATGGCTTTACGTGCACCTCCTGAGCACTCTCATGAGACGTAGATGCTCCATGAGGTGTTGCAGCCTCTGTAGCTACATCTCCTATATCCTCCTCATCAATAATATGAAACTGATATGTATCAGAATCAGTAAGTAGTCTGAGGCACATATGCCTGCACATAATGCACATATGAGGCTTGCATACATGTGAACTCCGATGAGATTTCGATGCGCTAGCATCATCCACACCAGGAGGAAACACTTGTAATCATCTAAAAATGGTCATCTAGACTATTAGCCTCTTGCTAGCATTATTTGCTAAAATCATCAATTGCCTATTCTTGATAAAATCCTAATTCTATCATTTATTCAATTATTTTCTATGTGCTAACCATTTTATCCTAAGTCTTTATTTAATTAAAAGGAATATTTCCTCCCCCTTTATTAAATAAAAAGCCCAACTTTTCCTCTTATTCTAAGTTGCACAAATAAAGCATTATTCTTATTTTATAAAAAGGGAAAAAACACTTTTTGTCTCACATGAGGCTCAAAAGTCAACTCTTATTTCTCATTGGAGG
This sequence comes from Chamaecyparis obtusa, assembly GCA_027943335.1. NCBI lineage: Eukaryota > Viridiplantae > Streptophyta > Pinopsida > Cupressales > Cupressaceae > Chamaecyparis > Chamaecyparis obtusa. The sequence continues at coordinate 93,301 of BSBK01010121.1, forward strand.
ATATTTGTGCACATGGATTGCTCCTCTTTCAAGCTCCAACCTTGATTAAATATTTTGCCTCTTAATCTCCATGGTCCATTCTTTCTCATTTCTTATAAAAGGAGAGCTCTCTTCTCATTTTAGGATCCATCTTTTGAATACTAACTTTATGTTGCAGGATTGTTTGGAGACTTTGGGGCTTTTTGAAGACATTCTTACATTTAGTTTCCATTTCTTGCATCATATTTTCATCCCTATGCTCTCTTAGATTAGCTTCATTTTCATGCTCTAGATTAACTCACATAGATTAATTAGCTTGGGTTGTAACACTTGCATATTTCCTTTCAAAGCTTAGCTTGCATTCTCATTTCTAGTATAGCTGCATTTTCATTCTCATTCTTGATTCTTGAGGACATTGGCACTCTTTCTCTTTTCTTCATTGAATCTCCCATTGCATGGTTTACTAGAAAGGTCATAGGCTCAATAGCTCTAGCTAAGAGCACTCTTCATATCCTTGCACTCCATGCCTAGGGAGCTCTAGATCAATTTTCAAGGATTCCCATTCATGTTCATAAGGCACAATACTTGGTGAAGGTTTTGAAAATGAAGATGCAAGCAGAGTGGGTTTAACCATGGAGGAAACTTCATAGTTAAGTGTGCTCGAGCTAGAGTAGTACTAGGATGGGTGATGTCCCGGGAAGTCTCAGTGCTTCACCTCTATGAGCATCACCTAGATCCAATGAGTGCTAAGTGCTCCATTCATTCTCATGAGAGATGGGTTCATGTGAACCACTACTCATGAATCACGGGTCAATGAGTTTGACTAAAAAAAGATACACAGTTGAATCCTGATAGCAATATCACAATAGGGTTAATTAGATCAGAATATATAGATTGAAATCTTTAGGAAAGGATAAACAAATGAAGGAAATAACCGTATTTGCTAAGGATTACTCTTCCTCCTAGACTACTAGCTCATAGTGGACCCTAGAAAATAACCCTACTAAATAATTTATCCATGCTCCTAATCCTACTTCCCCTATTTCTTCTCCCTTGACCTATAAAGGAGATTGTATTTTGATTTTGATTTTGATGTAGGTTAAATTACTATATTTTATAAAAACTATAGTTCTATTTATTTAGCTACAAATCATACTCTTCATGGAAAAACAAAGAACACTAACGTATAGTTTCACTTTGATCTTAATATGGTGGAATATGAAAGATTAAGTTGGAAAATTTTATACTTCGGTGCATGTTGCAAATTCTTTCACAAAGCCAGTGAGAACATAGAGGAATAGATAGTGTATCCATTTTTTAGACCTTTAGATCCTTATAAAATGAAGGAGATTGACTCTTGATAGGTCTATGACATGTGGGAGAATTTTTGGATTAAGGCATGCTAATCTTAGAGTCCTAATATATTTATTCCTTTTCCTAGCCTTCCTAGCCTCTAATTTCTCCTAGAGAATGTTGAAATAAGAAGTCTTTTTTTCCATCATCTATTTGCTAAAATTGACTACATCTACCAGCTTCCAATTAACTTGATTCTAGATTTCTTTAAAATTGGCAAGGGCCTAGAAAGAATTTCTTGTTTGTCTTCCTCTAAGGGAATCAAGCCTTTAAGTTCACAGACCTAGTCTTAAATAATATTCCAATTGTCCAACTTCTAAGATAGCTCATCAATAACCTCCTACACACTAGTATTAGACCGATCTCCCATTTTGGCCTCAACCTCAGTGATAGCCTCTAACCTATTTATTTTATTTCTAGTTTTGTGTAACTAAGTAATAAGCCACTTGATAAAAGCATTCTGACAGTTGTAGAGAATTAAAATCTTATAACCCTTTGGTGAAATGATGGGGCCTCTTTCATGTAGTACCTACAACCAAGGTTCAAGTCCCCAAAGGGTTTCTCTCTATTGTGGTTCTCACTAGAGAGTTGTGTCTCTTGATTCTTGGTGAAATAGTGGGTCTCGTTGCTTGTAGAGATTACAACTAAGCTTCAAGAAATATTTTCCAACTAATGACATGCTATTTTTATGTGTCAAGAAATGGTGAGTAGGAGTGGGCCTAGGGGTTTTGAGTGTTCAAAGAAGGATCAAGAACCACATGAGGATAATGATAATCTTCCTCTTTCATTTATTTTTGGTTATTTTTCCCCTTATTTTTTGGGGGGGATTAATGGTGTATGCATGGAGGAGGTCTTTGTGTTATTTTTGTTGGATCTATGGCCATACTTTTCATTCTCTTCTATATTTTGTGAGATCTTTGGTGGCTTTTTTTTTGGCCTACACGGGGGTTTCTATGGAAAATAGAAGGAGATAGGCCTTATATTTGATGTCCTTTCCTTCCCATCTCCTATTTGTGATCTATCCTCTCTCCTAGTTTGTTCCCTATGCTTTGAGGCTCTATGTTTGGGAAGTTTTGGAGGTCTAGCTAGGTATGTTGGTCCTCTCCCATAGCGTCTTCCTCTATGATCTATGAATCTATATTTGTGTGGAGTTTGGAGTTTGCCCTTGTGCGTTGGACTTTTCGTTTGGAGCCTCAGAGGTCTCTATATATTCTAGAGATATTTCTTTCCTCTATTGCCTGCTTATTTGGGTGGAGGTGGAGCTATCTCGTGGTTTTGTTTCTAGAGTCTTTGGGATTGATGATTAGAGGAATGATATTTCTTTGAACCCCTCTTTAGATATATTTAAGAACAATGCTTGGGTGTTGGGTGTTGCTGACTAGCCAACAACTTGTTGTGGAGGAGTTGAGTATTCTCAGATGTTTGATGCTTAGTTTCTTTTTTCGAGGCCCCTCTTTCTCGATTTGTTTTTGGTGTTTCTCTAGCTCTACTTGTGTGTTTATCTTGTTTGATTTTTTCATCAAACATTCATCAATTTTTGTCTTCTTGTTGTGGCTATTGTTTCTATTAGAGGTGATTTTCAGTCACTTGGAAAAGTAGATGTTATTTTTCAAGGGCCCATCTTGAATCCTTGTTTTTGGTTTAGGGTTTTTGGTGTGAGGGCTTCGTATGGATTTTTGGGTTTGAAGGTGCTTCATTCTTCTCTTTTTATAAGTGATTTAATTTTTCATGAATGGTTTAAACCTTGTAATTTTTCTATTGAGTTGGAACCTTTTCCTATTGAGTTAGTGAATTTGTGTGTGGTTATGATATGGTTTTAGTTATTCATTACTTTGTATCCTTCTATCATTTGTCTTATAGAGGTGAAAAACTTTCCTATGGATGTGTAATAGGGCTCTAAAAAGGTGATGATTGGGGGATTATTTCAAGCTGCTCTTTGTTGTGATTACTTGAGTAAGGCATTGTATTTCATTCTTATCTCCTTTATGGTTCTCCCATCCTCTAGTGATCCTATAAAGGTGGGTTCCTCTCATATTGTGGTGGAGAGGAGTTGCATTGGATATTTATGGATGTTCCATCAAGGTGTTCTAGCTTACAATATTTTCATTGTGAGAGATAATTCAAATTCTACCTTGTAGGTTTGGAGAGCCTTGAAAAACCCTACAATACCTTTGGATTCCATGTTTAAACCCAATGGTCTCTAAGTTGGTTTTTTTATTATTTAATCTTATGTGGTAGCTTGTGAAGGTTTGGAGATCCTTTCAAAAACCTATTATGGTTTTGGAAGCCATGTCAAAACCCATTAGTTCCTCAAAAAATTATTTAATGTATAACCTATTGAGGTTGATTATGAAGGTTAGGAGAGCCTGTCAAAACCCCTTATTGACTAGAAGGATCATTGGTATTCATTTTTAGGTTATGGGAGCTTGGAAAAACCCCTATTTTAATTTTTAAGGTTTAGAAGGCCTTAAAAACCTTTTATTATGAAGTATAGGCTTCATGTGCTATGTTTATCTATGTAGCTAGTTAATTGTATTATTTATGTCTCAAGAATATTGACCATTTATTGGATGATGGTTATTGTTTTGTATTGCTTCTTATTTTGTAGCCAAATATTTGTATGGGATTCCAAATCCTCTTCAACAACTTACTTGTAAATGGTTTTAGGCCCCTTCAAAACCTATGTTTACCTTAATCAAAACCTTTATTAGCATAGCCTACTTTTTGATAAGCTTATTGATGGAAACCCTAAACCTCAAACTCATTTTTCATAGTGTAAAATTGACTATAGCCTACAAGTTACTCATTCAACTATATTATCACCACCAAACATCACAAAATTAGATCTACTAGTGGATCTTCTACTATCAATTTCACCTACATAATCTACATCTACATAACCATGAATACAAACTAATTCCAAAGGTCTAGTAGGATAACCATGAAAATATAAAAATGCTCAAAAATATCCCTCAAATGCATGAGAAATCTCTAAATCATGTCCTAATGCACTCTCCCAAGAGTAGCCATAAGTCTACTGAGGACTCTAATTTCTAGAGAAATGTTTGGAGTAATGTGGAATATAGCATACATCAAGATCCAAACAAAACTTACATAAGGTACTTTAGACATGTCTTCCATCTTAGTAGGAGATTTTAGAAAATCCTTTACAAAAAATTTCATCCCTTGAACCACTAGAATAAATAATTGCATTTTTATGTCATGATGAATCTCTCAAAAATAGAATTCACAAACTTTATCCCATCCAAACATTTTTTCTAGATCTATCTATGATGATATTAAACCCCAAAATATATCTCACCCAACCTAGATTTTTCATCTCAAACTATGTTACATGTTGAGCATTCAAATTTAAAATCATTCTTTTGATTTTTCCAAAAAAATAACATATGATCTATGTATAGGACTATCATGAGAATGTGACCACTTTCAAATTTTTAATATGCATAATGGCCAGATTTACATCTCATAAATCTCAAAGAAAACACATAAGTGTCAAACATTTGATACCATATTGTAGGAGATTATTTCAAACAATACAAAGATTTATTCATCGTGTACATAAGGTTCTCTCTATTTTTTTCAATGAAATGCTCTAGCTATGAAATGCGAATGTTCTCCTCTAAATCACTATGAAGGAATTTTGTCTCCACAAATCCCCTTTCTCAACTTCTAATTCATAAGCTAATACAAGTGATAACATAAATTGAATGAATGCTAGCTAAGCTAGATGAGACTATTTCACCATAATTGATTCCCCTCAACTTGTGGATACCCCTTGACATGGTTTTTTGTCCTCTGAGAAAATATACTAGATAAAATTTAGTATTCTTCTTCAATATATCCATTTCTTCATTCATGACTTGTATCTAATAATTTGCATCATGAATAACCATAACCACTCTAGCAGCCCTAGGCTCATTTGTGTTAGCAATAAAAGAAAATATGAAACTAGAATGCAATAATGAATATCCAAACCTTTCTAATAAATAACCAAATATTTCAGGTTTAGGGTTTCTATCATGTATTTCTTCTTGGAGATCTACTTTTTGTAAAAAGGGAGCTTTGGGTCCCTTGAAAAACCTAGTTATTTTATAATAGAAAAACTAAATATATTAGGATATCACCTATTGTGAGTAGACTTCCTCAATTTTCAAGGTTGAGGTTCTTATTCTTCTTAATAATTTATAGAGATACTTCATCTCTCCTCATTATCAAGTCCAACAAGAGTGGGTAGTTCATTTTTCATAAAATTAATTTATACTTGAACTAGTTTCTTTTTCTAATTTCTTCTTTCTCTATCTACAAATCACAATGGTAGATTTCATGTAATGAAATATTATAATTCTACTATAGATAACCTTCTCTACAATTAGATTGCAAAACTTTTTAACTATTTATCTACTAACACCATAGGTGATGAAGATACACTTAACTACCTCTTTCTTGATTTATTTTTTCTCACTTGGTACATTTGTGTATGCCTTACAATCAAATGATTTGAGATGTACCATTATGCGCTCTTACCATAACAAGAGATCTATTAATAATAACCAAAACAAGAGATCTATTAATTAGATAACATGTATTGGCTACATCTTCAGAAGAAAAATTCTATTTAACCACACCAACACTTAGTATGCTCCTACCTCTACCCATCATTATTTTTCTCATCCTCTCTAGAACCCTATTTTTTGGGTTGTATGGATTTTTATTGTATCTATCAATCCCATGGTCATTATAAAATCTCCTCAATTATTCTAAATAGTACTTGTCATAATTGCCAATCCTTAAATATGTACTATCTTTATTAGACTAGTTTTCAACCAACGATTTTCAAGTCCCTTTTAAATCAAATAAAATCTTCATATTTAATTCTGATGAAATACATAAATTTACATATACTATAGCCATCCACTAAAGAGATTAAATACACAAATCTAGATATTGAAGTAACATTAACAAGACTGCACCTAAGTGTGGCTAGGAAGGAGAAATACATGGTCTTTATGCCTGAACTCGTGACAAAATTACAAAGTAAATATAAAGGGATCACCCCCTTTGAAAACACAGTAAATAAGACACATAGTATAATGAAGAAATTATGAAAAAGAATGACAGTCTACTAAATTTGCTTTAATCTCTTTCAAGTGTTGTTCCCCTTTTTTTGTACTTTTTTTGAATCTTTTGTTAAGTAAATGGTTAGAATCTTGATGTAGGGCAGGGATGGAGGATCCAATAATGGATAGTAAAAACCTACACTAGTAGTTATAACATCATCAACCACAGTGGAATACAACAATATAATGCTTCAAAATAAAATTTCATTCAACATGCCCGGTTGTGAGGCCTTATGGGTTTCGGCCTTATACAATGAAATTATGAAAACAAACACTCAACTCTCATCATATCTTTTCTACCTTCGTAGCTATCTCTTTTCACTCTACTTCCCCCTCTCTACATCAACCCAAGCTCCCAATATATATCTACCTAAGCCACAAGTCGGCCAGTCAGGCATTTAATTACATTGTAGGTCTAACCTAAGGAGAGAAACCAAAACTAAAGAAAGAAATAGAAAAACATGATGCACCATTATACTTAGGTCCACACATGACTGAAGAACAAAACCCCAACCCTGCAAGATCCAATTTTCCCACACGTAACCGCACAAGGTGAAATACCACATGTTTCATGTGAAACTAGCGACAAATTGATATCTGAGGGAAATGGAAATAACTTCTAGGTCTAAATGAATTAGGATGTGTGCCCTTAGGAGAAGGTTCCAAAATAGGTCCATGGCATAATATTAACTGTACAAGGAAAGAAACCAACTGCAACAACAGCTACAAAATGAACATCAGACAGGTATAGGAAATAGAAAATGTTTTTAGCGATGCAAGATTCCTCAAGACCCAAGATTCTCCTCCATTAGATGTCCCAGGTAAATAAAAAGTCCACATGAATGTCATAAGGGAATCAGGATAGGCATGTCATATCTATTCTTAACCCATATCTCCTATGTTCCTTTATTCCATGTTGTCTTCACTTTATCTATTGTCACACTCAATAAATTATCTTGCCCTGCACTTTTCCCATCTTTCCTATATGCAACTAACAGAAACTTACTCTGACCATCCTCTCCACTGTTGATTACACCAGTAGTTCAGTGAATCATAGTTCTTCCAGACTTAATAATTAGCTCGGCATCATTTGCATTCCTCTATGTGAGTAGTGTCATCATTTTCTGTACTATCTCTGTCAAAAAGTCCATTTACCTCTTAATCTCTATAAATTCCTCATCCATGTCATTCTCTTTCTCTTTCAAACTCAGCTTCCTTTCATCCACAGGAATAGGTTCATCAACCTTCTTCTCCTGATGTTTGTAACTATCACAAAGACAACACCTGACAACTCCACATCCCTTAGCCCCTACTTCCTACAAAGATAACAACTTATGCTTGGATCCACCATGCATTACCACATATGTATTTGCATGACCATCAAACATAACATGTCTATCAAATTTCCAAGGTCTCCCAATCAAAAGATGACAAGTATCCATAGGCAATGCATCACATAATATTTTATCATGATAATATCCAATCTGAAAATTAACCAAGAATTTATCTTCAGTCCTAACCTTAGACACATCTTGTATCCAACTAATATGATAAGGATTAGGATGTTTCTTCCTTTCCAAATTCAATTTACTAACCATCTCTTTTGAAAAAAAATTTTAGAACTGCCACCATCAACTATAATATTACATACCTTATTCTTGCACTTACATCTTGTTCTGAACAAATTTCTTCTCTGCACCGGTTCCTTAGCACATGTAGCCAACCTCCTAGTGATAAGAAATTCACCTTTTTCTACAACATTCTCTGTGTCTTCTATGGCAGTTAGTGCAACTCTTTTTCTATGACATTGAAAACTTCTATGACCCTTCTCACCACAAAGAAAACAAGTACCAGTGAACTCATTTTTCCATCTCCCTCTCTGTCCATTAGTGTAGTTCTTAGCGATCTGACTACTACTAGATCCTTCATCAATCTTCTTAGGATTCTCTACTCCATTACCTCCAGCAACTATTTCACTAGTCTTACCACCTTGGTTCCTATTATTTTGTCTCCCTTCAAACCTCTTGTTCATCTTTTCCTCAATATTTAATACCATGTGATAAGAATCTCCTATAGTTGTCATTCGAATAGTAAGTAACTCTTCTTGAATACTAGGTCTTAAGCCATAAACATACATAGCAACCTTCTCTTTATTAGCTTCAGAATGACCAGTCCTAATCAGGATTCTGTAAAACTCCTCAGTATACTCCTGCACTGATTTTTTGTTTTACTTCAAGGATTGCATCTTCCTAAACATCTCTAACTCATAATCCACCAGGATGAATTGCTTTTTCAACTTGTCAACCATTCAGTTCCATCTAGTGATATTTTTTTTCCTCTCCTACTTATTTTTAATTGAACTTCTCTCCGCCAAATATTTGCATGACCCTTCAACTTAGTCTTTGCAAATCAAATTCCATCAGGATCTTCTATTTATTCATACTCCAAATATTCATCTATCTCATTAATCCAATCAATGAACTCTTCTAGCCTAAGGCTTCCAGCAAATGTAGAAACTTTGATCTTAGGTCTTTTCCCAATTTTAGACATAGCCTTCAGGATTTTACTCTCTTCTGGATCCCTAGCTTCTTTTATAGCTTCTTCAAAATGATCTTCTTCCTCATACTCATCATCACTATCATCTTTCAATGTAGTCTTCTTTCTCAATTCCTCTTGTAGATGTTGTACTAGTTTTTGCAAAGCCCTATTGAATTCCCCAGCAGGTTCTTCCTCTGAGATCTAATGAGCTCTCCTTGGACAAATCTTCAATCCAAGGTCCTGGTGCAAACTGTCTCACCTTTGGCGATTTGTCCACACACTCAGGATCTTCAACCTCTGATACCACCTGATGCAGGGTAGGGATGGACGATCCAATAATGGTGTCCAAACCTACACTAGTACTTATTACAACAACAACCACAATGGAATACAACAATATAATGCTTCAAAATAGAATTTCATTCAACATGCCCGACTGTGAAGCCTTCCGGGTTTTGGCCTTATACAATGTAATTATGAAAATAGAGACTCATGTCTCATCATATCTTTCTACCTTCCTAGCTATCTCTTTTCACTCTACTTCCCCCTCCCTACATCAACGCAAGCTCCCAATATATAATGTCATTTAAATGTCAAAGTATAAAACAATTAATAAATATTTAATCAGAAATGTACTATCTCCTAAATAACCAGCATGTAAAATGTGTGTGTGTGTGTGTGAGAGAGAGAGAGAGGGGTGGGTGTGGGGGGGGGGGGGTTCAGGTCTATTATTTTATAATCCACATTTATAGAAAGAAAGAACTTTAAATTTGTAGAAATTATATTTAAGATTAATTACATTTTAAACACTATGAGTCAAAAAGAAAATAATTTGATTTCTTCATTTGAAAAATTTGTTAATTTATTAATTATAACTAACAAATTCAATGACGCAACGACTTTTAAATGATTTCTAACATAAAATAAAATAATTGTAAAAAAATAAACTAGCCAAAATGATATCTATCCACGATTCTTAAAATAAATGTATTTACCAATAATTTACATAATAACAATTCAACCAAATTATAGGACTCAATAATTTAACAGTATATACTAAATCCAAAATGGATAATTCTATCCATAACAAATACACTAAATGGGTACCTGCAAGCCCGCCAATAAATGAAATGCTACAGTCCACGGGAAGAAGATGAGAAGACCCCGGTAGTACTTCCATCAGAACTCTCTCTCGACCATGAGCTATCTCCAACTGGAAGAGGGTCACCGTAGAGAGCTTGAGGAGTCTCCCGATGGCAACCATGTGGGAATCGATGTAAACTATAAGAAAACATTTTCATTGAAGGATGGTGATCTCAATAATGGTGGACGTGCTGGAAATGAAAGATGAAATACTGATGGTATCGTTAAATAAGATAAAAACAATGATCAATACTGGATTTATTTTGAGCACCATCCTTTAATGAAAATGTTTTCTTGGATTTAATGCTGTTTACATCGATTCCCACATGGTTGTCATCGGGATCGTCTTGGTCATTCTTACAAGTATCGAACTCCACAACAACAATCTCATTCCATGAGTTCCAATTTTGACCATTAAACAGGCCGAGACCTGCACCACCGCGAGCCCGTCTCCACTGCCATTATCGAATCTGGTTATTATGAACTGCAAATACGTAGAAAAGCTTGCTGACGTTGACTTGGCTCATGGTAAGCTGATAACGTCCTGAAAAATGGAAGCATCTCCAGACAGCTGGATATCCGTAGTAGAAAGCGGAACAAGCAATAGACAAGCAGAAAAGGAATCTTGTCAGCTGGATAAAATTGGCCATCAGGATTTGACTCTGATAGAATGAACGAAAGAATGCTTCTAAGGACGTTCACGACACAAAAAACTGAAAACAAGGGATCCTATCACAGTTATCATGGCTGAATGATAACTGTTGCTCGGATGAATGCTTGCAAATCAAGGATGAATGATAGGAATTTATGCATGCAGGAAGACATGTCGGGCTCACAATGTAGCAACAAACTTGGCCTTGTTGATATTTCCTCAGAAAAGGGCAACCGGCCTGAAGCGATTATAATGTTATGAATAGATTATCACAGAGGACAATTTTCATACATCGAACTCTTCTTTTTCGGGGAAAACAAGAGAGAATTGGATATATCTAGAAAAGCGCGAATATCGATGCCTTTTTGGAAGAAACAAGAGAGAATTTGATATTTCCTATCACTTACACAACAAAATTGCCAGTTTCGATCAAACGAATTTTGATATTCTCTTTCTGCAACGAATTTAATATTATGGAGTCTATTTCCCATTTTTGAAGTTGACACACAAAATAATATTCTTACTCTGTTCAACCAAATTCAACTAATAATGAAGATTTGTTAGAGTTGAAGTCATTGGTTACCTGCATAATTTCTCCTTCCACGAAACTTCATTTGACTTTCTACATCCACCTTGTTACTTTCATCCGATCTCAATGTTGTGCGAACATATTTAGGTTTTAGTTTTGCCTATTGTCCAGGCCCGCTTCTTTTCTTTCGACAAAACACATGAAGTTTGCAGAATAAAAATGAAGGATATTTTTCACTGCCCCACCATCTTTATGATAAAATTAAGAATTTAGCAATCCCCAAATAAATCAAGCAAGGAGGATAGAGCTAAACCTTTATTAAAAAAATTGATTTTTATTATCTTCTAGGTGAAAAATTTAAAATTGGATTAACAAATGGAAATTATATCAACATACAAATTTTAGATTTCCTAATAGCCATAGCTATTAGCAATAAAAAAGAACAAAAAAAAGAAAGCATGAAATAAAATCCAAAAATACTTCTTATACAGTTATCTTCTCAAAGCAGAAAACTAGCTTGAGATGGTAGAAATTCTCTATCTTGCAGTATCTCTAGCTTCTAAATAGGGCTCTGTTACACTTTATTCTCCAAAAATAACACCATTTAAAGAATAAATACTAACTCTAAGAGCTGAAAAAAAACCATTCATTGGACACTTGTGAATAAAAGTTCTTTTGTAGGATTATCCTAAACAACCGTAGTAACAATAAATTGGGTCTCATGACAAAAAACTGATTTCAACCCTTGTGACAATTATTTTCAATCCTTTTGTCCATACACATTGATTATTTCAATACAACTTGGAAAAGCTCCTTTTATCTTTTACAAAATATAGATATGTTGATAAGAAGACTATGCAATCCAAGATACATATTTGATGTCAATTTCAACAATTGATGAAACCCTATAAAATACTTAATCCTAGTAAACATTAAAGTGACTTTTAATAAAAATGAATACGAAGAGGGGATAGTCATTTTATTAAAGATGACTTTTCCTTAAAAATATTATCACCAAATCAAGCTACAAAACTGATTCCAAAAATATCAATAAGAAACTACTCCCAAAACTTCACTAGCGACTGATTCTTGTGATTAACTTGATTACTCCAAAGCTTTTAGTCACATGGTGAAAACTTATCACATCTCCTTATGAGACTAACCAAAAGTTCCTCTATTTTTTAATAGACTCCAATTACAAATTTCAATTACAAAACAAACATCTTATGCAATAAACATCACATTTATAATTTGTTTCTAGAATTTCTTATAATAAGCTTCTCAATGTATCAAACATGTTCCCACATTTTATCTACAAGAAAATTAAAAAACTTCAATTTATAATCAAGATCTCAATATTGCATTCTCCAATATTATCAAAAGTTTACTCAACCAAATACATAAGTTACTACCACATCAAATCTCTTTTTCTATATAGAAAACAAATTGCAACTAGTTAATGTGAATTTTTAGTGAAATGGTTGCATGTGGAAGGTCACTTTTCCACTGAGGAATTTAAAACATAGCTACTTTGGCTTTGCCTACTCATGCACCGCTATCTGGGTCGAGGTTGGCGGCATCTCAAAGTTACGTGGAGCTGAGAGCCTTCCCTACTCTACCTTCTCTGCCTGAGACTAACGTTGCTCCGTCTGGTGCCTTCTCGAAGGTGTCTGCCTCCGCTACTATGGGTTTGGTGGTTTGAATTCCATGTTGGGTGTCATCTCTGGTGATGTCTCCTCACCCTCGATCCCCTCCCCTATGCTTTCCTTTGGGCTTGGTGGTAAAGCTTCTCCTGTTGCTCCTCCTACCTCTCCTCAGCCTTCTGTTGAGATTGCTCCCATGACTGCTAGTACGCAACATCACGGGGTGGAGTCCTTTGCAAGGGTAGTCCCAAAGACTGGTTGTGGGAAAGGTCCTAAGGTTGCTACTTGCTATGTTGTCTCAGTGTCTCCTATTGTCTTGGTTCATGTGTACAACCCTATATCTTTTAAGCTATCTTCTGAGCTTGAAGGGGATTTGGTGAACAACACTGACATTTTCAAGGCTCATGGTTTGATATGTCACTTTTGGGGCTTCTGGCCTAGCCTCCCTCAAGTGCATGATTGGGTATCCAGGAATGGGAACCAATCTTTTCTGATATAATCTATATTTTTCCTATGGCTAAAGGGTTTTTTGTAGCTAAGTTTTATAAGGCCAAGGATAGAACTAAGATCTTATGTGAACATTTTTTTAGCTGGGAGGAAGAAAATTTTATGCTTATGATTAAGCCCTAGAGCCCTGATTTTAATCGCTCCTCTGAAGTCTTTTGTAAGATCCCCATTTGGGTCAGGCTTCCCGATCTCTCTCTTCATCTATGGAAATATTCTTTTCTAGAGGAAGTGGGTGAGGCCTTGGGGGATTTTTTAATGTTGAATCATGACTCGTATAATATTTATCATTCCATTGTGGCCCATATTTTGGTTGATCTTGACACTTTGAAGGGTCTTCTAGCTGAAATCAGGATTGAATCTTCTGTGGACTCTTGGATCCAACATCTTGACTATGAAGGTATTCCTTTTAGATGTTGCAAATGCTTTAATATAGGTCATATTTCAACTCAATGTGGTATGGACACCAAGAAAAAGAAATCTGCTCGCTCTTCATGCAAGGGAGCCTCTACCGAGCATTATACTGTCAGGAAGAATTCCTCTCAACCAGGGAAGGTGGTTGATCCTGCTTGAGAGGACCTAGTTTCTTCTATGGTGGTGGACAATGTGTTCCCTAATGCTTCTTTTGAGCCTCCTTATATTATTGTCCTTTTCCCTACTCACCCTCCTGTTGATTCTGTTCCATCTTCTATGCTAGATGAAGGTGATTTCCCTCGTGTTGGTTTTGTTCTAGCTCCTTCTATGTTGGATGGAGTTGGGCCCCCTACTAGAAGATCTAAGCATGTTGATCATGTTGTCCATGCTAGTATTTTGGCACTAGCTGGTTCATATGTTGATGATCCTCTCTTAGTTAGTCTGTTGGTCGGGATTAATGCTAGTCCTTTGTTGGAGGCTTTGTTGGCAATTTCAGAACCTCTACTGGGTGTTGATTCTCTAGTTTTGAACTCACTCTGGTAGAGGAATGATGTGGCTAGAGTAGGAGAAGGGTGGATCATAGTTAAAGGTAAACATCCTAAGAGATCCTCCTCTTCCTTTGACATTACTCTTTGATCCCATAAGAAGGGTTCAATACTCTAGTTCACTTTGTTTTGTTGATCTTCTCCTCTAGTTTATCTTACACAGCAGATTGGAGTATTTTTGTTGGATTGCTTTCCTTCACCGTATCTTTTGATGAGGTATTTGGGGTGTAGATAGTCTTTGATCTTGACTGGACTGTTGTTTCTAAAGGAACTCTTAATGTATTATCCTAAGTTTTGGCTTTGTAAAGGGTTTAGGGGCCCCTTCAAACCCCGTTGTTACCTTAATAAAAAAAAAGTTACAACTAGCTAACCACCAAGTATTATATTAAAAATAAACACACTTTTAATCTCTTTTAGAATTATCATAAACAATTAACCAAATTTGTACCTTAGACAATGAAAAATCCCTTTGAATTATAGTCACACCTTTCATTTAAGCATTGATCCAACCCATACCTAGTTAAAAAAATGCATATTCTTTCAAAATACATGCTTCCTTTCTAGAAGTGGATCAAATTTAAAATTATTCACATTACTAGACCAAATAACTACCATTGTCAAGATTAATTAAACATACTTGTGTGTTCTTAAAATTATCAATTCAAGACTAATGGATCTATGTTGCAGGGCCATTAGAAAGCTTCAACCAATGTGCATTTATAGTGCAAGGAGAAAACCATAGAAACCATAGCCACAAGAGTGAGAAAGTTAGTATATTGAAATTTATTTCTAGATCTCCAAAGGATGAAAATATGCTTGTTCCCCAATAAAAAAATGGCATTTTTTATTCTCTACTTGCATGCAATATAACCAAAAATCATATCTCTGTGCAAATGATAATTCTACAACCTATAGCTTCTACATACTAATCTTTCATCAATATCTAGATTTTTTAAAAAATACAAGCATGTGGTTTTCTCATGTCATTGAATCTCTATGTCATGCCTCCTTGTCATCCTACTTATATATCCTATGATAAAAATCAAACTTGATTATTTTTATTGATGATAGCAATGGCATTTATAAGGATATGTGTGCATAAGTAGTTGATGAAACTCTATAACCAATTTAACTAAATAAAGATAAATAATGTAATATCTAATATATGTTCTATTCTAGCACATGCCAACATTACCCACTTTGTTCAAAGGTTTATTGTATTCTCTAAAGATTCTCAATCACTAAAATGATTTCAATGGAAATACTAATTTCTTTTTTTCTTCACCCTTTTTAGATTTTTTCTATTATGTTTGGTGAGAATCTGTTAATACCTTCCACTTAACAAAACTTTTTTAAAAGGTAGGTTGTATATAATAAGACCAACCTATCAATAAAGTGAAAAATGTATAAAGTTTGATCCTTTTAATATATGGTCCATCCTATTGAATTAAATTTTCCTAATGCAAATCATGTAATAGCTAAGATGAAGCAATGAACATTCCTTTGTAATCAACAATTTGATGAGGAAAAAATGTAACTCAAATGATGAGTTTAGTTGATGCTACATGTAAAACCAAAGAGAAGATATGAAAGGTACAAGAATAGTGGAGATAATTATATGCCTATATAATAGGGAAGCCTGTACTAGAACAAAGTGATAGTCATTTGTAATAGAACAATGAGTATTCACCTAATTGTTGTGCATCTATTGCTTGTTCTAGATATGAATAAGTTGTATTGTTGTTTGGGATGTTTCCATGGATAAGACACAAATAAGCTCTCCATTTGATGTCTTCCTACAAATGAAGTGTGAATGTGGTACATAAAAGGAAAACATGTTATGGAAAATATGTTTTTTGTCTTTTATGTTTATATCCATATATATCATTACGAAACTATGTAAATCAAACAAAGTATATAAATTTCTTTTTAGTGGAAAAGTGAAAAATTTTACCTATAACTCTCTTATTTTTTTTAATGTTCCTCATGAAATGGAAAAGATTCTTTTGGTTAGTTTTCATATAATCTAAAAAGGGCTATAGGTATGTTGGAAGGATAGGATTTTGTCCAATATGTTTTGCCTTGCACTTAGTTTTCTACAGTGCTATTTGTGGGGGTTTTTGTGTAGAATGTCAAATATTTGAGCTTTCATTTCGACCCTTCTCCCCTATAAAATAGGTGAATTAGTATGTCTATTTCCTATGTTATTCTTTGTTTTGGATGATCATCTATCTTATTTTATGTAATCTTTATTATTTAGTTTAATATATATTTAGACTTAATGCCTTTTATAGAAAAAAAATATCACCCTTGAATTCTTCAAAAATAAGATGTGGATAAGTTTCCTTATTCTTTGATATTTTGTCATCAGAATGAAATTGGCCATGATCCCACTTCTCACAATGTGACCATGAACTTTCTTCCTAGACCAAATCTCGGGCTCAAACAAGTACATGCCTTAAAGAAGTTGACAAAAAATCATTTTCCATCGCATCCAATTTGAGTAATCTAAAATTATATTGTCTCCTCACAAACTTGTCAAGCATATTCTTCAAGCAATGAGTGCTACAACATTTAACTTTCTTAAGATAATTTTTCAAACACTTAGTTATTAATATTCTAAACTCCCACACTAACAAAAAAAATAGTAATTTGATGAAATAGAATGTGTATATTCTCAAAAAAAAAATAAAAAAATAATGTCAATAGACTTAACTTAATATTGTACATGCAAAATCTATCATACTGTCAACTATGTCAAAGATGAAAAGGATATAAAATTTGTATGAATTTTTTTACAAAATCATAAATTGGGGCAAAAATGTTATAAACTGAGATGAACCAACACCAATCTCCCTATATTTTTGCTTCAATTGATTCACAATAAATGAATTGATCTAAGAATATAATTATTTTCTCCATATGAAGCAACTTTTAAAAGAATCGTGCCTTTATTTAATAAAAGTGAATTACCAATTTTTCAAGTGATTATTAGATGGATAAATAAACAAAAATGTGATTTCTTCTATTACTTTAAATGACATGTGATTTACCTCAAGATGATATTTTTTTAAGTAGATTACTAATATAGTGTATTCAACTTTTGAAAATTTAAATTCTTAGGTGATTACAATAAAAAGGGAAACCAACTTTCCTTCAAACAAGAATTTTTTAATACTCTTACACAAATTATCACCAAATAGATAGACATAATAAAAAAAATATAAATCACTCAATCTATCCAACCAAGTTTCTTTCAATCAAAGGAAATGAAAGTTGAATCCAATGCCTTTGAAATATGTTATGTTCATTGCAAAACAAATGCCCCTTCTCCTGCATAAAAATTAGATATAAATAAATTGTACATGTGGAAATTTCATTAAAATCATTATGTAGAAGTTTTATGGTTGGTAGATCTCTCATCACCTATTTTCTTAATAATTCTAATTATAATACTTTAGATAAAATAGATTCAAATGAATGTTTAGTGTTCCATTCATTCTCATGAAAGATGGATTCTTGTAAACCACTGCTCATGAAACATGGGTCAATGAATTTGACTAAAAAAACTACACAATTTAATCCTAATAGCACTATCACAATTCTCAAAAGTTGATCAATATTAATAATTAGTCGACACCAAGATCACTTTTTATTAGCTTAATAATAATCCATTAGCGGACTCGTAATTATTTGGTAGGTGGGTTAGTTGGTTACCAATTCCGTAACCAATATTTATGTTGAAGGTGTTTCTTATATGAAACACATCTCCCTGGGTTAAACTGATCTACGACCATCTAACCATTCGTACGCATGCAAGACGATTGAAATGATTGGGATCATCCACAGTTTTTGAAAGGACCATAAAATGTAACATTTGTATTGTGTGAATAGACTACAAGGTTATGATTTAACTCGTTAGGAACCAGAGTTAGGTTCGCAGTTTACAAGACACTCATTACTTATTTGTTCGTTGCTGTCTATTTTACCTTTTTACATCCTTGACATATTCATCAGAGGTGATACTTCATTTCTCCTGTATGGTAGTTTAACACAATGGTGAAGGATACATTTAGAGATGTGGCGTAGAGTTTATTCAGTTCATGTCGAAATAGTCTGCCGGTTAGAGAACACATATGGAGGAGTAGAGATAACCTTGGTGTCGAAATATCCCAATTAAATTAGCTAAATCGCAAACATATCATGAATGAGAGGAGAATGGCTGAATGATAGGTAGGCAGTTGCGTCAAATGATGATGTCTTAGCTATCACAGTTTCTAGTAACTTATAGGATTGACAGCAAATGACAAATCTAATGTTTGTCATGTCTCCAGCAAGAATGTAAGCACCCTTGCAATCATGCGGTGATCGTTGATCTACTAACGAGGCCACAATGTCTTCCTTTATGTTGACTATGGAAAAGGAAATAATATTGACTATTAGATGGAGCACTTAATGGTTGCATTCCATTAAAGCTATTAACTGGGTCATCTGTACTGCGATGCAAGGTTGATCATCGATGCATCTTGAAAGAATGGTTTTCATATATTCACAAAGATTTTGATTGTCGCTTGTGAACATGTGCCATTCGTTAGATTATGTTCTACAAAAGATCGATGGGCCAGTTTCAAACTTCAGCAATAACTGGTGCAAAATAACATTTTCCGCTTAACTATGTCACAATCCGTAATGTAATAGCATCGAATTTAGTATTTAAAACTTTTGAAACCCACTTTGTCTGCCGATTAAAGAACTCATAAGTTGAAGTGGAGATAACCTTGGTGTCAAAATCTCACAATTAAATTGGTTAAATCACAAATATATCACGAATGGGAGGAGAATGGTTGAATGACAGGTAGGCGCTTGTGTCAAATGATGATGTGTCAGGTGTCATAATTTCTAGTAACTTATGGGATCAACAACAAATGACAGATCTAACGATTGTCATGTCTCGTTAAGAATCTTAGCAACCCTTGCGATCATGCGGTGACCGTTGATTTATTATCAAAGCCACTATGTCTTGCTTTATGTCAAATGTGAAAAAGGAAATAATATTGACTGTTAGATGGAGCATCTAGGTCATCAGTACTGCGATGCAAGGTTGGTCATCAATGCATCTTGAAAGAATGGCTATCGTATGTTCACAAAGATTCTGCTTCTGCCTTGCAAACATGCGCTCTCTGTTAGATTATGTTCTACAAAAGATCGATGGGTCAGTTTCAAACTCCAGCAATAACTAGTGCAAAATAATATTTTCTACTTAACTATGTCGCAATCCATAATGTAATAGTATCAAATTTAGTATTTAAAACTTTCAAAACCCACTTTATCTGCTAGTTGAAGAACTCATATGTTGAAGTGCCTGCTTTAATTTAGTAGTCATTAAGGCAAACACCTTAAAACAAAAGATTGTAATTAGCAATGAATATCATATAAATCGAATGAGTAATGTCCATGATTTTACAAATTATTCCTCTTTGAACTTGTAGATAGTAAAATATTTTATTTTAATGCAATGTTTTCCATCATTGAATATATATGTAGATCAATACTATATCTGACATTGACAACTTATATACAAAAAACAAAAGGGCCAACATGTAAATTATTCATTGTAGTCGTTGGCTATTATTAAAATTATAAGAAGAAAGAAAATACCATACACATTCCTTTTCAAATTTATTACCATTTAATATCTATCAACAACCACACATAAAATTTTACGATATATATAATTGTATACATTAAAAAAAAAACTTTTGGATTGATCTGAAGACACGTTCTACTTCATAATATATGCAGGCATACTTTGTCATAATGGTTTATAGTGCAAAAAATTAAAAGGATCTTTTTTATAATCTGTGAATAATTTTTTTTTCCAATATGTATTGTGGTATTTGTTATGTTTAAATATCTATGAGTTTTCAACATCAACATAAATAGCCATTTCATGATTCAGAATGACTATTTATTGCTACTCAATTAGTACATGTCCTTGCTGTATTTGCAATTTTTCCTTGTATACCTGATAGTTGTTGCAAATGCATTAAATTGCATTCAATGTTAGATGGTTTGGTTGATAACAGTTTTTTCTTTTCATGTTCAAGATGACTGGCTTCATTAACTGTCATCATAGCCTATATAAGAACTATTTGGCTAATACTTTTCTGAACCAGTAACATATTTTACAAAAACTTCTATACAGATTTCAATATATACATTCACCTGACCATCAAGACATTTCAAGTTCATCATTATGGAGGCATTGTTATCACAGGTTGTTTTAAGTTATGTTTTTAGGATTGTGTATTTTGTTCATTTTTATTAGATTTGATCATCGAACAAATTGTTTGTATGAAAAAATGATATGTACATTTTTTTTTTAACAATGCATCACTAAAAAATATAGTGTATATGTTTATGATATACTTTTGATTACTAACATCATATTATCTACCATTAAATAGGTAACAAAAATGGCCTTGTTAACACAAGGAGCAATTAGTCAAATAATGGATGGTATTTCCATCAAAGAACCATGTTTTCAAATTGTATCATTACATTCTATTGAACAACAACATACTGTGAGTACAAAATATCGTTTGGAACTTTTTGATGGTGTGTATACACACTTTGCCCTTTTGCCAGAATAATTTAACACCCTTGCAGTGGAGGAGGCTTTAGTTGAAGGTTTCATTGTTTGCATCAAAGAATACTCTTGCAAGCAACTCCACAATTACATGTATGCTAATTATTTTACTATATTTTATTGTAGTTATGAAAATTTGATTATAAAAGTTTATTAAATGTCTATTTTGTTTCTGTTTACAGGGCTATTCTAATTGATAATTTTGATATAGTGTCAAATCATGGAGAAATTATTGGGTGTCCAATACTTATAGTACAAGGTACTAAACAAATAGCATCGTCTAGCAGTTATGGAGTTTTAGATGCTTCTTTAGGTAACACAAATGGCATAAAACTACTCACTCCATACCACAAGTTATGGACTATTGAGGGTCGTGCTTTACAAAAATCATCTATCCATTGTTTCACAAAAATGTCTAAAGAGGGTAAAGTATTCGGATTTGACTTCATAGACAAAGAAGCAACTGGTATACATATAACTTGTTTCAATGAATTGGTTGATAATTTTTTTGAAATTATTCAATCAAATAATCCTTATTTGATTTCTAGCGGTTCTGTAAAAGTTGCAAATTCAAGATTCAATAGTTCAACCAATCCCTATGAAATAGTCCTTCAGAGTTCTTCAAGAATCATACCTTCCACATGTGTTCAGTCTGCAGTTCCCAAAAATGATTTCCATATGAAGAGTATTGAATCTCTTGAAACTTTTCCTATTAATTCATTAGTGGATGTGATTGGAATTGTTGTTTCTATCAATACATCAAGTACCATTAGAAAAAAAAAATGGTACAAAAATTAAAAAAATTGTAATATGCATATCAAAGATATATCTGGCTACTCTATTGAAGTGACTCTATGGGGACTTCATTGTGACAATGAAGGATAAAAAATTCTGAATTTGTTCAGGGAATGTAAGACAATTGTTGTTTTAATTAAATCTTCTCATTTTCTTTCATGGTCTAGTAATTCATTGGATACTATTTTTTCAACCAATGTTCTTATCAATCCAATTTTAACTAAGGCTTCTGCTCTTTTGACAAGGTCTACATGAATAGGAGAAGATCAGTCTTCTATTTCTCTGACTAAAGAGCTAACAATACTTGCTAGATTTACAAATCAACAACCAATGTCTACAACCTGTACAAAATACTTTCATTCCATGATTCATGTTTGCGTAACATCACACATTTCTAGACTTGATGTGGATAAATTTTATTATCTTTCATGTCCACGAATCATTGATGGCAAAAAATGTAAAACAAAGTTGTTCAGAATCATACTGGTAAATATGAATGTCCTAAATGTTGTGTTCATATTCCAATATGTGATTTCAGCTACATGCTTAATATGGATTTGCAGAATCCATTAGGCGAGCTTCACAATGTTACTGCCTTTGAAGGCCCTACAAATTATTTATTGGGTGTGGATGCAAAAGGTTTTCAGTTGCTGCTTGCTAAACCTGGTGCAGACAAACAACTTCTGGACAATCTTTATGGTTTCAAGTTTGTCTTTGATCTAAGTATCACAACATCTACTTTTGGTGGGCAAGAAACTCAAAGCATAATTGTTCTCACCTTGAAGATTTCTTAAGATAGTAGTTTACTTATAATATTCAACATATGTAATCATATGTTAATGTATATATGTATATTCAACAATAAAATATGTCATGTCAATGTTATGTTGTTCAATTTTTGTGTAATATATTTTTTAAAGAATCGATATTTCCATATTTACCATGATTCTTTTTAGATAACATTTCCATATCTCAATAAATGTAGAGATATATAAAATATCTTCCATCTCTCGCACTTGTTTATTAATAACTACCGTCAATTTTATTAGAAAGAATACTTGATAACTACATCAAATTCAAGATCATCATTATGGAGGCATTGTTATCATAGCTTGTTTTATCTTTGTGTAAATTTTTTTCTAAAGAATTGATATTTCTATATTTACCATTATTCTTTTTAGATTACATTTCCATATCTCAGTAACAAGGAACTGGTATACATATAACCTTTTTCACTGACTTGGTTCATCAAACAACTTTTGGATTATCTTTATGGTTGTGACTTTGTATTTTCTCTAATTATCTAAGAAATGAACAAAAAGCACAACCCTAAAAACACAACTTAAAACAACCTGTGATAACAATGCCTCCATAATGATGAACTTGAAATGTCTTGATGGTCAGGTGAATGTATATATTGAAATCTGTATAAATGTTTCTGTAAAATATGTTACTGGTTAAGAAAAGTATTAGCAAAACAGTTCTTATATAGGCTATGTTGACGATCAAAGAAGGCAGTCATCTTGAACACCACAAGAAAAAAATATTACCAACCAAACTAGTTAAAAATTAATGCAATTTAATGTATTTGCAAAAACTCTCATGTATACAAGGAAAAACTGCAAATACAACAAGGACATGTAGTAATTGAGTACCAATAAATAGTTATTCTGAATCATGAAATGGCTATTTACATCGATATTGAAAAGTCATAGATATTTAAACATAACAAATACCGCAATACATATTGCAAAAAAAAACATATTCACAGATTATAAAAAAGATCGTTTACTTTTTTTGCACTGTAAACTATTATAACAAAGTATGTCTACATATATTAAAAAGTAGAACGTGTCTTCAAATCCATCCACAAATTTTTTATTTAAATGTAAACATCTTCTTTTGCCGGCCAAGAAATTCAAAGCATTATTGTTCTTACTTTCAAGCTTGCTTAAGGCAGTAGTTTCCTTGTAATAATGAACATATCTATTCAATGTTTATTTATATATGTATATTCGATAATAAACAGTGTCATGTTAATGTTATGTTGTTCAATTTTTGTGAAAGATATCCATATCTGAATATTCTTTTTAACTTACCACTTTTCAATAATTACAGGTATAAATGACAATTATATATGCAGTCATGCATAATGCAAATAATGAAAGAGAGGCTAAACACAATCACAAAAATCAAATGTAGAGAGCTAGATATGATGTCCAAAGCACTGTTATTATCAAAAGAAGATGAGAAACATCACAGAATATTGAACTTGCAATTTCTGCATCAAATTTACATAGTTTGAACACCTCATATCATTTAGAACCAGTTGAACTTCGAGATTCATATCTTCTACCGAATTCAATTATTGAAAATCCTTGCTTGCCGGAACTTCAAATACCTGATTGTATTGAAGATCATACAATATCCATGAATACAGTTGACCGTATACATACTTCACCTTTCTCTGAAAATTATTACAATGCTAGAAAATAAATTCGTACAAAGATAGATGATAATACAAACTATAGAAGGTGTTCTATATGTATGGAAAGATATCCTAGAATTAAAATGTGCATAGTAAACGAAGCTTTAATATGTTGCAGATGCAATTTAGAAATCTATGGGCATCAGTTCTCAAAGTGCAACAATATGGATCCAGGTGAACAACCATTGTGTTTGCAAATCTTAACAAAAATTGAACAAATGCTGATAGGCAAAAGAAGTCCTATTTTGCAAGTTACTTATGCAAAAGGTGATGAACACAGATATAGTGGTCATACTATTTGTTGCATTTAGGTGAAGGTCAGACAATGGAATCTATTGCATGGCCTCCTATCTCACCTTCTCCTATTAATGAATACACAACCAAAGGTTTGTTTGTGATGGCATTTCCAACTTTGTTCCCCAATGGAATGGTGCCATTCAAACAGCCACATACCAAAGAAGTCAAACTCCACAATTATGCTCTTCACCTTCTACGATACTATGATAACAAATTTTTGCAGCATTCAAGATTTAGGTATTTTATATTGAATATTATTATGCCCCATAGAAGTCAAGCCACAACATCTGTGTTTGTTTGCAAACAATTGGATGGATCTTTATCTGTAACAATTGCAAATCTTCATAAAAAACTACGAGATGTACCTGATGATAAATTAGTATATCAGTTTATGAGATTTGGTTCTTCTGTACATGGAACTAAACCTTTTTGGAATCAATGAAGAGTCCAAATTTTTCCTGGAGTGAACTTTTGTTATACAAACCATTCTGCAATATTGGAATAGAATTTGCAGATTCAGATGAAGGAATAATAGAACAATGAGAAACTTTTTCATCAACATATGAAGCATGGCATGTACATAGAACACATTCAAATATAGAAAAAGTAGATGATCCTACAAGTCCTACACTAGATCCAGATGCGATGCAAGATAGTATACCAGATGAATGACAAATTTTAGCTCATTTATATCCAGGCATGCCTATACATTTAAATGATTTAGATATGCTTGGAAATTGAGAATTTGACTCAATAAACAATTGGTTCCAAAATAATATTACTCCTTTACAAAAAGGTACAGCTACAAATTTCATTCAATCAAATCAAAAAATATTTCAAGAGAATCTAGTTATGCATCAACAACTTTTTTTATAAATTGTCTGTGCAACAACAAAAAGCATATGATATGATTATATCACATAGCAAAAAACCTATTGTACAACAACCATTACAACTAATTGTACAAGGCACTGTTGGCACTAGAAAATCACATCTGATATCTCAAATCAAAGCATTTCAAAATTGTACAAGGTCGCCAATAGGCAAAATTACCAAAAAATCTATATTATGTTCAATACATCATAATAGATGAAATGAGTTTTATTGGTCCTAAATTATTTGAAAGAATTTATGAGATTGAGAGAAGCATTTCCAAATAGCAACCACATTCCTTTTGGAGGTCGTTCAATGATTCTCTTTGCTGATTTGGGTCAACTTTCTCTAGTTAAAGATATTCTGATATATGCTTCAAATTCATATGATGGACAATTATGGCAGTCATTCAGAAAAGATATCACTTTTGAAGAAAACTTTCACCAAATTGGCAACATAGATGTTCAGGTACAATTCCATTGTCTTCTTACAAATCTAAGAAATGCAAAACCAATAATTGAAGATTGCTCTCTACTTATATCACAGACAAGTACTACTCTCAGTAAAGAGGAACAAGAAGAGATTCATTCTAAAGTACACTTGTTTACAACAAATGAAATGGTGGGTCTTTATAATAAGCAAATGTTATTATATCTACATCAACCTGTGCCTCTTTCAATAATAGAAGAACAAAAATATTTTGAAAGTTCAAATGTAGATGAAGTACAACTTCAATCTCACATTCATTTATGTATAGGACAACAAGTTATGTTATATAGTAATTTATGTGTCCAGATAGGGCTGGTTAATGCTGCTATAGGAGAAGTCAAAGCTTTTCTATATAACACTGGTGAAAAGCCTCCTCAACTTCCATTGATAGTTGTGGTCAAATTTTTTAACTACATTGGTCCTGCTTGGGATGATACTAATCCCAAAAATATTCCTATCACACCAATTAAAAGGAGTTGCCGCCATCAAATTCCTCTGCCTATGTCAGGGGCTTTAACAATACACAAATCACAGGGTTTGTCGCTTGTAAAAGCCACAATTGACATTGGAACCACAGAATGGAAAGAATTAACTTTTATAGCTCATTCCAGAGATCATGAACTATCAGGACTATGTATTCATCCATCTTTCAGCTTTGAAAGATATTAAAACATGCAACAAAATTCAGATGTTATAAGGCAGAAAGAAGAAGAGAGACGTCTAAACGCGTTGAGAGAATTTTAAACCTTTTTTTCTAGCATTATTGTATATTCTTCATTGAAATTACAAATATGTATACATTTTTCTCAGATTATGGTCTGTACACTTACAAAACATACAGTTCTTTCAAAATATATATAAACTTAGTAACAATAACCATTTTTTTGAAAGTTGTACTTACTATTGAAACTCAGAAACTACAGTCTAGATTTTTTTTGCTATAAGATTTATCATGAACTGATTAAATAAAAATAGAAATACAATTAAAATTGCTGTTATAAAAAACATAATAATTATGTTTACCTTTCGAAATAAATAGAGTATACTTTATTAACATGTGAATCATATTTATTGAAATTTCAAACATACATTTAGATGTCTTAAACACTGTAAAGGTGAACTAAATCAGATTTTCAGAACACAAGTTACAACAAACCCTTATAAGTATAATTAATATCATAACCATAGCTACAGCAAGTTAAGAAATACCTCCATCAGGTTTATGGTTCATTATTTGTATCATTCAAAAATGTTAATTTAAAACTTGTTTCTATTTTCTGTTTAAGAACTTTTTTCTTCAACATATTACAACACTTTTTACAATGTCAGCTTAATATTTCATTTTTTCAAACTACCTCTAACAATAATAAATTTAGTCTATGAGATAAAAGCAACATGATCATAAATTTGTACAATTTTCAACATAGATCTGTAATACCCCAAAAATGGGCTATAGGTTCATTAACCTCCTACATCTTCAAATCGAATGAAATCGACACCGAAGTCCTAACCTAAGGCACATCTAAACATTATCAAATCCTAATTGATTATCCTAAATTCTGCATCGGGGAATATTCCTAGCAATACTCCTAAATTATCTAATTATCTTTAATTTAATGATTATTTGGCGATAAATCCAATTTATCCTAAAGTTTGATTAATTTAATATTCTAAATATTCAATTATTTAGATTTAATTCTGCCACTTAATTATTTAATTGAATTTAATTATATATATTCCTAAGTATTATTATTTAAATTTGACAATAAATCATATTTCCTATCATTAATTGATTAAATTCTTATTTAATTGATTAAAGCAAGTTGTCATATTTAATGATATCATTTTTTAATAAAAGTTTGATTAAATAGTTAATTAACCCACAAATTAATTATTTTATTTCAAAAATCAGTTATGTTGAGAATAAATCACTTTATTTATTTATTAAATCATAATTATCCATGTGCACATTCAAAGAGCAGTTAGACTCCAAATTAGAAAATCAATGCAAGTTGTTAGTTTTTGGAAACTCAACATCTTGTTGAGTTTTAAAGTTGATCTAAACTTCTAATTCGAGTTGAACTATGCTTTTGCATGATTTTTGTGACTTAATTATCTCTTTTATTATGATAACTCAAAAATCAACCTGAGTTTATCAAGAGTGATTTATGGCTTTTTCCATGCACCTCCAAAGCCCTGGATTTCTATAAAATCAAGGCTCAGCTCTTCACAATTCATCTCTCAAATCCACAAACTTGCATACTTACGCTGTCAAATTCAATTCAAGAGTTGCACAATCACATTGGAGAATTGGAATTTGGAGAATCAAAGCTCTTACGAATCAACATTTTTTGTGAGATCAATCTTGTTTTTGCATATCATTGTTAGATAGATTTTATATCAAGCTTTTCATATAGATCAGTTTTATATCAAGATTTCATCCTAATTGCATAGAAAATAAAAAATATAGATCAATTGCATTCAAATCCTTTGTTTAGGTGTCGTCAAGGTCACTGATCTTGATTTCATTTTGAGAGCATCATACTCGCATCTATTAGAAGGCAGTAAATCGCCTAGTTAGTTTAACTTTCAATTCATTGCAGATTTCATTTTTGCTAACCTCTAATGTTTTATTGAAGTGTTGTGTCATACAGATCAGGTACAAAATTCACACACACATTTTTGATGCCCATCGTGGGGCAACCCACCTTTACATGTTGGTTTTGATTTTCTTTTGGAGCTAAAACCCTAAAGTTTCAAAGATTTAATTTTATCTCCCAAACGGCTTGGATTTTTGCTCTGAATTTCTTTTTTCAAGTTGGACACATATCAAGGAAGAGACAGTGAAAATTTTAGAATTTTCTGAGATGTTTTGAATTTTTAATAATCTTTTCTTGAAATTATGGAAAAAATTAATTTTTGATGCAAATCACCATATTTTTTCAATTTTTTTATATTTTCAGAAATCTCTTTAAATTCTACAGGGGGTCTATTCTTTGTTTTTTTAAATTTGGACACAATATAATAGCTCAAATAGTCAATTTACAAAAACTAGTCTGTTTTGGTAAAATGGGTCTCTAGGGCACAAATGAAGAGATTTTTTTAAAATTTTCACATTTTTGGAAATCTCTCTATTTTTTAGTAGGGGTCTCCATTTTTAATTTCTATTTTTGTGGCCAAAATTGTATCAAAAGAATCAGATCTTGTTGACTGGGTCAAATGCAACAAAAATAAAATAAAATTTTGTGATGGGTATGCACTTATTTTTCACATGGTTCAATGAATGATATGAGTTGTCATTTTAGTTAATTGATGGTTATTATTTCTCATAATAATTGATTTTTAGAGCTAACCCTAGGGTTTTCATAAGTTGAATATATGTTGCATATCTTGTTTGCTTGTTTTCTTGTTGGAGAGTTTGTTGCTTGCTTGCACGGGATTGCTTAACAAAGATAAAAATCAGGTAATATTCTACTAAGCGCATTGCGAGGATCTCAGGTATTCTGCTTATTCTGATAACATTTTGATTTGGACTTAAAATAAATCTCTCATGTGTCTAGCTTGAGTGTTTCTTTTCATGCTTTTGTTTTTACACACTTGCATAATTCATACTAGGTTGTGAACCCTTAAGGATTCATTAAGTAGTCTTAGATACTTGTGATTGATCTTACTTGCTATTTTGGGTTATTGGACTCCCTAATCCATTGGCCCCTCGTTCCACCCCATGGTTGCAATCTCAGCACCATAAAGGGGAGGGGTCAAGAGGACAGAAGCATTAATTGTTCCACTTGGCAACCCATTTGTGCTTTTAGGAACTCACTTATTTTCTAGGTTGTGGACTCATTTTCAACTTGTGTGAGGTGTTAAGTGTTCCACCTTGTGGACTCATCTCATATTTTATTTGAGCGTTAAGTGTTCCTCTTTCTTCTTTTGGGTACTTTCGGTAGATTTACTTTCAGAAACATACATCTGTGCTCACATACTAATTAGGCCCTATGAACACTATTCATGGTTCTTGAGAGATTGGATTCCTAGAGAAATCCTTCTTGACGATGGAATCCTTGTAGGTAGGGAGGATACTTGGTGCGTTTCACATTCAACTTGGTTAGTGCATCTTCTCTTATTGATCGACACATTCTCTCTTCGGAGAGGTTCATAGATCACGTGGGGTTGACATCACGAGCTTTGGTGAATCAAAATTGGTTAGTGCATCTTCTCTTATTGATCGATACATTCTCTCCCTAGAGAGGTTGATAGATCACATGGAGTTGATATCACAGACCTTGGTGAAACAAAACTTTGTCTTAGCGTGTCAGATTAATCTGCTTGCTTTGTTTGGGTTAAAAGTGAAGAGGCATAAGAACCTTGAATCTGGAGCCAAGTCCCCTTGTGGTACAATATTGTGAGTCACCTTTAGAGAGGGTTAACCGTAGTGGACATTCCCTTCACAGGGAAAACTACGTTGACGGATCCTCAAGTGGTAATAGCCATTTTCGCCATGGTAGTGACAGCCGCTATATAAATGTTCTTGTGGAAGAAATCTTCATAGGTGTGGTTCATTGTTGGGTTGTCAGATCTCCATAGCAACTCCTGATTGATTAATTTCTCAAACTGTGTCAAAACCCTGGTGCGTCGGGATTGGAGTTCACCCCTTTGGATCATAAAAGTTGCAGAGTCAAACCATTACTAAAAACCCTAGAGAGGCTAATTTTTCATTTTCAGGTATATGTGCGTTATTGCAAAACTTTTCAGAACATACATAATTAGTACTCTCAGGGATTGGCACAATTTGGTCACTTGATTGTTCATGCGCAAGGTTGCTTTTTCCCTTGTTCATTGTTTTTAGACATGCTTGAAATCACTTGCTCGCTGTTCTGCGTGATTGTTTATCTACATGGCTATTAAAAATGAACAAATCTGATCTATTCTTCAAATCTAGATAGTACAATTTGCAAACAATCCAAAACTGAAAACCCTAAATTTGCAAAAATTGAAGTAAATTTCCTTTCTGGTGTCAAAAGTCATCTCAAGGAGTCAAAAAGTCATATGAGTTTCCACCAAATGTCATTTCAGTACTGCCCATCTATCATATGATTGAGTACCCAGTGGCGTATGAGTCATCATGCTAGCAAATTCAAAAAAAGTCAAATCCTGCTAGCAACTATCGTATGAGTCTTTGCAACTATCATATGAGCTTTTCAACTGTTGTTTCATAGACTACCCACTATCATATGAGTTTGCAGAGTGTCGTTTGGAAAAATTTTGAAAATTTGTCAGAAAGTTGCCAAAATTGTCAGATACTTAGCTTTTTCAGCCTATTTTCAGAATCTGTCGAACAAATCACTATGTCAGAAATAGAGCAGTAGCTATTGAGAATCAGTACACATGTCTCAAAGAATCAGTACACATGAGGAAGAAATTCTAATCATAGTTATGATGAAACAGATGCATGCTATGCAAGTTGAACTTAACAATCTTAAGAAAGAAAAGGAATGTAAAGAGTTCTCCATGGAAGCTCTATGCCCCTGCACAGAATTTGAGCAATGTGATAACCCTTATGATACCTCTTCCATAGAGAGTGACATGCCCATCTTTGAAGACTATGATGACTATGATGATAGACAATGTAATGATACCTATGACACCTCTGTTCCTAAGAATCCTCCTCATCGGGTGTTCCTGCTTACTACAAATGGGCCGTCACATTGGATAGATCGTGAGGGTGATCCATATGATTCTGATTTTGAAAGAGACTTTGATGACTTCGGTGAACAATACCTAGATGACATGTCTACTTCACTTGAGGAAGAGAAAGTTTTTCGTGCTGATTACAAAAGTAAATACTATAAGGATATCTCCTCTAAGAACTTTCATGCTAAAAATAAAGATTACACTCTCAAGCAAGATCATGTTAATGTTGAACCTTTGTCTTGTGATGGTTCCCTTCCATCCCCTACTTCCTCCAATACCCATACATTTCCTAAAGCTTCCGAGTCTTTCAAATCTTTCACAGAACCTTCATCCAACACAAGCCATAATACTGTTCATACGATTCCCTATAGTTATCATCCAGGGTTACCTCTTAAAGAATCTCAAGCTAACCTTCACCTAGCTACAAATACTTTCAATGATGCTAAACCCAAAGAGCCTAAGCCTTTATATGCTATAATTCCTACTTTAGCTAATCCTCCACCATCTCTTCCAAAGTCTTCCATACAATTCCAACATGCTTCCTTGTCCTTAGAAGTGGCTCCATGTCAAGAGGACTCTAAAAATGATAAAGAAAAGAATGTAAAGAAAGATCAAGATCAAGAACCCTCCATGTCATCCAATCCTTTTCATGATGTCTCTTATCCGTTTCATGATTCTTTTGATCCTACATGCCCTTTCCCATTCATTCCACCATGTCTTAAGTCTTCTCCTAAGCAAGATCAAGCTACTCCTTACACTATTGAGCTTATTGACAATCAAAATAACCTTACTACACTTGCACTTTCCAAAGATGATACTTCCATTAAGGTTGGTAAATATGGTTTTGTTACTTCCAATGTTAAGCCTATTGAAAATCAAGAGAAAAATTATGAGCTTGTGCTATCCAAAGATCCTTGTCAAGATCAAAGTCTTCCATCTTCTTGTTCTACCACTCCATGTTCACTTCCACTTTCTACTCTTCCTAAGTCTTTGCAAGCTTTGAACAATCCTATCAATGAAAGTGCTCCTATTCAAGATGTTCACGATCCTATTGAAAATCATAATGCTCACTCTAAAGATGCTGATGTCCTTGGTTGTCATATAGATGTTGATGAGCTTATTGATTATCCTTTTACATCTTCCACATCCATTCTTGGACCTCTTCCACCACTACTAAGGGCTTCACATCTTCCTTCCATCTTGGGTCCTTATGTCCCTTCACTTTACCCTCCCAACTCTCCTAATTCACCATCCATCTTGGGTCCTTATGTCTCTCCATCTCCTATCTTTCCTCAAGATCATCATAGGTGCATACCCTTGAATCCTTTTCAAACACCCACCCATCTAAACCAGTCATATCCTCCTTCCACAAGTCCCAAGTCTTTTGGGAAGTAACTTGAATGTTCAATACAAGAAAAAGAAGAAATACAAGAATCCATCAAAAAAAGATCACCATGTCTCCTCTAAACATGGAGGCATAAAGTCAAAAGAGATATCTAAGAAGAAAACTACAAGACAAGTATGGGTTCCAAAATCCATCATTGAAGATATTCTCTCCAAATTACCAAAAAGAAATGAAAAACCTACAGCTATATGGATTCCAAAGTCTCTCTTGAAAGAGTTTGGTGTTGAACAAAAAGTGAAGTTGACATTCAAGCTTCCAAAGACTTCGACTTCATCTTCTTCCAAAAACATTCTTCCATTCCATGTGCCTAAACCGCAACCTCTGCTATCTATTCGCCATATTCCTTCATGTATTCCTTCATTCATGTTTCCTCCATCCTCTCACCACCCTTCAAGGTGTGTGTTGATGTTGATCTTTCCTTCCTTTCCATCTACCCTTTCACAATCCTTCCATTCATTATCTTTCTACCTTATATCCTTTTACCTCATTTGCCTATTTCTCCTATCTTCCAACCTCACTCACTTTACATAAAACTTTATCCTACATTTTTCTCTTCCGTCTTCCTTTCCCTATCAGTATCTTTGATCATATCATTTTGAATCCTTGGCATATCATGGTTTATCCTTTCAAGGAGCATTATCTAAAGAGCTTGCCTTCTTCCAAAAAAATAAAAAAAGAAATTTAAAAAAAATAAAAAAATTGAAAATGTGCCTTGGTGAAAACCTGGAAACAGGTGCCTTGGTAGCAAAAGTAAAGAGAAATAAATTCATCCTATGGTGAAAACCACTCCTTTGTGGCACCTTGGATAAGTACCATGATGAAAACCTGGCAATTAGGCATCATGCGTAGTTCTTCTACATCTTTCATCTATTCCATCTTCTCTCTCTGATCTTGACAATGTTGATCTATACACGAACATTTGGCTATTTTATGAGCTATCTTATGATGATCTTTCTTTCATTCCTTTCATGTTTAGCCTTCATATCTATCTTCCTCCATTCATTTTTGCCTATCACTATCCTTTTTCCCTTTGGTCTTGATCTAAAAAAGGAAAGAAAATGTAAAACACAGTGCTATAAAGTCTCTTGACATGTCTACTTCTTTGGACTACATCCTTTCCTTCTTTGGCATTACACTTTTGTGACTTATCCTATGTTGGCCTTTCATTGCTTGTCCAAATGTACTTTACATCACAATTTTTCCCTAGCTTGGGTATTCTTGAGGAGTTTTTCCTTTGAGGATTTCTTCCCTTCATTCTCCTTCATTCTCTTCTCTTCCATCTCATCCACTAGCTTGCCAATCCCTCTTGTTCTTCACCTTGCTAGACATTGGGACTGCACGATATGATCTTTCTTGGGAGTCTGACATGGAAAAAGATGCTATCAAGTATGCAAAGAATTGTCAAAAGTGTCAGGTACATGGTAACTTGATTCATGCTCTAGGGAGAGATCTAATTCCCTCTACTACATAATGGTCTTTTCAACAATGGGCTTTTGATCTCATAGGTGCTATTCATCCACACTCTTCTAATGGGCACACCCATATAATCACAACTACATATTATTTTACAAAATGGGTAGAAGCAATTCCTTTGACACAAGCAACAGGGAAACAGATCTCTATGTTCATCTTGAACTACATCATATGCAGATATGGGATTCCTACCTCAATAATCACAAATAATGGGGGACAATTCAAAAACAAGGACTTAGATGATTTATGTGATAAATTCAAGATCACTCAACATTGGTCATCTATCAACTATCCCCAAGGGAATGGACAAGCATAAGCTTCCAACAAAAACCTATTGAAAATCTTGCACAAAATAGTTAATAAAATAGGAAGAGACTGGCATCTCATGATCAGTCCAGCTCTCTGGGCCTATAGAAAAAGTATCAGAATGCCCATTGGGGCTACACCATTCACTTTAGTTTATGGGTTTGAAGTGGTACTGCCTATTGAGGTTGAAATCCCATCACTCAGAATTAGAATGTATGGACTTGTCACCGATGATGACTACATAGTGTCTAGGTTGCAAGAACTTGAACTACTAGATGAGCGCAGACAAGCAGCATATGACCATCTTAGAGTATATCAGAAAAGAATGTCTAGAGGCTACAACAAGAAAGTCAGACACAAAGAATTTCAGGTTGGCGATCTAGTCTTGAGAGAGAATCCCAAAAATCAATCACATCGAGAACGCAAGGGGAAGTTCAAACCCAACTGGCTGGGTCCCTTTGTAATCATTGCTACTTTTAGCTCTGGTACCTATCAAATCTCAATGATTGAAGGAGAACAGCTCTGAGAACCAATCAACATTCTCCATCTGAAGAAATTCTACGCCTAAGGCATTTAGTGTATGGTAAAATGTCTTGAAAAAAATCTTAAAAATATGAAAAAGTCCTGAAAAAATGAACATCTTGCTGAAAACCTAGCAATAGGCGCCTTGATGATTCACAAAAAGTGTCAAAAATATCAAAAGTACAAAAAAATTGGAAAAACTAAAAAATTCAAAAAAAATGAGAAAAAGAAAAAGTGCCTTGGTGAAAACCTGCAAACAGGCACCTTGGTAGCAAAACTAGAATCTCTACCAAGAGGGTGAAAACATGGCAAACAGGCACCACTTGTTTCAAAATGCTCTATCTATCAGTGCAATCTTGATCTTTCCCAGCTTTCAGTCTACTTTAGTTTGTATATATCCTTGTTTTTAATAAAGTCGGTCTGTACACCAATCAGCTCAAGCGCCTATATCCTATCAATGTTAAAACTTGGGGGCAATCAATGTCTATCCTATGGTCTCCAATGTATCTTAGATGTGTCATATCTAGTCAGAGTCCTTTGAAGCTTTATTTGAGTCAGTCAGTCTATCTCGCCTACAGAAAGGATTTTGCATCTACAACAACACAATCAAAACAAACTCGAAACAATCTCTGCTTTTCATGCTTTTATCTCCTTATATGTTTACTGATTCGTATTGAGATTTTTGCATATTGTGTCCCTTCGAGTTCTTTGATGATGTCCTTCAAAGGATTTAGAGAGTGATGACTAGGGGCATAATCTTTTCTTTGCCTTCTGCTTGTATGTGAAAATCTAACAACTTTGGAAATTTTGGATTGAAATGGTGTCCGACTATAAGAGCCTCTATCTCGAATTGGATGGCCATGTGTACCTCAACCATTGATACCCAGAAAATTCAAGGAAGTTTGATCTAACTATTGTCTTTTTGAGTGAATTCTTTCTCCTAATGTGAAATGTGATCTTGCCTAAGGAGGTGAATGATAAAGGGTCACTACGGGTAATTCACACTGGATTTAGAATGATCTCTTGACTATTTGATGTGTATGTTAAATGCAAGGCGCATTTAGCTCATCACGACATTTATGTTTTGATGCTTATACAAATCTCTATATCAAAATGGACATGATACTCAGGTCATCCTGGCGCTTGTGCCTTGGTGCTTATATCTAATTCGACATTCTGAAAATAAAATCAATATTCATATGTCCATGGTTGTTTTGACCAATGGGTGTTGTATTGATTCTTGCGCATACAAATTGATATTCATATGTCTATGGTTTCATAGCTAGTGGGCATTGTATTGATTTATCTAGTTACCTAAAAGTTCAATGATGATAACAAATCGACACATGATCAGTGAGTAGGTCCTAGGTCCTAGGTTGCATTTTATTTTGCATGTTTCTTTGCATTTTTGCATGTTTGTATGATATCAAAAAATGTTTGGAAACACTTTAACACTTAAACGATTCTTCAATTGCATCTTCAAATCTAACAAGAGCTGAATCATACACGAAGGTTCCTCCAACGAAACAACAAGTAGAATCCTTTTTCGGGATCAAAATCTGAGACCATTCATATTATTAACTACTTGCATAATTGACCTTCAATCATCAAAGAAATCTAGAATTCAACTTAATTGATTATCTTAAATCAAACTATCAAAATTTCAACTTGGTCAACTATGGTCAACTATGGTCAACTATGGTCAAACCTAGTCAAACTTGGTCTCCAGGACCTCTAAACGATGCAGAACACGTTCTCGAACATGTATTGTTAGGAATGAATGCAAAATGAGTGCATGAAGAGTTTTTGATGCATTGAGATATTGTTTGGATATGTTTTGTGATCATTCTGTAGCAGTGGAGTGTTGCATTCATGACTGATTGTCATTGATGTCAACACAGTGATATTTCAGTGAATTGACAGGGAAATAGAGGACTGTTTTGATCATAAATAATTTTATATTGAAGATTGGCTTATGCAGAGTTAATGGAAGCTAGAACATGATGATATTTATCTTCAGTTAATAGCACAAGTCTTTATCTATTGTGGATTGAGAGATAAAGGTGATTTAGTGAAGTTCAGTAACAGACAGGCAGTCAGAGTACCTGATGGAAGATATTTTTGTAAGTATTTATTCTGATGGAATCAGACTTTTTGGAATTTAATATATTATCTTTAGAATATATTTGATCTATGGATAACAACACATAAAGATTGGAGTTCATATGAATTAGTTACAAGCTTTTTGGTGAAGACGGTATATCAGAATAGTGTTCCTGAAGAGCAATTTTGGAAAATTGAATATATCTTTTTACTGGGATGATATTTTCATTTGTGGAGTTAGATGAATCATCTAGACACCTTGTGGATACTTTGGTTAAGATTGCATAAAGTTTGGATAAGTTTTGAGAAAGTTATAGCACCTGGAAGCTGACGGTTTTATGTAATTTTTGATGTAACGTGTGAGAACTATTATTTTGTATTTGAGGACCGACTCATTTGTAATTATTTGAGTGTGGTATATAAGGAAGATTTTTTTTCATTATATATGTAAGGACATGAGAAAGGATATATGATGATGAGCGAATCTGATGAGAGAGTTGCAGATCTAGGCATGAAGTGAAGAAAAAAGTCAGTATAGCAGTGTTTGATGATTTGTGAGTGCAGAGATCAGAGTTTGAGGTATTATGATGTTGTGAGTGTATTTTGGGCATAGTAAGTTGAACGTACTTTGTTCCATATTATTCTGATGAATAATCTTAAGGTCTATTGGACAGTGAGTTCAGAGATCTTGCCTTGAAGCTGTTTGGGCAGTGGGTCCATCTATCTTCTTTTTGTTCTTTAGAATCTTAACCAGGTCAGAATATTTTAATAGGGATTCAAAATTTCCTAACAGGGATTTATATGTACTGAATGTATTTCATAAGACTCCTAACAGGATCCATCCTCTAACAA
Source organism: Chamaecyparis obtusa (assembly GCA_027943335.1). Taxonomy (NCBI): domain Eukaryota; kingdom Viridiplantae; phylum Streptophyta; class Pinopsida; order Cupressales; family Cupressaceae; genus Chamaecyparis; species Chamaecyparis obtusa. The sequence goes on from BSBK01010121.1 coordinate 131,685, forward strand.
GGAAGTTTCATATTAGTACATCATTTTGTGGGCATCATTCCCATACGGGGTTTTCCCTTGATTGGGTTTCCTCGAGAACATATCTTGTGTCATTGTGCAAATTGTGTATGGTTGTTTTCATATGGTTGATTATTACATTGGTTATATTTTTAATTACTGAAAAAGGAATTAAATTGATTAAGTATCAGATAACTGATTCACCCCCCCCCCTCTCAGTTATCTTGGGGATCTTTTCTTTCTAACAATTGGTATCAGCGCAATAGGTCCTTGAAGGAAAAGTTTAACAACTTAAGGAGATCTATGGTGAATTTCAGGAAAGAAAGCCCTAAGTTTGATGGAATAAATTTTAATAGCTGGAAGCAGAAGATCAAGGTACATCTCTTGTGTTTAGGACCAGGTTATTGGTTGATTACAAGCAAAGAGAAGGAAGTCATTAGTGAAGAAAGTCTTGAAGGTTGTTCAAATGAGGAAAGAGACATATTTATGTGTAACATACTTGCAAAGGAAGCACTTTTGTCAGCCCTACCAGAAAATGAATATGGTCAAGTAAAAGATCTACCTAAAGCTCATGATATTTGGAAAGCTTTACATAATACTTTTGAAGGTGATGTACATGCAAAGCAAGCTAGATTACATAATTGGATTTGTGCATTTGAAGATCTAAGAATGTTAGAAGATGAATCAATTAGAAGCTATATGGGAAGAGTATCTGAGATTGTTACAGGAATTAAGTCTTGTGGAGGAACAAAGACAGAGCATGAAGTGATATGGAATATTTTGAGAACATTGACACTAGTATTTAAGTAGACAATACAAATGATTGAACAAGTGATACCTTGCACACTGAACTTTTCAAAAGAAACCCTTCTTGGAAGATTGGAAGTAGCAGAAATGAGTTTGAAAATGTCAGGAGAATTACCTAGAATGGAAACAGCATTCAGTGCTCTGAGTATCAGACCTACATTGTCAAGAAGTACAAGCATGAACAGAGATTATGCAAGCACCAGCAGAATCAGATCTGAAGAAGATAAGAAGATTGAAGAAGGTATTGCACTACTCATGAAAAGAGAACCGGAAGGTAAGAAAATATTTAAATGTTGGACTTGTCAAGAATATGGTCATTATGCATCTAAATGTCCTAAGAGAGTCAAGAAATACATAAACAAATTTAGAAAACCTAATAAATGTTACTATGTTAATGATGAAGAAATTAAGGCAGGAATTGAAAAACATTTAAGTGACAGTGATAATGATAGTGATGACATAGGATTTGTGGCTATAAAGGAAGAAACTACTGAATCAAAAGTTGTAGAACAAAAAGCCCTAGTTTCACAAGTAGAAAAAAGATCAGATTGGATTATAGACAGTGGATGTTCACATCACATGACTGGTGACAAAGGAAAATTCATAAAATAGAGCAATTATGATGGAGGAGTAGTCAGAGTTGGTAATAATGCACCTTACTTAATCAAAGGTATAGGATCTATTACTCTTGATGGAAAGACTAACACTGATGATGTTTATTTTGTTGATGGATTAAAGCACAATTTGTTGAGTGTTGGATAGCTAGTTGATAAAGGTTATTAAGTTTCTTTTACTGAAAGCTCTTGTATGATTAAAGATAAGGATGGAAATCTGAATGGAAAAGGATCTAGAACTAGAGGTAATGTATTTCAATTGAATCCTACTGAAATAACATGTTTGATGACTAAAATTGATGACAGTTGGTTATGGCATAGAAGGTTTTGTCATATAAATTTTGATAACATTGTGAAGGTGAGTACTACATTTGCAGTGAGAGATTTACCAAAGATTATGAAGCCTACTAACATGATTTGCAAAGAATGTGTGATGGAAAAATAGAAAAGAAGTTCATTTCCAAGCAAGAAGTTTGCATCTACTAAGAAGTTGGAGATCATTCATACAGATTTGAGTGGACCTACAAGAACTAGAGGATTTCATGGTGAAAGGTATTTTATGATTTTTGTTGATGACTTTACAAGAATGATGTGGGTTGCATTTTTGAAAGAAAAGTCTGAGGCATTTGATAAGTTTAAGATTGTTAAGAATAAACTTGAGACTGAATCAGGAATGAAAATTAAATGTTTGAGATCAAATAGAGGAGCTGAATTTACATCTAAAGAATTTGATAATTTTTGTGAGATGAATGGCATTAAGAGATAGTTTTTAGCACCTAGAACACCTGAACAAAATGGAATTGCAGAAAGAAGGAACATATCAGTAACTGAAATAGCAAGAGCAATGTTGTTTGAAAGTGATTTGGCCAAGATATTTTGGAGAGAAGTAGTGAATACAGCAGTTTACACAATGAATAGAGTGCAGATCAGATCAGGGACAAAAAAGACACCTTATGAATTATGGTTTGGGCATACACCAACAGTTAAGTATTTCAAAATTTTTGGTAGCAGATGTTATATTAAAAGAGATGATGATATAGGAAAGTTTGATCCTAGAAGTGATGAAGGAATCTTTCTGGGTTATTCTCTGAAAAGTAAAGCATATAGATGTTATAACAAGAGAACTAAGTCTATTATTGAAAGTGAAAATGTTAGAGTTGATGAGAAATTTAGAATTCAGGAAAGAATGCTTGATTATGAACTAGATGGAGAAACTTTTACTCAGTCTAACAATGAAATTTCTGAACATTTTTTTGAGACTAACAGTGAATTGACAAATGAAAATATTGAAGATGGCAGGGATCAGAGTAGAAAAGAATCTATGAATGAGACAAGAGGAGAAACTACAAGAGGAGAAACTACAAGAGTTGAAACTACAAGAGGAGAAACTACAAGAGGAGAGACTATGACACCTAATAGGTACACAACAAAGAATCATCCACCTGAACAGATAATTGGAAGCTTAGACAGAGGAGTTCTTACTTGGAATAAGGTACTTTTATGTTTGATTTCACAAGTTGAACCTAAAACTACAAATGAAGCATGTGAAGATGAATGTTGGATGAAAGCTATGAAAGAAGAATTAGATCAGATTGAGAAGAACAAAACATGGGAATTGGTTCCTAGACCTAAGGACAAGAATGTGATTGGAACTAAATGGGTATTCAGAAATAAGGTAAATGAACAAGGAGAAGTGATCAGAAACAAAGCAAGATTAGTATGTAAGGGATATTCACAACAAGAAGGAATAGATTATGAAGAAACTTTTGCTCCTGTGGCCAGACTTGAAGCAGTAAGAATGTTTTTGGCTTATGCAGCATATAAGAAATTTAGAGTATATCAAATGGATGTTAAGTCAGCATTTTTGAATGGTGAGTTGGAAGAAGAATTTTACATTGAGCAACCTGATGGTTTTCCTTTAACTCATGAAGGAGACATGGTATGTAAACTTAAGAAAGCATTGTATGGTTTAAAGCAAGCACCTAGAACTTGGTATGCAAGATTGGACAAGTATTTACTGAAATTGGGATGTGTGAAAGGGACAGCAGATAGTAACTTGTACATAAAAGAAATTGAGAATGGATTATTGATTGTGGTAATATTTGTTGATGATATTATCTTTGGAGGAGAAGATGAAGCCAGTGACAAATTTGCAGAAGAAATGAAAATAGAATTTGAGATGAGTATGATTGGAGAAATGAAATACTTTTTGGGATTGCAGATAACACAAAGCAAAGATGGTATATTTATCAGTCAAGCTAAGTATCTGAATGATTTGTTGAAAAGATTTAGAATGGAAGATTGTAAACCAGTCAGAACACCTATGGTGACCATACTTAAATTATCTAGCAAAGATGAGTCAGTGGAAGTTGAACATAAGAAGTATAGATCTATGATTGGAGGATTGCAGTACTTGACACATACTAGACCAGATATAGCACATTTAGTTGGGATAGTAGGAAGATTTCAAGAAGCACCTAAAGAAACACACTTTGCAGGAGCTAAGAGAATTTTGAGATATTTGAGAGGAACAATGAATTATGGACTGAGGTATGACAATACTAATGATTTTACATTATGTGCATACACTGATGCAGATTGGGGAGGCAGTGTTGATGATAAGAAAAGCACCAGTGGTGGAGCATTTTTTCTTGGAGGAAGATTGGTTTCATGGCTAAGTAAAAAGAAGAACTGTATTTCACAAAGCACAACAGAGGCAGAGTATGTTGCAGTAGCAAACAATTGTAATTAGATTATTTGGATGAAGCAGATGTTGAAGGACATTAGGATAAAGTTTGAAGAACCTATTACCATACATTGTGATAATACAAGTACATTCAGTTTGTCAAAGAATCTAGTATTACATTCTAAGACAAAACACATAGAGATCAAGTATCATGTTGTGAGAGAGAAAGTTGAGAAGAAAGAAATCAGACTTGAGTACATCAGTACCCATGAGCAGATAGCAGACATATTTACTAAACCATTGCCGAAGGATACTTTTGAGTATTTGAGAGGTATGCTTGGGGTCATTCCCCAACCTTCTATTGAGTAGAAGATGTAGAGAATTGCATCCATCCAGTGGTTTATGTATCTATCTTTTTCTGGACCAGATGATGGTACTTCCTGAATGGGGGAGTATTTGTGTTTGAGCTGAGTCATTGAGGACTCTAGTGCATGTATTTTTCAAAATAGTGTCTATTGACATTGAGCTATTGTTTGACATTGTCATTGATGTCAATGGGGGAGAGATTCATGAAAAACATCATAGTAATGTAGCATATGTTATGGGGGAGAGATTCATATTGTTTGATGTCTTTGAGGGAAAGTAAGCATTGTATATGTGAAAGATTAATAGAAAATGAAGCAATATTTGAGAAATTCAATTTATAAATCTTTGTTGGATTTTTGGAACATTGGATGTTTTCATCCATGTTGCCATCAATGCCAATGGGGGAGATTGTTAGGAATGAATGAAAAATGAGTGCATGAAGAGTTTGTGATGCATTGAGATATTGTTTGGATATGTTTTGTGATCATTCTATAGCAGTGGAGTGTTGCATTCATGACTGATTGTCATTGATGTCAACACAGTGATATTTCAGTGAATTGACACGGAAACAGAGGACTGTTTTGATCATAAATAATTTTATATTGAATATTGGCTTATGCGGAGTTAACGGAAGCTAGAAAATAATGATATTTATCTTTAGTTAATAGCACAAGTCTTTATCTATTGTGGATTGAGAGATAAAGGTGATTTAGTGAAGTTCAGTAACAGATAGGCGGTCAGAGTACCTGATGGAAGATATTTTTGTAAGTATTTATTCTGATGGAATCAAAATTTGTAGAATTGAATATATTATCTTTAGAATATATTTGAGCTATGGCTAATAGTTCATAAAGATTAGATTTCATATGAATTAGTTACAAGCTTTTTGGTGAAGACAGTATATCAGAATAGTGTTCCTGAAGAGCAATTTTGGAAAATTGAATATATCTTTTTACTGGGATAATATTTTCATTTGCTGAGTTAGATGAAGCATCTAAACACCTTGTGGATACTTTGGTTAAGAGTGCATAAAGTTTGGATAAGTTTTGAGAAAGTTATAGCACCTGGAAGCCGATGGTTTTATGTAATTTTTGATGTAACGTGTGAGAACTATTATTTTGCATTTGAGGACCGACTCATTTGTAATTATTTGAGTGTGGTTTATAAGGAAGATTTTTTTTCATTATGTATGTAAGGACATGAGAAAGGATATATGATGATGAGCAAATTTGATGAGAGAGTTGCGGATCTAGGCATGAAGTGAAGAAAAGAGTTAGTATAGTAGTGTTTGATGATTTGTGAGTGCAGAGATTAGAGTTTGAGGTATTATGATGTTGTGAGTGCAGTTTGGGCATAGTAAGTTGAAGGTACTTTGTTCCATATTATTTTGATGAATAATCTTAAGGTTTGTTGGACAGTGAGTTCAGAGATCTTGCCTTGAAGTTGTTTGGGCAGTGGGTCCATCTATCTTCTTTTTGTTCTTTAGACTCTTAACCGGGTCAAAAAATTTTAACAGGGATTCAAAATCTCCTAACAAGGATTTATATGTACTGAATGTATTTCATAAGACTCCTAACAGGGTCCATCCTCTAACAAGGAACTTTCATATTAGTACATCATTTTGTGGGCATCATTCCCACACGGGGTTTTCACTTGATTGGGTTTCCTTGAGAACATATCTTGTGTCATTGTGCAAATTGTGTATGGTTGTTTTCATATGGTTGATTATTGCATTGGTTATATTGTTAATTACTGAAAAAGGAATTAAATTGATTAAGTATCAGATAACTGATTCACCCCCCCCCCCCTCTCAGTTATCTTGGGGATCTTTTCTTTCTAACATGTATAACCACTTCGCAAATCAATTAACATGCTTCTAAACCATTCAACACTGACTTTTCTTGTCAGATTTCAATTTTAATCCCGAAGGGGGCATGGTATTGCACATCATTCAAAGTCTGTAAATCAAATTCTATCAATATCTTTCATCAGTGATCAAGACAACAACCACGTCTAGTTGCTGATTCATCAAAAGTCCTCATCGCTCAGGGAAAATCTATCATCGCTTGGGGCATATCAGATTCATCGAGATCCATATCAATTTGGTATTCTCTTAATCTTGTAAACTGTATCAGCTTTTCACAACTATCGATTCATTAGCATTATTTCCTTGGTTCTTCGGTAACTAAAGGGTTCAGATGTGAGACCAACGTGATTCTTCTAAGACAATTGAGTCTGGAATCGGTCACTCACTTCTTCGCAATCATAAGGTTAGGGATCAGGCGTTTTGATGCTTTTGTTTCATCGGTTCATCGCTGCTATAGTTAACACTATCTTTGGTCATTCAGGACCTCGTATCTTCAAATCTTTCAATCATCATATCTTTTGAATCAGTTCCATATCTTTATCAAACACAGACTATCTTTGAACCACTGCGCTTCGCACAGTAATTCAAAGAGGGGCAAAATTTAACACCCCAAAAATGGGCCATAGGCTCATTAACCTCCTACATCTTGAAATCGAACGAAATCGACACCGAAGTCCTAACCTAAGGCACATCTGAACATTATCGAATCCTAATTGATTATCCTAAATTCTGCATCAGGGAATATTCCTAGCAATATTCCTAAATTATCTAATTATCTTTAATTTAATGATTATTTGGCGATAAATCTAATTTATCCTAAAGTTTGATTTATTGATTATTCTAAATATTTAATTAATTAGATTTAATTCTGCCACTTAATTATTTAATTGAATTTAATTATATATATTCCTAAGTATTACTATTTAAATTTGACAATAAATCATATTTCCTATCATTAATTGATTAAATTCTTATTTAATTGATTATTGCAAGTTGTCATATTTAATGATATTATTTTTGAATAAAATTTTGATTAAATAGTTAATTAACCCACAAATTAATTATTTTATTTCAAAAATCAGTTAAGTTGAGAATAAATCACTTTATTTATTTATTAAATCATAATTATCCATGTGCACATTCAAAGAGCAGTTAGACTCCAAATTAGAAAATCAATGCAAGTTGTTAGTTTTTGGAAACTCAACATCTTTTTGAGTTTTAAAGTTGATCTAAACTTCTAATTCGAGTTGAACTGTGCTTTTGCATGATTTTTGTGACTTAATTATCTCTTTTATTCCTGATAACTCAAAAATCAACCTGAGTTTATTAAGAGTGATTTATGGCTTTTCCCATGCACCTCCAAAGCCCTGGATTTCTATAAAATCAAGGCTCAGCTCTTCACAATTCATCTCTGAAATCCACAAACTTGCATACTTACGCTGTCAAATTCAATTCAAGAGTTGCACAATCATGCTAGAGAATTGGAATTTGGAGAATCAAAGCTCTTACAAATCAACATTTTTTGTGAGATCAATCTTGTTTTTGCATATCATTGTTAGATAGATTTCATATCAAGTTTTTCATATAGATCAGTTTTATATCAAGTTTTCATCCTAATTGCATAGAAAATAAAAAATATAGATCAATTGCATTCAAATCCTTTGTTTAGGTGTGATCAAGGTCACTGATCTCGATTTCATTCTTAGAGCATCATACTCACATCTATTAGAAGGCAGTAAATCGCTTGGTTAGTTTAACTTTCAATTCATTGCAGATTTCATTTTTGCTAACCTCTAATGTTTTACTGAAGTGTTGTGTCATACAGATCAGGTACAAAATTCACACACACAAGATCTAGTTAGGAAATAATAAAAATGACAGCTTCTAAAAACACAAAAAAATGAACAGTTCGACAATGAAATTCTACATCTCATTTCATGATGCAATAATGAAAATTGATTACAATATGCATAGAGTGCATGATTTATATAGAAGTAAACTACCATTTGCAAGAGCTAAATACACCAATCAACATGATCATCTAACAAGAATTAATATGAAATTAACTACCATCACAGTTAGAATTAAGGAGGGCTATTCCATGATGCATATGACATATACATCTCTATTACTGACTCTACTAACACTACACAACTATGCAACAATAAACTGTTGGTTAAAAATACATCTGTCAATTCTCTATACAACTGATCAACTATAGAAGCTAAGAATCATCAACACAAACAATAGACAACACCTCCATAGTGTTGAAAAAAAAGGCATGATAGGTCCACTAACATGGTGTTACTTAATAGAAAAAGAAGGTAACTGATTTGATCTTTATAACTTGCAAAAAAAAAATTGCATTTGTCATTCCTAGCTCATAAGCTCTGATACTATATAGAATTTTCACCGCGAATGTAGCTTGGAAAAAAGAAACATGATAGATTGTCAAAACCCCAAAAAAATAGAGCACATCAACAACCAAATTTTGTCTGTCATTTCATGATTGAATAATGAAAATTGATTACAATATGCACAAAATGTAGGATAACTATAAAACAAAACTACCTTTTGCAACAGAAGATTACACCAATGAACATGAACAATCACCAAGATCATTTGATAGATCAAGACTAGAGTCAAACAAATTGTCAACCATGAACCATGGATTAGTTTACCTTTAAATCAACGAAACAACAAACTACACCACTCACATCAAAGATAAATAACTAGAATTTGAACATGGTTGAATTTTTTTACCAAATTTTATGAATTCCACTTCGGTCAATTTGTTATCATCAAAAACATAACTAAATCCCATTTCAACATTTAGGCATTTAGAAAAATTAATTTGTGAAAAATACAAGTGCAAAAAACAAACATTGGTTAGATGAGAGACACCCTTGTACCAAAATGTGCAGTTTGAATCAACAAACTTTGTTTTCAGCACTGATATCTTTCAGATAAGTTTTTTTTCTAATATATGAACATGGAAATTAAACTTATCTATGTATTTGATCTTTGCAAAATGACTTAGTTGAAAGACATACAAATTTATATATATTACTCAACCATGCCCAAATTCCAATTTTTCATCAACACCCAATAACTCCAACTCCCATTGTTGCCCATTTCGATCTTGCAACACCATATGAACATTTTTCTTTGTTATAAATAGTAAATGAAATAAGATATGTCGTTCATTTATGGTTGTGACAAGATCCCAATAAATACTTGTTTGCTTTGTAGATCAACAACAACCGTCTGATAAAAAGGAGACTGTCAGCCTTTTTCCATAAAAATCACTGACAACAGTCACCACATTGAAAAGATATTTGTTACAAATCTAAGAAAGATTTACTAAATTAATAGTGTTCTAGACTGTATACAAAGTCAAATCTTTGTATTGAATATAAGCCCTAATTAAATAACCACTCATGAAAAAACCCTAAATGCCTTTCCCTCTCAAAGAAAACCCTAGGTCGGTCTTTTAAAAATCTATTTTACCATTACTTTTCCAAAATCACTTAACTTTCTACAAACACACATGTTAGAATTTATCATCTTCCCGATTCATATTCCTAATATTATTTAATACAGATTTTAAAATCTATTTTACCGATACTTTTACAAAATCACTTATCTTTCTACAGACACACATGTTATAATTTATCATCCACCTGTTTCATATTCCTAATTGTATTTAATATGGATTTTAAGGTCATTAACATCTAAATCCGATATGTCAACAAAAAGTATATTATAATCATATTTGCAATTATACAAATTTAAACAATTATGTAACATTTTAATGATTTTTCGGCAAAATACATTCTATATACATAACTAAATTATAACAATATTGACAATATCTAATTTATTTAAAATCTTATAATTAAAATACTATTGATTAGGGTATAATATGCCACTAACTACTATTTAACATAGCAAATTCTAGTATCTTAATATCAAATATCCAATTTAGCTGTTAAAAACTACTCAATCCGCAATTATTTACTTTTAAACTACCTATGACGGCTTACTTAAAGAATCAACACTAGATGAATGATCTAACAGTCATCATCTATTTGCATGAAAGTTTACTTAACTTTATGTTCATGCGATGACCATTGATTTAGTATGAAGGCCACGGTGAACTACTTTATGTCTAATCATAAAAGAAAATTGTTTTTGCCTACTGAGTGATGCAATTAAAGGTTTACGGTCGATACATTGTAATCGATAAACAATCCTATGTTTGCATAGAAAGTTTCAAACCATTACAACCATATGAGAGCCATCAGATTATGTTTTAAGGAGAATCAACAATCCAGATTCAAACTTCAAACAGTAGTGGTGCAGAATTTAATTGGCCCTTTACAGATGATAGTTTGATTTCTTAGAAAAGTAATTAGTAGATTGTGCAAAATAAATTGCTAAAAAGATTTTTTTTCATTGCTAATATATTGAAGGTTCGCGCATTCTCACAAACACAAACATATTAAATTTGTAGACGCCTGGACAAAAAAATTTGGAGACCTGGTTATCATTTCCTGAAGGATTCCCTAAAAAGGTTAGTCAATATCTGCACATTTCTTGTTCAAAACTTTATAGATGCATCTGACAAATCACTTGCATAAACCATAAAAAAATATTTATGTTGAAATGCTGACAAGAAAAAACTTATCTAGTAAAATTGAGTACATTGATAGGGGTTTGCATGAAGATCTATTACAATTACTAAATCAGTCAACCACAAATATAGTGAAGGCCAAAGAATTGACCCCAAAAGAACCTAGCCTAAAAATTGCAGACGGTCTCTATGATAAGGATAATTACATAAGGGATGCCAAGATTGGCATGATTAATGCAAGTGGCTCTTCTGATATCACTGGTCTAGAGTTGTTCAAACTAGGGTTTAGCCAGAGAAATGCCCTCCCACCTAGCATTAATGTATGGTAATTTGATCTGGGAAAGCTTGTGGTGCCTAGTGTTTTCATGGATGCAGATTTGATGACTCAAATTGCTAAGAATTATGATCCCATTACTAGGGTAATTATGAATGTAAAAGGAAATGTACTAATAACTATCTCAGCTAACGAAATCAGGAGTGTTTTTAGACTAAGTGAACCCTCAAATGACTTACAACAAATTGAATTTGATAAATTAAATGAAGTGTACAATGCTTAGAGAGATTACCTCTGAACTATGCTCTTGAAACAGTTCAATGACAAAATTGGAGAAATGATTGTCTTAGGACCAAGTACATAGGAACCTTTCAAAATAGTATATTTTAACTACAAAGCAAGAACTACATATTGGTCACTATGTCAGATCTTTGGAGAAGATGTTGAAGAAAGAATGCCAGTACATTTAATGTACATGATGATCCAAATCTTACACCCTACCATGCCAGTTACTTTTGACTTTGCTTCCTTCATTGCTGATTTAATTCATAATGGATTGCTAGCTATCCAAAAGAGCAAACTAGACAAGCCTTTCTACTGGTACTCTTTTATAATGTATATGCTATTGTTTAAAGGTGCAAGTTATTTTGAGAAAGAGATGGTTTTGATGAAACAAAACAATGGTGAGGATATGCCAGTGCAATTGTGGAACATTGATATGACATGGAACAGACATGATAGTAGTTTTATAAATTTTGATAGATATTTTGCAGCCAGGCTTAGGCTATTATTTGTTCATGAAAACACACGAATCCCATCAACCTTGCTTCAACTTGTCAGACCTAAACAATTTGCCAAGAGTCTTCAAATTGTACATAATTGGTGGGATTTCATTTTTTATCTAGTTTCTACTATTATCAAATTATATGGTTTTACTGGAACTCCATTCATATTGCCGTATCAAATACCCCTCAAGGTTGGTATTGTAGAGTCCATTAGACAGTTAGGGGATATTGAAAAGAACATTCTTGTAGATAAATCCAGAGGAACTCTTTTTCCAAATGTTATAGTTGCCCACCAGTTTATAATCACAAAGGGAGGATGGCTCCATATTGATAAATTTCTTGCACCCTATCACATGGCTATATCAATTGCTAGGACAACAAACCCCGAGGGTTTCTATAAAGAAATATTCAAAAAGAAAGTTAGGTGCTCTTCAATACATCACATTTTTAATTTCCCTGAGGATATCATCAGAAATATACTTGATATAGGGGAACAAGAAATAAGAAAGGAAAAGTGGTTAGTATACAAGAAGACACTAGACTTTTTCCAGTAGTTTGAGAAGGGATATAATCCCCTAAAAAGTATCAAACCAATTGAAAATAAAATAGACATTCTTATGGATAATTTACAAGAGATTATTCAAACCGTAAATGAGAAAAAGGAGAAAGCCATCAAAACTGAACTAGAGAAGGCTTGATCAATATTGACAAAGCCTGGATTTGCAAAACTATTGCCCCCAAGAAAATATATGGTACAAAATAAAACTGGTTATAATGTGGTCATACTAGGATCTGAGAAGCACGAACAATAGAAAAGAAAATAGGATGTTCCTTCCACATCACAACACCTGGAAAAACATAAAATTATAGACATTCCGCACTCACCTCAGGATCATGCATATCAATATATTCTTGATTGTTCACCTCCCTCAAAGAAACAAAAATTAGAAGAGAGACCTGTACATGTTCAAGATGATTATTCTCCATCCCAGTCACCTTTGAACATAATGGATGATCATGAATTGATAGAAAAAATGCATCAATTGGGAGCCCTTGGTCAATTTTTTATGACTTATGAAGAGATAAATGAGCGGGTTCCAGAACCACCAAAAGAGCTTGAATTAGATTTGACAATGGGAGAGATGGTAGGTACAGAACTGGACACAATAATAAAACAAGCATGTGAAGAATTCTTAGCTGATGATGCCTTTGTAAAGGCTAGAGCCTTCATGCAATTTTTATGGAAATTAAATATTAGTCAATTTCAAGAAACTTGTGAAATGAGGCATGAGGCACGAGGAGAACCCAAATAAAGATCTAAAGATCAGAGAAAGTGATGTGGGGAAGGAGATGATTGAATGGTTTGAGAGGATCACTCCAAAACAAGAAAGAGACTTGATAAGAAATTCAAGAGTGCTTATCCTATTAGAGTGGGATATAGCTGATGCAGTGGTCTTCGATGCAGTCATAAAACAAACCACACCAATTTACAAAACCAAAGAGGAGGCACAACAAGTAATTAAGAGAATCACTTTTAGTGATGATCATCAAGCCTTGGTGATGTGGTCTTTAAAGAAAACTGACAATAACAAAGGAAAGAAAATTAGTAAAGGTGATATCATAGGTAGCCTCATTGTCAAGAGGGTCATTGATACTTCTGTACTTGAGGCATCAGAAATGGTGGTGGCGTCAACGCAACTTACAACAAGGGTCACACAAAAGGAGACCAAGGAAAAAGAGGACCTCACAAGAAGACTAGAAACAATGTTAAAGGCTTATGCAGACTTGAAACAAGGTTTGTATCAAAAGGATATATTAATTAAAAACTTGAACAAAAGGTTTGGTGAACAGGGCCCAATTCATTCTTCAGCACAATTGTGTATTTCTTCATCACCTGTTCGACCTTTTTCTTCAAGCCCTATTATTGAGTACCCACTCTCCCCTGTCCCACCTTCCATGGATGATGAAGAGCATGAGCAAAAATAGAAGCTAAGGTATGACAAAAGAATAAGAGACACCATTTTAAAATTTTTTGCAAATGTAAAACCAATAGAGGTTTATAAAACTGCTAAATAGTTGTCGGACATTTTGATCTCTTTTAAGAAAGAGATAACAACTTTAGACCCAAATTTAGAATGCTGGATTGCTAGAAAGAACAAGTTGAAATCAATGTTTTACTTGATTAATGATCAATGTATTGTCAATATACAACTAACAAATACCTATAAATTTTTTAAAGACCTTTTTGAATTTGAAGTCAATAGGGACAGCTTAAAGAGGAAGGCAAAAATGTTAAGAGTAAGATACTTTTAGAATGATTTCAAAATGTTTCCAGGTCTTATAAAAGCAGATGGAACCATAAAGCACAAAGATCAATGGTTAAAAAAAATTGAAGATTAAGTGTCAACTCTAATAGATACCATTCTAAATATAGAAGACAATACACCCTTTGTACAATTAATTGAAATTTTTCAAGATGTCAGAATACATTTCGCTAATATAAGAAATGAGGTGCACCACATACTAGTACATTGAGACAAATTACTACCTAAAAGAGATGAAGCTATGGCCTTTCATTAGCCAACTGAAGACACTTATGAATCATGGGAAGCAACATATCCCTTGGATAGTGCCAAAGAAGAAGAGACATCCACTAAAGAAGCAAGTAGTAGTAGTGCCCCAACACCTTGAAAGAAAAACAAATAGTACAGCCAACCTCAAAGACTTCGAGCAAGAATGGATGCTACACCTGATATATTTTAAAGTGACCCTGCAAGTTGTTCAAATATTGGTCACTCATATAAGTTATCAATTTTGTAAAATTGCAACAAAAAACTGTTAAATTTACCTTTTTGGTGTTACTTACTGAAAACATTTTTTGTTTCTTCTACAAAAAATTGGAAACATCTATGAAAAATAGATTACTTTGATCATTTTAGCCTACAATAATGTAGCTTATCTTATACAAAAAGACTATATGTTACTAACTTGAAAATTATAGTTTCGTAGAATATGTTGTGGCTATAAAATCTATTTAAAGTATTCTGAAAGAATCAATATCCATTGCTTGAGTCCTACATACAATTCATTTTCATGTCATTAATACCTAACAAAGTATGTTCTCATCCTTTCACTTTTTTAAAGTCGATTATATTACAACTATACTCAGGTATGACCCTTAGTTCTATTTTTTAGTGGCCAACCGAAGACACTTATGCATCATGGGAAGTAGCATATCCCTTGGACAGTACCAAAAAAGAAGAGACATCCTCTGAAGAAGCAACCAATAGCAGTGCCCCAACACCTTGAAAGCAAAACAAACAGTACAACCAATCTCAAACACTTAGACCAAGAACGGATACTACACCTGACATATTTTGAACTAACTCTGCAAGTTATTGATATATTCATCCTTCATATGAGTTATCAATTTTGTAAAATTGCAACAAAAAACTATAAAATTTACATTTTTTTTCTTACTTACTGAAAATATTTTTGTTTCTTCTATGAAATATCCAAGGTTTCTAAGCAATCCTTTTTTTTTTAAAAAGGATAAGCACGATCATTTTAGCCTTCAATAATGTAGCTAGAAAATCTCTATAAAGTATTCTCAAATAATAACTATGCATTCCTTCGGTCGTATGTGGAATTCATTTTGATATCATTCAATAACTAACAAACTATGTTCTCATCCTTTCACTTTTTTAAAGTCAGTTATATTAACACTATTATCAAGTATGTACCTTACTTCTATTTTACATTTGTTAGAAGGAATCTCATTTGTTAACAGTTTCTTTTATAAACATTTTGTATACATCATATTGATATACCATTTTACAAAAAAAGAAACTTAATATATATGTTGTCTATTGCTCTTCGATATAATGATTTATGTATCACAATTTTATAGTGAAGCTATTATCCTATGAATAAACTACTGACCAGTACTCTGGGTGTTTTATACCGATCTATTTTATAGACAAACAGGTTGTGTAAACATTACATAACACTTAAGAGCTCTTGGATGTGCTAGCAATTGATTTCCAGGAGTAGGAATAGGATTTATAGTATGAGCATAGTTCAACATCCCTTAATTCATCATTCCAACATTTCCAAACAAACTAGGTGTCCAAATAGTAGTCACCAATCACTATAGACAAACTCTCTCAGAGTCTAAATATGCTTCTATTAGGTTGGTAGGTGATAGATGACTCCTCTAAAAAACATGGAAATGAGGAAATAAATAGCTACATATTAAATAGGTCTTTCTATATCATCATTTAAATAGAAAGAATCATGCAATCTTTAATAATCTCTATAGAATACCCTATTAAAGAAATCGATAAATTCATGTTCTTGTCTCTTCACATTGATAAATTATCTATATAAATCAGTTCGAGTGATAAGTGATGTAAACTTTTCCAAAAATGCATCTTTCAATTCTTGAAAAGTTTGTATTGAATTAGTAGGAAAGTTGATGTACTACTAAAAAACCTCTTTGCCTAGAGAAAAAAGAATTAGTCTGCAAGAAATATCTTCCTCTTCAATTTTTACATTTTCTACAACATGTTGAAAATTATTATTTGTTAAATCAAACTAAAATTATATAATAAATATCTAGCTATTTAATTTTTTAAAATATTTTATTATTTACTATTAATTGTAAAAGATTCTTATTAATTTCCATATATCATATATCACTATATAAATTTTATAAAAAAAAATAAAAATTGTTACAACAAATTAATATTATATAATAAATATCTAGCTATTAGATATTAATTCATATTTTATACTATCGCTCACATTAAATAAATACAACCAAAATAATATTAATTATCAATACATATTTTATAATAAAAATTAAAAAATAGCTTAACTATACAATGTGAAAGACATCTCTGACTGCTAAGGTTAGGCATTGCTGCAATCGATCTTAAACACAAATTTTAATTATTATCTTTCCACCACACATGCATATATGGATACTATGCATTTTGTTACAGGTTCAAAATTATTTTCACCAAATGTGATTTCAATGCTCCCTTCTTTATTTAGTAGATGCTGGCATATAATTGCAATGCACGAGAACCTTGTATTCAATACCAATATTTCAAATTGTATATGATTTAGAAGAGTATTGATTAAGAAAATCAATTTTTGATATCTGATGGATGACCATTCAATATTTTGATTCTTGTGCACTAATTTTATATATAATATCAATTTCATCTAATACCAACTCTTCCATTCTTAATTTGTGTGATATATCTTGAGATTTCCCAAGATTGTCATATCCAACATCAAAATAAGAGCACCTTTTTCATTTGGCACGTGTCATCGTTGATATAATTGACATCTAAAATAAAATTTAAAATATTCATCTCGACATTAAACACTTCATGAAAAGTAACATTATAGCTATGATTACATATCATTTATTGAACCCATTACTGACTTATTTCAAATCGGTGTACTACACATATAATTATTACAACACTAGCTCTGCAAAACTCCATCACATCACTTTAATGACCTTCTCAAAATATCATCTCCTCCAATTAATGTTATGAGTGTAAAGCACTCTACAGCACCGACCTATTCTTTTATTAACTATCAAATTATACCGAGATTTCAAATACTTCTATAGAAACAATTGATAAAACATCAAAAGAACATTCAGTAATAGGAAACTTGAACAAAAGCCAAGAACAGCAAGAGAAGATGAATGTAAGTCACAGCAATATCTGGTATTTAAACTAAGTTATAATATTTAAATTCATTTCTTACCATTCTTAACCTATTTCATATTTGCAATATCTTCTTTATTTCAATACATACAAATATGTAACAAAGTTCATTCACCAAAAAAATTAGAATAATATACATAGCTAGCAATATGTGGAAATCTATTTGAAGCAATATAATCTCAAGAAAATATCTTTCTAACTAAACATATCTTCATTTCATAAATATTGAAATCTCACAATCATATAATTGACTGAACACTAAAATAATTTGATAACTTGTGTTCCAAATTCTCAAAATGACAAAACTAGGGTTCTAAATCAAATGCTCTACCTTTACCAATATTCTGAGTTGTTTAAACATATATAAAAAAACAACTCTTTTTCTAATAAAGAAGTACAAAAATTTTCATTTTTCCGTTATAAATTAGAGATTACTTATACAAATTATTATTCTTTCTAAAGCAATACAAAATGACAAAAAATTAGAGGGTTTTCATTTTGTTATTAATAAATTATAAATTACATTGTAGAAATGTTGCAACAGAGAACAGTTGTCATTAATAACTTCTTTCAACACATGGACATTCAAAGAATTCATGAAGAAGATAGAATTTCAGGATTGCTAGAGCAAAGCTTACAAGAAGAATATCGATTAATAACATCTCAGGCAGTATCAAAAAGAAATTTTGACCACTTTTACAGAGATCCATATATTCCACAATTGGACTCTTGTGACACATGCAATCCAACATAGGTTAATCATGTTCCAAGAGAAACATGGTTTCAACCAGCATCAATAGTATCTGACACTGAATACTCTTCTTTGATAAATCGTAAAGGTGAATTATGGATAGAGAAACTACATCGAACTCCACAAAGTAATACAACTTCATTACATAACCTTTTTTATCATAGTCAAATGTATCACTTGCATTTTGCATCAAGCTCAGCTACACTGTGGAACAAACAACTCATAGAAAAATGTGGACTATAGGGTTGTTACTTACATATTCCTATATGTGAACATATACAAAATATAGTAAGGGAACAAGTACCTACATGGACCCAAACCACTTATAATCTCTTCCCAACTATTAATGTTCATACACAAAACTGGGGTATACTACATCAAACATCAGAACATCTTTACTGGTTTGATGATTTAAATCCCATGAACGGTCAACCGATGGGTTATGATGATATACTTTAAGATTGTAATTTTTTTCAGTTTTAAAAATACTAGAAGTCTACTACTTCTGTATGAGGAAATGAAGGTGTACTTTCTTAAACTAATTCATACTGCAATATATGTTATTTCATAGTCATATTGTACATTATTTGTGTAGAATTTAAATCTTATTTTACTTTTCCCTTTTTACCATTCAATTTTTTATATTTGATGTTTTATACTTACTATTTTATGTTAACTATTTCTTCAAATAGTTAGCGACTACAAAAACTCTCTTAATCGCCAAAACTTTGTTGACATTTACAAATTAACTAGATAATAACCAACCTTGGTAATGTTAATATGTTACGATTATAATATAATCATTTTATCTTTACAACTTTGTTAAGGATATCAATGGCTATACTAAATGTGCCACACTGCAACTTTAATGAAGGAACTTGCATTTTGAAAATGTCAAACACTAAGAAAAACCCTCAAAGAAAATTTTGGAGCTGTCCACTTAGCAAGAAGGTTAGTACTACACATGTATTTGATATTTTGAACAAATGTACACACTATACATTATATTATATAGTAATGTAAAGTTAATATTGCAGGGATACAATGGCTACTGTTACTTTAGGTGGGCAAATGATGTCTCGAATGAATATATCACACCATTTACACCAATTTTTGATTAAACTAATCAGTGTAGCTTGCACTCTCAAGAAGTTGTTATGACTGAGATTCTGGCAATGGCAAAGGCCAAAATTTTGTTTTTACGAGCACTACACACCATATTACTTGTATTTCTTTGTATTTTAATTCTATTTATTTCCTGGAACCATATAAAAATATAAACTTCAAATGTATCCCATTTTTTTCAAAACAAAATGTAGACATATAAGTACTTTTAACTATACTATAATATAATAGCTTACTTCTTTAAAAACTTGTGATGTCAATATTTACATATGTTATATGTTCTTTCAAATGTTGTTATGCGAATTATTAGGTTTCTACTTCAATTTGCCTATCAAATTTTTTTTTTGTATATTATGTTCATAATTCTAATAAATTAACAATACATATTTTGATTTCAAAGATGCAAGACTTTTGCAATGTGTAACCAATGTTAATTTACCAGCATATGTACAGACATTTTTATTAACAAACTAACTATCACAAAATATATAAAACGGTTCAGAAATATATAAAACATATATAATTTTTACAAAATCTATAAAAGATGTATAAAATCATAAAATTATCAGTATCTACTTCAAATTCTGAAGAAGAATGCATTTCATTTTTCATTTCCTTATCATCAATTAATTCCTCCAAACAGTTGATCAAAGCATTTAAATTTTTTGTCATTGGATCTAGGATTTTGCCATTTTCTTGACCTCTTTTTCTAAAGATAACAATTACTGTAATTGTTTTGTTCTTCTTTTTATCTCATCTACATTAAGGATATTCCTAGTGAGATCCTTTTGAAAAGATTTGTCATGTTTATTGCTAATTAGAATGGAAAGAGTATAAAATTCCTTCTATTAACAGTAAATTCTTCTGAATATACGTAACTACACAATGCACTATTCATCTTAAACTGGAATAACCGCTCACTTACTTTGTTCAAAGCTTTCTTTCAAAATATTAAATTGTCAACTTTAAAATGTCTACTTGTAAAAGTACCCTTGCTATATTGAGATCATTCAATGATTACCTTTCATGATTAGGATTGGCTTCCTCCACTTAATTAACGATATTCCAATGTGTGCTTGAAATTCAAATGGTGAACAATTAAGACAACCATCCTAACTAATGTAGAACCAACAATTGAACATTAGACTCTACTCATGTCATGGACAACTACTGCTCTCACCAAAGAAGAACAAGATGAGTTTCATTGTAAAGTACACCTTTTTTCAACAAATGAAATGGTAGCTCTTCATAAAAAGCACATCATAATGGTACTATAGGACAAATCAAAGCTATTCTATATAACAATAGTGAAAAACCTACTCAACTGCCATTCATAGTTAAAACCTCCTGCACAGTTAACTTTTACAACATTTTCTAGAGTTCATGAACTATCAGGACTACGTAATCATTCAGTTTTTAGTTCAACAATAATAATTTATTGCAATTATTCCTATTCTATCTTTTCCTAAACAAGAGATCTTCAATTTCTGCAAGTCCATTCTATTTTTTTTAAGGTTGTGTGGCTTGGCTTACAAGACCAAATCAGAAAAAATGAGATTTTGAACAAGACTATCATTATTCTGAATGATATCAGCATTAATGTTCTCCACGTTCTTGACAACACAACAAACATTGTTGATGCCCTTATATTTTTTCTGAAGATACATAGAAGGGTCTCACATGGTCATCCCCATATCCTCACTATCAGTTTCAATGCCCTCCAGAGGAATTATACTTTTCGTTATATCACCTAATTCAATAGTTTAATTACTCAATTAATTAATTACATGAATATCACATAGAATGCCAAGTTTGCAAAACAAATCTCACAGACAAAAAAATCTAAAATACTATTTTACAACTTCAAAAATTATAAACAATTCATGAAATTAAATATTTTGTAAATCAATACAACACTCGTTTACCCACAAAATCTAACAAAAAAACATATCTAAAATATTGTACTTCATCTTCATAGATAATCAACAATTAACCAAGCTCAAACTTTACCAAACCAATAAGAAAATCATATAAACAAACCAAAATTACTACAATAACCAATACAAAAACATGGTAGGCTAAAACAGATAATCTCCTTTCTGTGCATCCAAAAAATAACACCGTTCTACTTGAACATGTACAATTATTTGTTTACTCTAAATAAGCTCAGAAAACTTAAATTGTTAAACAATTATTTACACAAACATGTAATTAACATTTTAAAAAAAGCAAGGATTTACTTTTACAGCTCTTTCCAGAGTTCATGAACTATCTGGACTACTTAGTAACAATAAACATTTTTTGAGAAACTCTAGTTTCTGTTGACACTCAGAAACTATAATCTATTTTGTTGTCACTGTAAGATTTATATATCTAAAAAATATATGATGAAAACCAGTTTTCCAATAATTTCATCAATACTACACATGATACCGATTTTACAAAACAAATCTCACAAAAAAGCACACTTAAAATGTTGTATTTAAGCTTCATCAATTATCAATATTTAATCATAGTAAAATACTGCAGTTAACCTAAATAAATTATCAACAATTACTCTAACTCAAAATTTTCCAAACTAATAGAAAAATCATTTCAAAATTCTATGATATCCTATATCTAAACAATATCCTATATTAAAACAATTTAAACAAACAAAATATCCTATATCTAAAAAAAATCCAATGAAAACCATTTTTCATATAGTTGCATTAATACTACAAAGAGTACCAAGTTTACCAAACAAATCTAACAAAAAAGCAGATCTAAACTACTATATTTTAGCTACATCAATTATCAACAATTAATCAAATTCAAAAATTTCTAAGGCAATAGAGAAATCATTTACATGAATAGACAATTATATGCATGAACTAACAAAATAAAGGTGTTTTATATAAGAAATTACAATTCAAAAATATATAGCTAAAACGTCTTGCAATCCTTTTAAGTATGAGAATGTAACAAGGCACCAATTTGTTTAGCCCTAAACCAACAAACTATGACAAAATTTAAAAAAACTGAGTCTGTCAACCAATCACAAGACCAAAAACTTTTGGAGTCATTTCATCTTCCTTAATTGATCATTAACACCTTTGTCTGGAAATATTATTGATAACTTCATTGACTTACTATGAGATATGGTGACCACCATTTCAGGCTAACCTACACCATTCATCATAAATAGTTACCATCCCTCTGCTGAAAGGTCAGGTGTCAAATTTCCAATTGATTTGTTAAATCTTCGTCAAAAAAGTCAACATCATCTACTAGAGCCGATTTCTTCTTCAACTTTGTTACTGTTATATTCATCCATTTCTCTGACTACATCAAGCATTTCTTGTTCCTGTGGTATAATAATATTGTCATTTTTTACAATCGAATATTCATAATCCCTTTTTATTATTTTGGTTTGTTCAGAAATGCTACCTATCACTTCATTTACAGTTTTTAATAAGACTGCAAGTGCACTCAATTTGTATATATCTCCTTTCTCATATGCCTCTTTCCTAATGATACTTTGAAGATGCAATTCATAATTTTTCTTCATCAATTGTATATCTACAACATCTTCACCATGGACTACTTCAATAATGTAGCTCATATCTGTAAATATCTTTTTCATATGACTAATGCCCATATTGACAATTTGAATCAGATTTTATAGTTCTTCAATTCTATCTATGTTCATCTCTAATTTGAATTTGATTGAAAATATCCACTTTTGTAAAGGTGTGTCAATCGATTTGATAATTTTTACATTCAGAGCTTCTCCACTGTCCATATCTATCACAGATTGCAAAACCTTTTCCTATCTACTACCATTACCACAAGTCTTGCCTATGGCTTTATCTTTATCCGGTGGTTGATCATCCCCTCCTATCATTTCTTGACTGGACTCAACTGTTGTCTGCATTATTTGTAAAGGAACTTGAACTGAAACTATTGTTTGACCTTCACTTGTTGATTGTCCTTCTAAGTTTGATGTCTCCTTTGTAGTTTGCTTGTACTGAACCGATTTTTTGGTTCTCTTTATTATATGTTCCATTCTTTCTTCAAGGTTGTCTAATTCAGGTTCTTCAAATTGCAAAGGTTGTAAAGGTGTCCATTTTATTTCAGACAAATAACGATCGAAAAATTATTTAGATTGATAATCATACAGTCCTTTCACATCTATATCAATATTATAAAGTTGCATCTATTCAACTATGAGTCCGGACCAAGATCTTTCTCTCATTTCAAAGTCATCTTTCCAATTAGCCCAGAAATCTTCTAATGAAGCAATGTGATAAAAATAGGACCTAATTGCAGGTTTTGTTTTACATAATTTGAAGGATCAAAATGATGCCTAACAACATTATATTCATCAAATTTATATCTTTTTCGAGATGACTTGATCAAATTCATTGTACAAGAGCTAGAAAAGAATGTATAAGCACCTATTGAAATTGAAAAATGAATACCTGCTTTATGACGTTCGCTGCATCTCCTATTGACCTCAATGATTTGTCTGCATAACTCTATCAAAGGCATTTTATCGTCTACATATTTAGGCAATTTGTATGGAAACCCATCAAAAGCTCCAATCATAATATATGTAAATGTACGATATTGAGTATAATAGCTACCAAACTCCATAATTGTTCGTGCAGCTGCATTAGATAATCTACGTTCTAGACAACCCTGAATTTCATGGCATAACTTCATTGAAAAAAAATCATTAACCCTTCTGAAATTTCCATAGCTGTTTTCAAGTTGTATACATGGATACAAATCATAAACCTAAATATTTGCATCATATTCAATAACACTAGGTAGCTCATTCCCTATATATTCACATCCAAGCACATAGATGAGGTAAGCTAGCATTGGAAATTTGTATGAATGCTTTGTTGAAACAAGCATTTTAGTGAGTTTATCACTTATGAGTTGAGCCCAATCTATAAAAATATTTTTTGTACCTATAGATTGCACAAGGAAAAACCACCATTCTTCAAAACTTAGGGCTTATTCACTCCCTCTAATTCTATGCAAAAGTACTAGTATATCAAGAATCTTTGTTTTTAAATCTGTTCCATATAGGGTTTTCGATAACTTTGAACTTGCTGCCCTAATGGTTTCAAACCAGTTTTTAGAAATAACAGCTCGCCAACATGACCTTTTTAGCTTAAAATTTGACGTTGACAAAGAGAAATTCCATTCTGAATATTGTTCTCTTGTGGGTAAAACAAAGAACTTCTGAATCGACTCTATGTTCAAACAAATGACTACCCCATTGTTTTCATTCTTAATTTCTCTAGTATGTGAATCAAATCTTTTAATGCATTCCACAATAAGTTCTTGAGCTTGAATAGCAATTGGAAATCCTGCAGCTTCTATTAATCCACTCTCAATGAGGCCTTGTGTAATGGAATGAACTGGTTCTGATTTAATCCTTCTGTGTAGATCATTTAAATTGTAAATATAAAGATTTGTATTTGTAATATCTTTCCATGCATTTTCTATACCCTAGAGATGATCGTAACTATTTATTTTGCTACTTATTCTCTAAAAGATTATAGATTGGTAACAAAATGCTCTTAACTTTATATGCAATTCAAACAATAAAATCATAAATACTACAACTTTATTAATTTAAAATTATAATTCAATAGATATAAAACATGTAAAACGTAAAAGGAATTAATGTTCTTGTTATTTTGAAAATTTATTGTTTTAATGTGAACTTATGATGCCTATATGCATTGAAAATAGAAAATATTAATAAAGATGGTGCATAGAACGTCGTATGCCTTTTCTATCTAGTGTGTTTTCCAACTACTGTCAGAACAATAATTTTTTTGAGAATCGTTAATCGATAAATATGTCATGCCTACTAAATAGGATAAATTATTACCATACCGATAAATGAGAAAGGCTTCAGTGCTCAATAAAGTACAAATGTACTTTATCAAATAATCATTAATATATTGCAACATTTATCATCTATATATTATTGCCAATATTTTAGTCCAAGTCGTCTATTTGACATAACGACTTTATAATACGACTACCTCAAAATCCCTAATAAAATAGCATTGGAAATAATAAATACAACCTTCAAAACCCACTTTCGTTGGATACTAAACAAGGCAAATTCAACAAAATGCAAAGTCCTAATTAGCAATGACTATGATATAAATCAGCTTTCTTGATTAACATAGTCATTGTCCAAACTACAAAAATAAATCTTCTAGTGATAATGAAATACACTATAGACGATAAATATAAAAAACACACTACATACAAATGTTTACAATATTAAAAGAAACATCAACAAATTAAAACACTACTAGAGTATTGCCCTTTCATTCCATAATTGAAATTAAAACACATGATACACTTCACCAAATACTGCAGACTTAGCTGCAAAACATGGATCCATATGGCATTGCTATTAATGTTTGTTTATAATTTTTTCTCAAACTTGCGTAAAACATTTTTTTTTATACATTTATTTTATACACATGGGCCCATTAGCGTAGTATACATAAGTTTCAATATAACATTGTTTGTCTCCACTGTACGCAGAGCTTACAACCAAAATAGAAAAAAAATTATGCTGAGATATTAACCTGGATAGATAACAAATTTATGCTATATATGTTAAACAGAAACTTACAAAACTCAAACCAAAAATGTAGAGCAATGTAATCCTATATTTATTGTACAGTTGACAATTTTAGGTGGTAAGGAGCCGGTAAAACGGTTGTATCCTAAACTATCTAATGGTTGGCACATGTTCGCAAGGAATAATCAAATACTTTGCGAACATACGACAGCTGATCCTTGAAGATGAATCCACGATAAAGCTTGCATCACAGAATCGATGACCCAATTGACAATTTGGATGGAATACAACCATTTGATGCTGCATCTAATTATAAATTCACTCTTTTCTCCCACTTATCTTAGTTTCCAAAACTATAATCTTTAGAATACCTGTATTAAAACATAAAAAAACAAGATAAAAATGAAAACAATTAAATTTATGACATTTAAATTTTTATAAGATACAAATATTATAGAAATTACCTTAGTTTTGATCAGCATTCAAAATGTTCAAGTATCCTTCGTCTTACTTGACGAAAACTATGACGATGTTTCAGAAAGATGATTGACATCCTCAATGCAAATTGATTTGCTATAAAAGCTTGATTATTGCAATGTTTGTTTTTTATTTGTACGCAAATAGAATGTGCATATTGTGGAAAGACAACTGGAAATATTGAACCACCTTCAAATTGTTTATATTGCCAGATTTCTTTACATAGATTTACCCATTGATGTTGGATATCTTTTTTGTAATCTCTCTATCTATTGCCAATGACCACCACACAAATGGAAAAATATTTATCTTTTCATTCTCTTTTTTGTTTACAAAATAGTTAATGTACTCAAAACCTTGACCTGGTTGTGCATATTCTAACAAAAAATTAAGTTCTTCAATCAAATCTTTAGGAAAAAGAGAAATCATGACAAAATGAATAGTCTCAACATTCTCTCCAATTTATAAACCCCAAGCCATTAACATAGCAGCAATATCAGCATTTACTTTCCATTGATGAGTGGCATTATAAAATTCTTTTCCTAATGTTCGTTGAACAACTTCCACAATAGATCTAGTCTTGCAGAGTAGTAAATTTTTTAAATATGAATGTTCTACTCTGCCAAAGAAAGCAATTTGTGGTGAGCTTGTTTGAAAAGTAAATGTAGCTTCCATTACTGATAGTTGATTTATAGTAATCTATATTATCTGCACCAAAGATCTTTACAATGGATTCATTTTCTTGTTCATCAATTTATAGTAATGTTAGGTTCAACACATATATGGCTTGCTATAAGATTTTCAACATAATTAATTAACAAAATCTTTAATAGATTTCCTATGGAACTGCTTTAATTGTTAAAGACTGATGTAACTTAATTAAATGACTTATGTCCATGTCATATAAACTGAAATCTGACACAATTAAGTTATGTTATATGTGAAACACTTCAGATTTCATATCAGATGCGACATCTTCTAAAATTTAAAAAAAAATAAAATATTATTTTATAACAAAAACTTTATTACAATTCTTAAGGATGAACATTAAATCTTGTCACAGTTGTCAATTAGAGTTATTTAAATAATCAATGTCAGCAACTACAAATTCTAACATAAATAACTTATCTAATATCTCATTTAGATCATAAATTGATAAGAAATTTCAAAAAATTCCAAATTTGTATCATTTTAAATGCTTTTTGTTGTGAAATCAGAATTCATTGTTCATGACTACTAAAACTGGAAATAGTAATAACTGCCAAATAAATCCAATTATCAAAACCAGAACATTTAATAGAAAAATTTTACTTTCTAGTCAATTTCAAAAAGTACTAATAAACAAAATCTTAAGAAGATTTATCACAAATGTCTATTAAATGTTCTGACTCTCCTCGGGTGATATTATCTATAATATTGATTCATCTGATGTGAAACTTGGCACTATTAATTTCTGTTGTAAATGCTAAGATCTAACGGTGGTTGTAAATTAGCAATGACCCGAGTCACCCATTGCAAACATGTGCTAGAGTGACAATTGACAAGTTGTTGTCATATCAAACAAGATACAATGAGTAACTGGATGGAACCCCCAACGAATCACCGATAGACAAGTGGTTGGAAAACTGATGTTGCATTAAATGTTCTCACTCTCCTCAGCTAATATTATCTGTTAAATCGATTTGTTTAATGCAAAACCTTCCCCTCTTAATTTCTGTCATATATGGTATGATCTCACTGTGATCATATCTTCACAGTAATGGACAGCCCATTACGAACATGCCACACCATGACAAGTGGCAGGATGATGTCATGTCTAACAAGATACAATCAGTGTCCAGATGGAGACTCCAGCGAATTAGTTAGTGACAAGTGCTACGACCAGTGATGTTGCATTCAATGTTCTAACTCTCCTCACCTGACATTATCTCTGGTTACTTATGCAATCAACAACGAATGACAGAACTAATGATTGTCGTGTATCCGCAAAGAAACATATTAATCCTTGTGATCATGCGGTGACCGTTGATTTGCTATCAACACCATGATATATTCCTTTGTGTCGACTATCAAAAAGAAAATAATATTGACTGTTAGATGGATCATCGAACAGTTGTATTCCATCCAAACTGTCAACTGCATCATCGGTGCTGCAAAGCAAGGTTAATCGTCAATGCATCTTCAATGAATGGTTGTCGTATGTTCGCACAAAATATTAATATTCCTTGCGAACATCCACCTACCGTCACATTAAGTTCTACAAACGATCGATGTCCCCGTTTCAAACTTCAGCAATAACTGGTAAAAAATTTAATTTTCCCCTTAACTAACGACAGTTAGATTTTTCAGAGAAGAAATGACGAAGAAATGACAAAGAAAGGTTAAAATTAATTAATTGCAGATTTACTATTTCTTAACAGCTAAATTGGATATGCGATAATAAGATACTAGAACTAGGTATGTTAATTAGTAGTTAGTCACATATTATACCCTAATCAATAGTAACTCAATTATAATATTTTAATTTAATTCTATATTGTCAATATTGGAATAGTTCAATTATGTATATAGAATATATTTTTTGAAAAATCATTAACAAGTTACATAATTGTTTAACTAGGTACAATTTAATTTAATAGATGTACTACTGGTTAAAATATGTATTAAATACTATATTCATTGATTAATTTAATAAAAAAATATATATGTTAATTAAAAATTTAATTTACTTTCTATCCTTCAAATATTAGAAAATCAAATATTACTCAATACATTCAATTTGTTGCTAAATTTATTTATGTTATTAACTAATCATTTTTCAAAAACTTAAAACAAACTGTAATTCTATTTTAAATTAACTAAAAAAATATATACTATACTTAATAAATAAAAGTTATGTCATTTCTTTTCTGTTTTAATAATTTAAAACAAATATTACACTATGAAATTACATAAATCTACTTAACTTAATAATAACATATTATTAACTTTTATTTATTATTTTAAAATTAACACTCGTATATAAAAAATAAAAAAATAAAAAATAAAAACAAAATTGACACGACATAACTTCTATTCGGCGTAAAAATTGCATACCGAGATGCAATTACTAGTTTATTTCTATTTATACAGTAGTGTCGTATTGTTTCTTTATTGCAATACCAATCATTCTATTCCTTTCTTCATTTTTGGTATCAGAGCCTACGTAACAAGTCTGGGTGATTGTTCAAGAAGTCGAGTAAGGAGTTTTGAATTGCAGTCATTAGTTTCAAATTGCAGATAACATACATTTCTGGCGGTTGCGTATGTAGCTGACTGCATTCTCTAGATGTTACGTGTTAATCTCCAAGTTGGTGGGGTGAGAGAGGCCCCGTTTTAATCCCTAAATCTTCGAGACCTATGGAAGCCAGTATTGGGCCCATGTTTTCCTATTTTTGGAAGCCAGTGGAAGTCAGAGCAACCCACAAAAGGAGAAGCAACCTGTGCGAGGTATACATAATGTGGAGTTGCCATTTTTGTTAAGCAGAAGCCATTTGTTTTTCCTTTTATGTTTTCTGCCTGCATTTGGAGGTATCCTTTGTGGCATTGCGGTTGGCACTTGGCTGTGATAAGTGCATAAGCTGTCTAATTGTGGTAGCAGAGAGGTCGCTGCCAATGAAGTGATTTTGGGGGTTTGAAGCAATCCTCCATGTGAACTCCCGCATTTTTCTCCTTGTGAATCCTCAAAGTTTTGAGAAGCCACACAAACTATTTTGTGGACCCATTTTCTTGTGGAATCTAGCTCAATAAGTGCTCAACACCACAAGAAAGCACCGAGACAAGTGTACGTGACCTAGAAAAATGATGAGTATAATGACTACCTACCCAAAAAAATAAAATAAATACTTGATAGACCTCCAATGATCTTGAGTCTTCCATGTAATCACAAGAACATATGTTGTATAGCACCATACTCATTATCTGCATCAAGTAGTTCTCTTATCATTTTTCATCTGTCTACCTAAATTACTCCAATGTTGATCTATATGGCTTCACTGTCAACACTCATGCTAAAGACATACAAAACGTACTATGACCTTTGTATCAAATAATTATCAAGAAAATAAATAATAATTTTTTATTGATTTCGCCTAGTACTCACCAAAGATAGTAGATAAAACCTTAATACTTTCCAAGCCCTTTTCTCTTGGATCAGACAAGATAGTCTGAACAAATAACCTAATCCCATCATTATCACTATATAATTTCTTATGAAATAACCAATAGAAACTTTAATAATAATTTTCTCCTTAATGATGTTTAAGCTCTTCTAAATATTTCTAGAAACTATGCCTCTAAATCCCTTTGAAGTTCTCTATTCTGAACAATGATACAAACTATCATGTTCAGCTTTGAATATTGGTCTTGTAGTTCATATGTATTCCTTATAACCACCATTATTAGCATGACATCTATATGATAATAATTTTTATCTATGTCAATACTCAATCTTTTTCTCCAAAATATCCTTCTTTTAAGTTTGTGTGCCTATAATCAAGTTGTACTAAATCTATAAGATGATATACTAGTTTCAAGTATTTATCCAATTAAATAGAAAACATAAACACAATGAAAGAACACTTGAACAAAACACCAATATTTTGGTTATGGGGAAACCCAAATAGGTAAAAACCCCAGTGTGAATTGACACCCACTAATATTCTGCACTAGTGTATTATGATCGTTGTTAGAAGATCCTTAACCCTGTTAGGAGTTTCTTTACAATGTATTTAGTACAGTAGACCTAGTCAAGGGTCGAACCCTATTAGGAGTCTTTTACAATTAACCCTATTAGGGGTGAGAATGCACTGTCTGAGAGCACACTGCTCAAAGGGGTGAAGGCTACAACCTTCTGAATAAGAGATACACACTATATCTGGATCTTGGTGAACTACACTTTGACCTATTGTCTAGATCAGTTCCAATGTATAGCACAAACTCTTTATTTGGTCACATAGACCTTCTACTAATGGCTCAACACTTTGTACACTCTGCTCTACTCTTCACAATTAACTCTAAACCATACCTTAGTAATCACAAATGAATGCCTATAAATATCTTTCCTCTAAATGATATAATCAAGCCAGCTTGTTAGAACTACCTTGAAATCATAATAGAGAAATAATAACACTCTTCAATAACATATCAGTCAGTTCCCCTAAGCACGCAACACAACCTAGGACCTGTATAAATCAATAACTGAAAACACATGCTACACACTATCAGCTCTACCAAATTAACTCATACTTTCTCCTCAAGCTGAATTACTTCGCGTGCTCTTAACTAAACATTCTTAACTCTTCTCTGATCACTAATCCAAGGGCACATACCAAAATGATAGGCGCAACTCCTATACTAATAAAATCTCTATCGGCTCTTCTGGATAAACATAGGATACTGCAACTGGTGAATGACGACTACATAACTTCACCTCTACTGATCATTAGACTTTGTGTCCATGAATGTAACATTACTAATATGTCTTCATCACATATCCAAATGCATGAGGCTCCATGATAATTGTACGGACAATCACATACAGAACATTTCCTGTAACTCTGTCAAGAACACTGCTGACAGAAGCTGCTATATAACTATCTATAATAACAATTAACCTTTGGGGCCATGATATCATGCTGATAACATATTCATGCTTCATATACTTAAGGGTTACTACATAATTCATCCACGCATGTTGCTTACCATATGTTTTCATCAATGAAAAATATACAGTCAGCACTAGCTTGCTGGCAAATCTCCAACAATCTCCCCCTTTGGCATTGATGGAAACATATGGAATGAAAAACACTATCAACCCAAATGAACAATTCTTTTTATAACATTCTCCATTTCCTCATCAAAACTCCCCCAAGGAAGAATCCTCCATCTTCTACAATATTCTTCAATATTCTCCATTTCCTCAACTGAACTATTTCATGACTAGATATTACTCCCCCTTAGTATATTACTCCTTTATTTTTGTTTTTCATGACTATATATTACTCCCCCTTTGACATCAATGGAAAAGGGTGCAAAATAGTGTAAGCACCGATACTACTCCTGAAGTAGAGTAGTCAATCATCCATCAGTCGCTGAGGACTGACGTTCTTTTCTACTTAATCTAAGTAGAATTAGGGAAGGGGATTACTCCCATCTTCTCCCTGAGATACTCAAAAGTATCCTTTAGCAAAGGCTTTGTGAATATGTCTACTAGTTGTTCCTTTGTACTCACAAAATCCAATTTGACCTCTTTCTCTACCACTTTCTCTCTTAGGAAGTGATACTTAATCTCTATGTGCTTTGTCTTTGCATGCATCACATGGTTATTTGACATATTAATAGTGCTAGTATTATCACAATGAATGACAATAGGATAATAAATCTGAATGCCAAAATCCTTTATCATTTGCTTGATCCAAACAATTGTAGAACAATTCAGGGCTGTTGCAACATACTCTGCTTCTTTTGTTGACTGAGAAATACAATTTTGTTTCTTTCTTGTCCAAGTGACAAGTCTGTTACCAAGAAACACTAGTCCACCTAATGTGCTATTTCTATCATCAATGCAAGCTGCCCAATCAGCATCTATATAAACATGAAGATCAACATTCTCTGAGTTAGGATACCATAGACCATAATCTATAGTGCCTTGCAAATATCTAAATATTCTCTTTACTGCCATGATCAGGTGACTTTGTTTAGGATCTGCTACAATTCTTCCAACAATTCCAACTACATTGGAAATGTTTGGTCTTGTCTGAGTAAGATATATGAGCTTACCAATCATAGACTTGTATAATGTTATATCTACTACTGGAGAATCATCTTCTTTTGTAAGCTTGCATCCTCTTATCACAGTTGTGCCCACTAGCTTGCAATCATCCATCTTGAATGTTTTCAAGATTTCTTTCACATACTTAGACTGGTTTATGAAAATACCTTTCTCTATCTACTAAACATTTAGTCTGAAAAAATATTTGATAGGTCCAATCATGCTCATCTCAAACTCGCTCTACATCTCCTTAGAAAATTCTACACTAAGTTTGTCATTACCTCCAAAGATAATGTCATCAACAAATATAGCTACAAGTAGTAAACCTTTAGATGTCTCTCTTATGAATAGATTACAATATGCTACTCCTTTCTTGAATCCAATCTTTTTCAAGTATCCATCAAGTATTTCATACCAAGCTCTAGGGGCTTTCTTAAGTCCATAAAGGGATTTATTCAGTGTGCATACCATATCAAGCCTATCTGATAAGGTGAATCCTTCTAGTTTTTCAATGTAAACTTCTTCCTTTAGCTCTCCATTCAGGAATGCTGACTTAACATCCATCTGATAAACCTTGAAGCTTTTGAATGTTGCATAAGCTAGAAACAACTTAATATCTTTTAATTTGCTTACTAGTGCAAATGTGTTTGAATAATCAATACCTTCTCTTTGTGCATATCCTTTACATACTAACCTTTCTTTATTCCTTACTACTATACCATCTTCATTCATCTTGTTTCTAAATATCCACTTTGTTCCAATCACATTCTTATCACTAGGTCTTGGGACCAGTTCCCAAGTATCATTCTTGATAATCTGATCTAGTTCTTTTTTCATAGCATCATACCAGTCTGAATCATTACATGCATCTTCAACACTTAAAGGTTCAATCTGAGATAGTAAACATACTGCCTCATTGCTTGTTGAACTCTTTGCTTTTGATCTTGTTGTGACTTTATCGTTGTGATCTCCAATGATGTCATCCTTAGAATGATATCTAGAACTAAACTTTGGAACTTTAGGTGATGTTGTCTCAACAACCTTCTGATTTTCTTCTTCACTTGTTTCAGGGTCATTGAACAATACATCAATAATGTCAAACATCTCTTCAACTACTATCTCACTAGTGGAAGGTCTGGATTCTTCTTCAATCATAGGTGAATAATCATGATATCTTTCTTGAACCATAAAATTTTCATCAATATTAACATTAGCACTTTCAATGATCTTCTTCAATATAAAATTGAAACATCTATAAGGTTTTATTTTAGTAGAGTAACCAAGGAAAATACCTTCATCGCTTCTTGTATCAAACTTGCCTACTGCTTCATCCCTCTTGATGTAGCACTTGCTTCCAAAGATTCTAAAGTATTTCACTATGGGAACATTGCCAAACCATAGCTCATAAGGTGTCTTGTCCGCACCAGGCCTCAATTGAATTCTATTAATGGTATACACTACTATATTGACCGCATCTCTCCAATAGGTATGTGCAACTTTTCCTTCAATCATGATGGTGTGTGATGTATCAAGGATGATCATATTCATTCTTTCTACAATCTCATTCTGTTGAGGGGTTCTAGGTGCACTCGACTGTCTTTTTATGCCATGTTCTTCGCAGTACTCATAGAATCTGTCAAAGGTGAATTCTCCTCCTCTATCCAATATTAGACATTTTATCTTTAGTCCAGATCCATTCTCAACCTTAGCTTTGAATATTTTGAAATTTTCAAAATCTTTTGACTTATCTTTCAAGAATGCAACCCACATCATCCTATTATAATCATCAACAAACAAAATGAAATGCCTTTCACCATAGTATGATTTTGTTTGACTTGGTCTACATAGGTCTGTATGAATCAGATCCAACTTGTTCTCTGCTGAATTATGCTTGCTCCTGAATGAATTCCTCACATGCTTTGTCATTACACATTCCCTGTAGATAGTATCAACTGGCTTTGCTATGCTAGGCAGGTCTCTAACTACCTTAACAATACTGATCTTTACTATGTTATCAAAATTAATATGACATAGTCCTTTGTGCCATAGCCAATTTTCATTTATTTTAGCAACAAAATAACTTACTTCTAAATTGATTTGGAAGACATTACCTTTAGTCTTTGAGCCTAATACAATCATAACACCATCTTTGTTGTTAATGATGCACTTGTTTGAAACTGATATCCTTTTTCAATTAATTGTCTAACACTAAGATGATTATGCTTCAAACAATCTACATAGAGAACATTATCAGTGTTGTTTTTTCCATCCAATGTGATATCTCCTCTACCAATGATATGTTTAGGAGTATTATCTCCAAATCTAACCATGCCACCATTGTATTTGTCTAGATGAACAAACCTATCTTTATCAGCTTTCATGTGATGTGAACAACCACTATCTATGATCCAATCTGTCCTTATGTCTGCTTGTGAAATCAATGCTAGTTCTTCTTCCTTTATATTATCTTTGTAATCCATCTCATTATTCATTTTTTCTATAATAGCGATGAAACCAATTTCATCTTCAATTGAATCATCATCTGATACTCCATCTCTAGCATAGTAACATTCCTTAGAGTACTTAGGCTTGTAGTCATTTTTGAACTTTGTAGCTCTTGTAGGACACTTAGATGCAAAGTGACCAATCTTATTACATGAAAAGAATTTAAATGGAAATTGACCTTCATATTTCCCTTTTCCTTTCTTTTCTCTTTTAACAATCATAGAAATGAAATCATCTAGTGTTTTTTCTTCATCATCATTATCAAAATTACCATAAATGTTTGTAGATTTCTTACCATGGACTGATGCTTTGAAGGCTTTTTCACTTTTAGGTTCTATCTTCAATCTTGAAATCTCAAAAGCTGAAATTTTGCTGATCAAGGTTTCTCTTTTGAAATTTGATGTAAGCCGCATGGTCTCATCAAGGATGTTGATATTGTTTTCATACTCTGATATGAGAGTGTCATCAACTTATCCATAATGTCTTCTTCCGAGATCTCTCCACCATTGTTCCTGATTCCTACAACCACTTCATTAATTCTTTGGTTATAAGCTCTGATTTTTTCTTCAGGTAGAATCTCTAATGCATTGTATCTTTTCTTCCATTCTTTTCTGCATGCATCCTTTGCTTGTTTATCTCCTTCAAACATGTCTTCTAGGTGCTTCCATATTTTTTGGGTTGTATCTACTTTCTTTATTTCTGAAAACTCACTATCAAATATGGAGCTGATAAGGGCCTCCTTGGCTATTGCATTCTGATGGAATAATTCCTTATGCTTGTCAGTAGCATCATCCTTTGAAAGATCTGATAAAGTAGGGATCTTGAAATCTTTGATAGTCACATCAAAAACTTTAAAATCAATACATTGAAAATATGTCGCCATCTTGTTCTTCCAGTCAAGATAATTCTCTCCATCAAACTTAGGACTTTATTTTCTGAAGAATGCCATCTGATCAACCTCAAGCTGTTAAAATTTCTCTCCGAGGTACTTGGCTCTGATACCAATTGTTAGGAATAGTCCAAAGACATAACTAAGAGGGAGGAGGTGAATCAGTTATCTACTAGTTTCAATTATTTATCCAATTAAGTATACTTAAATATAAAACATAAACACAATGAAAGAACACTTGAACACAACACCAATATTTTGATTACGAGGAAACCCAAATAGGTAAAAACCCTGGTGGGAATTGACAACCACTAATATTATGCACTAGTGTATTATGATCCTTGTTAGAAGATCCTTAACCCTATTAGGAGTTGCTTTACAATGTATATAGTACATTAGACCTGGTCAAGGGTCAGACCTTGTTAGGAGTCTTTTACAATTAACCCTGTTAGGGGTGAGAACACACCGTCTAAGAGCACACTACTCAAAGGGGTGAAGGCTACAACCTTCTGAATAACAGATACACACTACATCTAGATCTTGATGAACTGTGCTTTGACCTGCTATCTAAATCAGTTCCAATGTATAGCACAAACTCTTTACTTGGTCACATAGACCTTCTGCTGATGGATCAACACTTCGCACACTCTGCTCTACTCTCAACAATCAACTCTGAACCATACCTTATCAATCACAAATGAATGCCTATAAATATCTTTCCTCTAAATGATATAATCAATTTGTCTTGTTAGAACCACCTTGAAATCTTAATAGAGAAATAATAACAGTCTTCAATAACATCTCAGTCAACTCTAGTAAGTACGCAACACAACCTGGGAGCTGTATAAATCAATAACTAAAAACACACGCTACATAGTATCAACTCTACCAAATTAACTCATACTTTCTCCTCAAGCTGAATTACTTCATGTGCTCTTAACTAAACATTCTTAACTCTTCTCTGATCACTAATCCAAGGGCACATACTGAAATGATAGGTGTAACTCTTGTATCAATAAAATCTCTATCGGCTCTTCTGGATAAACACAGGATACTACAACTGGTGAATGACGACTGCATAACTTCACTTCTACTAATCATTAGACTCTGTGTCAATGAATGTAACATTACTAACATGTCTTCATCGCATATCAAAATGCACGAGGATCCATGATAATTGTACAAACAATCACACATAGAACACTGTTTGTAACTCTGTCCGGAACACTGCTGACACAAGCTACTATATAACTGTCTATAATAACAAGTACCCTTTGCATCCATGATATCATGTTGATAACATGTTAATACTTCATATACTTAAGGCTTACTACATAAGTCCTCCGCGGATGCTACTTACCATATCTTGTCATCAATGACAAACATACAACCAACACTAGCTTGCTGGAAAATCTCCAACATAAACTACAAATACAAAATTGTTCTTTATGCTCAAACCTATGATATCTACAAAAAATAATTTTGTAACCAACAAGAGGAACAAAATAATTATAGTTCCTTGACCATCTAAAAATATCATCTTCTATTTGATTCCTACAAAAAACATTTGTGTGACTTGGATGTTTACATTTGTAACATTGAATCTTGTTGTTTTCCAATTGACTAGTTATAAGGCTATTTATTCTGATCATTTTTTACTACATACATCCTACATTAACTTTCTTTATGACCAAATTCATAATATAAAAATTAGTAACCATGAAAGTAATCTTCAAACTTTGACACTTGATGTTTTTCTAATTGAGATGATATTTTGAACTTGTTGTTTCTATCTTCTACATGGATATATTCCTTTGTCTTCTTCTCATCCTCAGCCATAAGAGTAGAAGAATAGTAAGTAAGCTCAATTGTCTTCCTTGGAGTATCTCTAACCTCAATAGCTCAATTTTCTTCCTTGAAGTATCTGTGACCTTAAAATTCTATCATTTTTCAATTACTAAACAAAATTTGTCCCCATAATTATTTTGACTACTCACATTATACATATTAGTACCTTTATCAAACTTCTAAATCTTGAAACTTTCAAGATATTTCTCAAGGAGACTATTTCACCTTCAATCTTTTGGCACTCTCTTGTTTTAACTTCCAAATCTAATTTACTTACTTCTACTATTCTCCTAGCCACTTGGTATTTTCTCTTGACTTCATTAAGTTTATTCTTATAATCCATAACCAATATTTCTACATTCTCAAGGTTAGAAAGAGTTTTATCCTTAAACTCCCCTTCTTCTTGGAATTTCAACTCTAAGTTTTAATATAATTTTTAACTTTTTTTAGTTCATGAAGAACACATAACAAATCTCCTTCAAACTCATCACCTTCAACTTCCTATTCAAATTCTCTAAAAGCCCGAACTTCTTATTCAACTATAGGATTATTATTATTATCACTTATAGTATCGACTACAAAGGACTTTTCTTCAAATGATACTTCACTAAACTTAACAAGGTTTATTTGATGATCTTCTTTCTTGAAATTAGTGTTTTTTTTACCTTTATTTCTTGTGCACTTAGCCATAAAAAGTATTCAATGACCAAGAGTTCTCTATACTAGTTAGATTTAATATGAATGGGTCTAGCTCTGATACCACTTGTTTGAGAACTATAAAATTGGGAGGCATGGTGGTGAGTCAATATTATATCACACTAAAATGTTCTTTGATTAATCTTTCAAAAATTTGAACATATAAAATTCTAGTTTCAAGATACTTACACTATCATGTGATGCATCATACATGTGAAGCTTTAAAACTTAATTAAACATGGAGAATATAAGTAATTCATTGAAGCTGAAGATGTCATATAAACCTTAATATTTAAAGATGCATACAACTGAAAGTTTAAACACATATACCAAGAAAATCACATAAAATAAGAAACCATAACATAGTGATTTCATGAGTGGAAAGCCCTCCTAGGGATGAAAAACAACTTGAAAAATGCCTCACTAGCTACATAAAATATGCCTCATTGGAAAAAAGGTCAATCTTTTTCTCACTAACATGACCTTATAATATTTTGTATACTTTAAAAGATTAAAAGAAAGAGGTTTTCTCTGTTTCTCTATAATCATTACAATTCTTCATTAACACATTCTATGTCCTATAGATTTCATTGATTGAAACCTATAAGATACAAAACATATTAACTTTATGTCTACACTATTTTTTGTAGATTTAAAAATAAGTTTCAATGCTTTGTTCAATTTAGTACAAATAACTCTTAATAGAGGATAAGCCTCATATATACATTCATAACTATCCACCCTTCACATAGTGACTATGTCACATATACAAAAAGTAGGAAACCGTTAATAAAATATTTCCTTTTAAAAATACAAATATTTTATTTCACACTAACCTCATATCCATTTCAAAAATGACAAACTCGTATAAAAAGAAAAAAAAAACATTTTTCTTTCACAAAGTTCCCATATCTTGTAAAAAATAGAAAAATCCTCTTTCTTTATAACAAATTATATCATCAACTAGAGAGAAAAGATAGAAGAAAGAATTCTATAAAAGAGTAACTATCCTCAGATAGAATAGTAAATAAAAAATGTCACCAAGCTATTAAGAGTGTTCTTTTAAATGCCCAAAAATAGAGCTAATCTCTTCTAATCATAGAGAAGTGAAATCGTTTCATAAACAAAAAGATTAACCAACCAACCATTTTGAAAAACCATCAAAAGATAAAATTAAAACATTATTACCAAGTGAGAAGCAAATAGTTTGAGTAACCACCATGCCACCATCCTAAATTCTCTCTCTCTTTTAATTCACAAAACATCTTCCAAACCACTATAAAAAATGTGTCCATGATATAGTTCTCGTGAGTAGGGTTTCAAAAAGGAAATTGAAACTATCATAATGCATTTCAATAAGAGACCCTCGTGAAAATGACACAATCATTCATTTTTAACAAAATTAACTTACATGCAATGAAATATATTGAAGGTTGCACTGGTGGGAGGTCTAAAAGCAATGATGCCTCAACCTTAATGTTCTCCATTCTAAAGACAAAAAATGTAATGATGCTTCAGTAAATAATGATGTAGAACCATTTTGAAGTCAATATCTCATTGTTACACTTAATACAATTGATGCAAAGGAAAAATTCCTTTTTTAATATGTATTATGCTCAAAGAAAACAAACAATATCATTTCTTTTATTGAACCTTGCATATACCTATATAATAGAAAATGGCAGAAGTAAGATGGAAGCTAATACAACCCAAATTCTACATATGCTCAAAATACAAAATATCCTACAAAGGGAATCTGATTAGCACAACCAAGAGAGAAAGGATGCCAATGCATGTTATACATAATGTAGTGTTTTGGAATTCCTAAATAGATAGAGATGATATTAGTAATGGGGAGATGATGGAAAATATTATCTATAAAAGTAAATCAAAGAAAAGGGAAGAATGTATGAACCTTATAACAAGATAGGATTATTTAAACTTTGAATTTGAATTTAACTATCATTGGAATATCGAAAATTGTTGTAACTCCTTATTTGGAAAC
Source organism: Chamaecyparis obtusa (assembly GCA_027943335.1). Classification (NCBI taxonomy): domain Eukaryota; kingdom Viridiplantae; phylum Streptophyta; class Pinopsida; order Cupressales; family Cupressaceae; genus Chamaecyparis; species Chamaecyparis obtusa. Next base: position 173,184 of record BSBK01010121.1, read on the forward strand.
CTAGGATCTGTAACTCTCTACTGTGCAAATTTGAGGCAAAAAAATGTAGGGACAAGTACATATTTCAAAGAAAAGTAGACAAGTCAACTTGTTCCTAAACTTTTTGAATATGATAAAAAAAATTGAGGACCTAGGACTATGTTTGTACCTTCCAAATCCATATCTGTAACTTTTCCACCTACTCCTACACACAAGAAATGTAGGGAAGAGGTTTGAAGGGAGGGTTTTTCCTTTGTCAAAACCCTCTATAAGAAACAATCTTGAAATAAAATGAGGGAAAAGTATGCTATCAAGCAGCAGATATTAGATAAAAATGAAGTATATCATATCACATAGATGAAATTACCTCTTTAAATATGATCAAGTATGTTGATGTAATAGATGGCTCTCTGACTCAACACAAACACCAAAAGGAAATCATGTAAGACAAAACCTCATGTAGTAGATGTTTAAATTCACCAAAATATTTGATTGGAAGAGAGAGAGAAGAGGAAGACTTGATGGATTAAATTAGATCTCCTTCATTGATGTCAAATTCTTTTTCTTCGCCTCCAATAGGGGAAAGAAGAAATATGTATGGAAGTAAACACCTTGATTGAATTATTAGAATGAAAACTTGAATAATCAATGGCTCTTGATAGCTTCCTTTCATTTGAATTCTTGGTTTCTTGAATGCTTAACAATGATATATTTCTCTTGGAAATCTTGAATGCACAATCAAATGAATAATAAATGCAAAATAATGGAATGCTAATGGATGGATGAAAATGAGATGGTATGATGTCATTTTATACACATTTTAAGGTCAAAATAAAATCTAGGAAAACCATAAATCTCATCTTAGAGGAAAAGTCTAGGATCAGATGTTAGGCAAAATATGAGCCCAAAAACCTAGGTACAATTTGGCCAGTTGACTTTTACCCAAGGACAAGTTGACAGATCAACTTTTTCCAAACAAATCTGGCTCCAATTTTTTTGGGATCTCAAAGAGAGTGATAGGAAGTGAGAGGAGGAGATATAGGTTTCCAAGATGTCAATGTAGACATTGAAATCTGAAAATAAATGCATAGGACCTAGGTGAAGAGACGAATTATTAGATTGGATGGAGAATAGGAAACAACAGATAGAAATAGGAGTTGAGATAAAGTAATATTAGAGGAGGAGGAACACCTATATTTGAATTAGGTATGAATTAAGACACAATATGAAGTCCTAGCATAGAAAAATCACTAAAGTAGGCTCAAAACTATCCTAAATTGAGCAGAAATTAAGTGATTATTTTTAGGACTAATACATTTAGCACCCACTTTAGTAGGAGTATGAGATAGGATCATGCTCATGGTAAAGGAAGATATAGAATAAATAATGATGAAGGAGAGAGATGATCATAGGAAAATGGAAAAGAGATAAGATTTTTGGTATATATTACCTTATCAATTAGTTTTAACTAGTTAGTTTTACATAATAACGTATAACTTATAGTCAAATTTGCAGATAGACAACTTATTTAGTGATTTGTAATGCCTTTTTAAGGCATGAAATTTGATTGAATATGATTATCAACACATGCATTTTATTAGAATTTATAATATTTCCTTAGTTGTATTATTTAAATAAGGATAAACCAATGTATCCTTCATGTTCTTTTGTCCTCTAGTCCAAGTGGGAGGACAACTCATATTTTGTAATTCCTTTAATAAGGAAACTATTTGATTCCTCCTTAAGATGATATGGAGACTTTTCGCACACATTTATGAATGGTGGCATTCATATACTTGGGAGTTACATTCTAACTCCTCTCTCTCATCTCTATTTAAGAGATGCTCCTCTCTCTCATTTTTTATCATAAAGTTATTTTAAGTGAGAAACTCTCTCTCTCTCTTGCTCTCAGTTTAGGCTATGGCCTCATTCATAATGTCACAAGGGGATTTCTTTTCTTTCCCCTTTCAAAATATCTTGTCTCTTTATTTGGATTCTTGGAGCATTCTCATGTTTTGGTGATTGATCTTGAAACTTTATCTCATTCTAGGCTTATGGTAAAATCCCTTCTTGCACTTCACTTTCTTGGATTATTTCATTAACTTATTTTCATTCTTTTAATACTTCTAACATGGTATCAGAGCTACTAATCCTTGTTTAAGTATTTGCAAGATTTCTTGTTGATATAATATTTTTTGTAGATCTTTCTTGTTCTTTTGTCATTTTAGTTTTTTAGTCTCGAACCCTCTTTGGAAGGTTTTCTGCCAAAGAGTAGATTTTTTTATTTTTCTTGGGTTTGGATGATTCTCTACGAAACCTCATTTAGTCTCTTCATTTCAAGTTTTATCACATATCTAACCCCACCCTTTGTTGGGAGACCAAAAGGGTTTTAATATCATGTTTTGCATGGTTTCTCTAACATGTACATGCAGGCTATTTCATTTTATTGCTAGGGTATCTCCACCTTTTTTTTCTATTCAAATTTTAGGCATAGGTTTTTTTCAATAGATTGTCTCATTTTTTACTATGTATATTTATCTCTGTTTAAACTTCTCTAACTGTTGCTTAAAATATATTTAATCTACTGTTTAGTATTACATTAATCATGTTGTTTAATATAACATAACATTACAATTAATCTTGCATGTTTCATTTTCCTAGTTATATCTTTTGCAGGTTTTAGTTGCCTTGTCTGATGTGCCACCTCAAATGATTCACGTGCCTTATCTGAGCTTCAAATGATTCATGTTATATTCACTTCATTCCTCTGCATGGTCTAACTATCTTTTGCATTCTTAAATGCTTAATGTTTCTTGCCAATTCCATTGTTCATGGTCTATGTTACATGATTGATATATCTCTGGATATTGTTGGATGTTACCCATATCTCATATTTAGAGTTGCATTTTTATTCATATCTTCCCTTGTTCTTATTTTTGATCTCCTGCATTCTACCATATTCATCTATGTTTTTTATGTTGTGGTCATCTACAATTTGTAAAGAGGGCTGCATCGTGGTGGCCTATACATTTTTTATGTTGTGGTGGTCTATAATTTTCAAAGAGGGATGCATTGTGGTGGCCTATGACTTGTCCTCTAGTCCGAGTAGGATGACAACTCATATTTTGTAATTCCTTTAATAAGGAAACTATTTTATTCCTCCTTAAGAGGATATGGACACTTGTCACACACACTTATGAGTGGTGGCATTCATAGACTTGGGAGTTACATTCTAACTCCTCTCTCTCATCTCTATTTAAGAGATTCTCCTCTCTCTCATTTCTGATCATAAAGTTATTGTAAGTGAGAAACTCTCTCTCTCTCTCTCTCTCTCTCTCTCTCTCTCTCTCTCAGCTTAGTCTATGGCCTCATTCATAATGTCACAATGGGTTTTCTTTGCTTTCCCCTTTCAAAATCTCTTGGCTCTTTGTTTGGATTCTTGGAGCATTCTCATGTTTTGGTGATTGATCTTGAAACTTTATCTCATTCTAGGCTTATGGTAAAATCCAATCTTGCACTTCACTTTCTTGGATTATTTCATTAACTTATTTTCATTCTTTTAATACTTCTAACACATTTACTTTCTTTATCTTTAATTTGGTATTATAGAAGTTTCTTTCCTTTTCTGGTGTAGTGCGATAAAAACATGTGATGCTTCCTAATTAAATTGTTTTGAGAGAGAGAATTAGTGGATTGAATAGTTTTGCATTGGTTGTGTGCTGAATGTAACTATATTGAGCCCATGAGAAGGAAATATTATTTACCAAGACCATGATTTATGACTATAACTATATGCATCACATGAGGGGCAAAGCCACCTAAACAAGATTGTTTCAGACTGGTGTTTGTACTGAGGCCAAGCCTTTGGTTGTTGATATTGGTTGTTAATAATTAGTGAAGAAGAGACATAAGATCGTCAGTCTTGAATGATTCTTTCTTCCGCATCTACAGAAATCTATAAAATTCAACCTTATAGAAGCTATAGAATTTCCTATTGCACTTGAGAATGGGTGTTCATTTCTCAAAGAAATGCAAAAAAAATAGTTGTTGTGGTTATCACATTTGAAAAAATTACCAGAGATCAATCATGACTTTCCGTAATGCCACATGCCTATGTTTTTCCATAGATATTATATTCGTTAGATTAATGTCTTACGAACTATTTGATGCCTTTCCACAAGATATGACATCTCAAGAAATGTGATGATTGAGATCTATAATTAGCATTAAGGTGGATGCACTATTATTTTTTCATTTTTTGAGGAGAAAGGTGTCGTATCTATTTTTGAGCTCATTTATTCAAGAGGGGCATAAGATTTAATAGTTTTCATTTAGTGGATCCCATACTAAGATTAAAAATGTCCCATACCTGCTACACAAAGTTTTAAGAGTTTTTATACCATAAGTGTGAGAAGTCTTAAGGTCTTGTAAGTGTTTAATCCTCTCATGGGGTATGGCATTTTTTTACTTACTATGTGGAGAGAGGAACTTTGAGCCAATGGAAGATAAGGTATTTTTCTTCTATGATAAGGTGGTAGTTTCTACTCTTTCAAAGATAGTTTTATATTGAATTAGATTAATTTATTAAGAATTAATATATTTATTAGTTGAAGTAGACTTATGAGGTGTGAAAGGGGGGACCTAATGCTCAAGATTTATTTGTATGACAAGATAAAGATAGATTAAATATTTCAATTAAAATAGGTACATTATTGATTGAATTTGACAATCTTATATATGGATATTTTGTAAAGTTTATATTTTATTCATATCCATTAATGCTATGGATCTATTTCTGATTGATGTTGATATGGTTATTTGTGCTACAAATTTAAAAATTTAAATTCTTCTAAAGAATCCATTATTTGTGCTATTAGAGAGTTTAATGTCGCGACATATAGATAAAGACTAATAGAACTACAAGATGCTACAAGTAATGAGGAAGGAGGTTTTTTCATCATCCCAAGATAGCTTCTCACTTAGGGAAGATTTATTGCGTGAGAATAAATCTATTTGTGTCCCTGAAAAGTTGGGGCTTGGATGATTTTTCCCCAAAGAAAATAGGGAACCTGATATATCTATATCTCTAAAGTGAAGAGACGGATAGGAATCATGATTATCCCTTCAAGGAGATAATGGGGGGGCTAGGACTTGGTTGGTGATAGATTGAGAACTTGAGGAGGCATCAAACACACTAGGACAAGATGTGGCCTTTCAGAGGAAAGGTGTCTCATGTGCAAGTATGTTAGTGGTGATTTGTACATCAAAAGAGAGGTCATTTCCACAATAATTGATGAGGCATCAGACATACTTAGAGGAGATGTGAACTTTCAGAGGAAAGGCATCCAATGCGAAGCACTAGATGAGGAATTAGACATACTCAAAGAAGAATTGGAATTTTGGAGGAAATGTGGCTTATTATGTAGAGGAGGTGGGAACACAAATGTTGTGTAGATGGTGTTAGGTTTTGTGGTCAGGAGATCCATTGATGCAAGAAGTTTGGTGTCTCTTGGATAACGAAAAAATTTAGGAGATCCACTATTGTGGTCATTTTAGTGTTTCTTAAGTGAGCAAGGAGGATTGGTGTCCAGGAACTTCATCAAAGTCTCCAAAGGGATGGGTTTAAAACCCTTGCAAATTCCACTCTTTTTCAAATTAATGTATTAGGGGGGAATGTTGGAATTTATTACATTATCAATTAGTTTTAACTAGTTAGTTTTAAATAATAAAATATAACTATTGGTCATTTTTATGGTTATAAAACTTCTTTAGTATTTTGTATTGCCTAAGGCATGACATTTAATTGAATATGATTATCAAAACATGCATTTCCTTTTTTAATCTTTCAAAGAAAATACTAAGTTCAAGGAAATAAGCCTTCAAACCAAGGATATTAAATTAACACCCATGCACAAGGGCACAAAATCAAAGAAAAATAAAGAAAAAGATAGAACACACAAAATGGGTTTTCGCTAAAAAATAAAACTCCAAATCAAATACTGAAAGATACCTCATTCAATAATGTCTCATTCACTAATATCATATTTGGAAATATATTGAAAGAGAACAAATGATCACATAGAAATGGAAAGGGCATTGCAAAATATGATACAAACTCTATGATCTAAACCACTGACATAGCCATGAGAGAGAAAAAAGAAGACAAAGACCATGAATTTGATAGGCTAGCAAGTTGTATTATGCTAGGTGATTCATAGGAAGAGAAAAGAGAAGGAGACAAGTAGAAAGGATAGCAAGTTGTGTTATGCTAATTTCACTTACCTCAAAGAGAGAGAGAAAGGAGAATTTATGGTCTAGAAAGTTGTGTTATTCTTATATCCAATTCTACCTTAAAATATTTTTGTGCACAACAGTGGCATAGGAAATGTTTTGTACATAGGGGTGGATTGAAAATATTTTAAAAATAGGGTTGGTTTAGGGATTTGTCTTATGGATCCATGGAAAGAAACCAATCCTAAGGAAAGCATTTTCTACTTAGGGATCAAATAAATAGAAAGCCACATATAATTTACAAGGGAGACCATATGGATTCCCCCTCTGTATGATGGAAACTTAGGTATCATCAGAAGGATAGAGAAACAAGGATACCTACTTCCAAAATGAAGAAGATATCCTTAATGAAACAATGCATCCCATAAAATCAGATAAGAACATTGACTCTTATGAGCTAAGAAAATAGATAATTGTTAATGGATATTGTTCTTGTGGGAATATTCCCTTGAAAGGAAGAGATCTTTGTTGCAATATATCTACCTTCAAGAGGAGTTCTTGATCAAAGATAACATATTCAAGAAAAAGAGGGGAACAGAAAAATAATGAACCCTTTTATTCCACTTGCTGCTATATGAAAAAAGAATTCTTGGTGAAGGATGACATACTTTTAAATGCGAAGTAAGGGAATTTTCTTATGATAAACATACTTTTACAAATAAAGAAGAGGTTTTCATCAAGGATTAACACCTCTTGTATAAGAGAGAATCCCTAATCAAAATGAACAATTATTTCTAAGAAAAGAGTGTCACATTATAAACAAATGCCACTATACTAAAGAAAGTAGATCCTTAGAAAAGAGAGAGAGGAACAATAATCATGAAATCTTACCCCTGAAATGCAAAGGCAAGATAAAATATGTAAAGCATACCCAATGAAAATCACTTGATAATAGATACACAATTCTAAGAAAAATATGCTATAAACTAGAGAAATTTCCTAATGCAAAACACACATATTTACACTATAAAGGACACCACATTATAAAATAACCAAGTCATCAAGAAAATATTTGAATGATATAAATAATATGGAAGATTATGTTGTGGTAGAGATTCCCTTTGAGGCATGAAAAATATTTGTAAGAAAATTTGTAAGTATCTTGCATCAAATAAAGTATTTTATCTCAAAAATGATGCAACATCATGAAATAATACCAATCCATGAAGAAATGAGAAAGAGAAAGAAAGAAGGATGCCACATTATATCTACCTAGTGGTCAACCCAATTATACGAGATATGCACTTCCATGAAAGGAATAAATTGTAAGGAGGATATCAATCTCATTGATGCTTGAAAGATCCTAAACAAGAGGGTTAATACATGTGAGGACCTCACAACATAAAAGAGATGATTATAAAATATATAATGGATCCTTTAGATGAAGAAATAAATGAAAGATAACAATACCTTACCCTACAATTAAGAGAGAGAGAATGGTTTCCTATTCTAATGCCCTTAGTTATCATTACACAAAGATCTTTGCATAATGGAGATCAACATAATCAGAAAAGAATGTGCTAAGGTATTTCTTTAATGTAAAAGAACCTGAATTAAATAAAGGATACATATATCAAACAAATCTTGAACAAATTGTCTAAAATCAACAAAATTAAAAAGAGAATGTTTGTTTATATGATGAAAGGAACACAAAAATTTACCATTAGGAGATCTTTGGATTTTTTGGAAAATGTCTATAAGGGAATTGAATCCTAGAATTGTACTTAATTCTCCAATAGATTCTTTTGGCCAAGGGAAGGAGGTCATAAAAAGGTTGTGAAGGAATAGATGGATTTGGAAAAAGAATATCAAGTAGAGGTTTTGGTTCAGATTAGGAAGGTAAGATGTTAACTTCATATATGAAACCAAGACCATTTTTAGTATTTTTTAAAGGAGTATTAATAGGTACTTTAATTCTTTGTTCACTAATACCAATTCCTAAAACATTATATCCTTGTTGATTTGTGATGTTATCTCTCTTATTGTAAGTAACCTTAAGGGTAGATGGTAAAGGAGATTCATCTTGAGGTTTATGAAAGTGTGTTGTATAATAAGAAATAAGAGGATGAATAATATCTTTAAGAGATTTTCCATCTCTATTCTTATTATCTTTAGGTGGTGAAGAGGAAGAAGGATTATCCAAATTCTCTTGACCATTTGATATTACTAGAAAAAATTCGTCAAGAAAATACCTTAAAGAAGAATCATGGATAATGTCTTGATAAATTTTGATGTTTCTAGGATCATAAAAGGAACTAATTACTTTTAGACTATCCATTAGAGTCGGTTGAGGAAGAGGAGATCTAGGTCTCACTACAATGGGATCACAAGGAGAAAGGGTCAAGAGTAGTAGAAACTATAGGAGTAGGATTAGGAGGATTATTTTTAAGATTAGGCTCATCCACAAAGACCCTTATGTTATCTATATATTCAATTAAATTGGTTAAAATTTTAAGAAGAATGATATATTAAATGTCGATAAAGGTCTTGAAGTATTACTTATAAGGGAGAGATATATTTCTTAACCTCATAATTCCATATGGAAGAATGTCATGAAGGAATACACACATAATGAAATACAATGAAACTATGATTCAATCTAGTTACTTGATAAAGAGAAGGAATAAGTAATGTAATATCATAGGTCATTGTATACAAATCCATCTTAGAAAACTCCATAGTTAATGAAATTTAGGAAACATAAAGTAAGATGGAAGCGTCTACAAACAAAATTCTACATACACTAGGAATACAAAATCTCCTACAAAGGGAGTTTGATAAGTATAATCAAGAGAGAAAGGGTGCCAATGCATTTTCTACATAATGTAGGTTTTATAATTCATAAATAGATAGAGATGATATTGGTAATGAAAGAGTTGATGGAAAATTTGAGTTATGAAAGTAAATGAAAGAAAAATAAAAATGTATGCACCTTGAAACAAGATAGGAATATTTGAACGTTAGCTCTGAATTTGACAATCACTAGAATGTCATAACCTATTGTAACTCTAGATATAGGAACTTGGGATCTATAAATATCTACTATGAAAATTTTAGCTAAAACGTGAAAGGATAATTTGAGATTTCAGTGACAATTTGACAAGTTGACTTTTTCTTGACATCTTTGAATTTGACAAAATTTTCTAAGGTCCTGAAACTATGTTTGTACCTTCCAAATCTAGATCTACAACTCTACCATATTCTCTTACACATAAGAAAGAAATGGAAGAACATTAAAGGGAGGGTTTTTCCTCAGTCAAACACCTATATAGAAATCAACCTTGAAATGAAGGAGAAGTATGATATCGTGTATCAAAGATTGGATCTAAACAATGAATTATATCATATCATGCATATGCAATTACCTATTGAAATGTGATCAAGTATGTTGATTCAATAGTTTTGACTCAATACAAATATCAAAAGGAGATCATGTAAGAAAAAATATCATGTAGTAGATGTTGTAATTCACCATAATGTTTGATTTGGGAAGAGAGAGAAAGGGAAGACTTGATGGATGAAAGTAGATCTCCTTCCTTGATGTCAAACTCCTTTTCTTAGCATTCAATTAGCGAAAGAAGCAAGATCTAAAGAAGGAAACACCTTGATTGAATGATTGGAATGAATAATTTAATGGTTAATGGATCTTGATGACTTTCTGTCACTTAAAGGATTAATTTCTTGAATTCTTGGCAATGATAGCTTTCTCTTGAAGATCTTGAATGCATAATAAAATGAATAATGGATGCAAAATAATGGAATGATAATGAATGGGTGAATATGAGAGGGTGTGATGCCCTCTTATGCAAATTTTGGGGCCAAATCAAATCTAGGCCAACCACAAATATCAAACTTAGAGGAATACCTTAGCATTGGGCCCTACGATAAATTTAAGCCTAAAAACTTAGGTACAAGTCGGCTAGTCTACTTGTACCGAAGGACAAGTTGATAGGTTGACTTGTCCCTAAAAAAATTGTCTACAATTTTTTTGGAATATCAAAGAGAGTGATAATAAATGAGAGGAGGAAGTATAGATTTTCATGATGTTGGAATAGACTCTAAAATATGAAAATTAATGCATAGGTTAAGAGATGAATTATGGGAATGGGGGGAGAATAGGAAATCATGCAAATAAATGAGATCCAACCTTGAGTTAAAGAAATATTAGAGGAGGAGGAGAACCTATATTTGAATCAGGTGTGCATTAAGGAACAATATGAGGTCCCACCATATAAAATACACTAAAGTAGGCATGAAAAGGTCATAAATTGAGAACAAATTAAGTTCTTACTTTCTAAGACTATTCAATATCATTGTTTGTAGTAATGATGCATTTAGAGACAAGATCATTACCATTACTATATATGATGTACCACTATCATCCTAACTATAACAAAAATTATTTTAATTGTAATGCTTAACTTTTTCATAACTTATTATTTGACACACATGGGGCTTAAATGCAACCAATTACTAATGAATTCTATTTTTTTATATAATAAGTTATTAATATATTTTCATCAAAAGTTGAAGGAGTTAATAATTAATTTATAAAAAGATACATAAGTCATCAAATAAAAATAATGCAACCAAACAAGCATGTAATAAGAGTATGACATTGTAGTCACCTAAAATTGTCCATTCACACTAATGTTAATTTTTATTAATATTTGAATTTAACATTATGTTCTCTTTTTATGAATTAACTATATTGTTATAATATTCCATTTATTTAATTAAATATACTTTAATTAAATAAATTCATTTTCCCTTGGTATTTAAATTTTATTTAAATACTATAATTTATTAAGTTTATTTTAATATATTATCCCTACATTTGCCTTTATAAAATAAATTTTTATTTATTTTATTTCTCCACTAGCGTAAAGTTCTTCTAAATCATGATTAAATTAAATTTATTTTAATTTCATTACTTTTCCCTTTTTCCTATTCTTACCATTTTCTAATATTCCTCTAATCATCACAAAAATGTCAATTACCTCTAATCATGTGCACAATCACCTTTTCCAATGTAGCCACCTCTCAATCTCTTTTCTCCACCAATCATTTTTAAATTCCTTTTTCCCTCTAAAAGTGAAGTTTGACTTTTACATATTTTGCCTCTCAAACCCTACCTAGCATCCTTTTGCTTCTTAATCCTAGCCACTCTTTTCTTTTTGTCTCCTCATCTTAACCACTCCCCTTTTGCCTCTTTATCTTGTCCATCCATTATTTTTCCTCTTAATCTCCACCATCCAATATTATTCACTTTCTATAAAAGTAGACCTCACTCATCATTTTAGGTCTAGTTCTTATTCTTCTGGGTTCTTATTCTTCTTAATCTCTTAGCTCTTGCATATTATAACATTCTTAATCATTCTAGCTCTTTTATTACTTTCATTATAATCTTGTTTTTATCTTAATCTTGTTGCATTATCATTTATCTTAATCTTATTTGGATTATAATTATCTTGAATCATTTAATCTTTATCATTTGTGAAGCTTGGAATAGGTTCCTCATACTTGTTCTCAATTCCTTCATGATCATCTAGTTTGTATGATGGTGAGATTAGTTTGTATTGTGTTGGGAGAGAAAACCCACAATAATCTCAAAGAGAAAATCAAACAAGGCTTTGGGTCCTCTTATTGTAGCTCATTGTAGGTTGTAGTGAAGATTTGGTTGTATTTCAAGTTCTTTAGCATGTTTAATCTAACCTAAATGCTTTATATTTCATGTGTTTGCATGCTTTAGTTTGTGGTTTAGCTACAGCTATTTTCATTGAATACAGACATATCAATCAAAGCATATACATGTGATCAATATGTATAATTATCTACTGAAGAATATCAAACTAAGAGTCAAGACCAATCAAAATGTATCACCTAGAAGTATTTCCAATCAAGTAGACCTATAGAAAAATAGATCTATCCATATATGTGGAACCCTATAAAAAGGAACATTGTTATGTCACTGTCATGAATGTACCAACCAAAGATCACTATTATATCTATCATGTATGTCAACGTAGTGTTACTATAAATATGAGTATATGCTAATATCAAGAATATCAATGTCCACTATAAATATACCTATCCATACCATCTCACCATATACCGTACCAAGTGTACCTGTCTAAGTGTACTTGTCCAAGATTTATGGGCTTTGACAACAAGGGAAACAATTGAGAGGATAACACACTATGAATTCTTTCCTTTGTAGAATACACTGTACTCTGCATTGAACTCTTTTGCATGTGTTTTTTATTAATTAAAATAGGTTTTACAAGGACCCTGAAACCCACAACAGTTAAAGTCTAAAGAAAGTCAAGAGAACCAATCAAGGAAAAATAGAACAGAGTAGCTAGGAAAGGCCACCATAGGGTCGCACAAGAAAAAATAGATAATATAAAGCATAGCTAAAAGAAAGAGCACCATGACTAGTTATGCCAAGCTCCTGAGCATGACAGCCATGTTGCTTTCAAGGGCCTCCATCAGTTGAACAATGTCTTTAACATTCTGCACTTGGGAACCTTGTGGATCAATTTTCTCCCTGTTCTTCCCAGTTCTAGCCTTGGTTCTTTTACTTGGTCCTTCAGTCAGCTCCTTGTCCTTGATCATGGTCCTCTGCTCGGTCTTGGGCTCCATTTTTTCTTCCATCTTTTTGATCAGCATCTTAAGGTTATTGTTGGACATTTTAAGGATGTTAAAATTTTTCTCTGCCACTCCCTTGAGGGTTTTTCCCAGACTTGTCATGTTGGATTCCATGTTCATGACTCTGGTTTCTAGTCTAGGTTTAATCTCTGTGGTCTTATCCTTATTGTCCAAGCCCTGAATTTTTTCCTTGATGGCCTCAATCTCATGGTAGAGCCATTTGAAAGATTTAAACTGATCCAGCATACTATTTTTAATATTGTTGAGAAAATCCATGTCCATCTCCCTAGCTTTATCACTAAGCACAACCAGTGCAGGGTCTATCAGTTCTTCCTTATAGACTTTTCCTTCATTACCCTCCAGAATCTAAGGATAGATGACTTCCCTTATAATTCCCATGCACATGGTGTTGATATTGAAATTTCTCCAGACCTTTTTACACCTCCCAGTGTCTTGACTATTATACCCCCCCTGAGGCTTCTTCGGTCTCATCAATCCATATGGGCAACTGGTTAGTGCCCTGTTCATCTTTATCTTCAGTCACAGGGGCTTGATTTTTAGTGTTAGTGCCTAGGGACTGAGGAGGAAGGGTTTTTTCCTTGCTCATAGTGAGATTGACTGACAAGTGGCTAGAAAGGTCCTACATTGGTTTGGGGGTGTCCTCCAAGTCCCGTTCTTGCAAAACAGTGGAGTCCAAAATGGGGTTTCCAACTTCTTCTTCTGAATCCATTTCTTCCTCCTTTTCATTATACTCTTCCTCCGAGTTTACCTTCTTCCTATCCTATTTTTTGGAAGGAAATTCCTTCTTGATAGATTTCATAGGTCATTTCTTGGATGGGGAGCCCTTGCTCTGTTTCTTGACATCAATTTCCTCACTGTCATCCAAAGAAACACCCACAAAAGAACCTGAAGGAACATAACCTGAACCAGAGTACTCACTAATAGCCTTGCTATCCCCAATTTCCTTCCCCATGATTTGGGTTTTAAATAATTCATATAAAAAAAGGATTAATCCTTCATGTAGAGTAGGATTAGTAATTTTATTATCTCTAAAATCAGTTATATTCTTGTTCATTGATGAGAAGAGATAATACAGAATGGAAATCTTGAAACCATGCCTAAAATGATTAAGCAAGATGAAATGATAAGTGCAGATTCTATCAAACCTGGTATTCAAGGTAATGTAGTAGATGAGGGCCTTCAAAACATACTACTAGAGCATCTTCAAACTCCCGGGAAGGTAGTAGGTGCCTACTTTGACAATGGCTTTCATCTCATTGTCATCCCTCACAAACTTTTTGATAGCCAGATCGGAAATTTTTTGGTCTCTATAGAATTTTTCCTCAGTGGTAGGAATGCCAGTGACCATAGATATAACCTCCTCCGTGACTATGAACAACTTGCCATCAATCTCCACCATCCCATCTTTCTAGGTTTTAACAAAGATATTGGTGATGTTGTTGTTACAAGTAGTAGTTGTCGTTGCACCAAAAGATTGACCTATTAATGCCCGATACAACCACTAGACTTATAGAACACAGAAGGCTGTTAAACCATGTCATGAATCCCAAAGGGAGATGTTGGTGGTTAGTCCAAAAATCCCCCCTCAGCATCACTTGAGGGGATTCAAACCAGTGACCAAGCTCTAATACCACTTGTTACAAGTAGTAGTTGTCTTTGCACCAAAAGATCGACCTTTTAATGCCCGATACAACCACTAGACTTATAGAACATAGGAGGCTGTTAAACCATGTCACAAATCTCAAAGGGAGACATTGGCGGTTAGTCCAACAATCCTTCCTACACCCATGGAGTCATTCAATAAAAACTCTTTTGCATGTGTTATTTTAACTAGAAAATTCAATATTTGTAACATCATTTTCTAAACAAAGAAACTGTAACACTTAGAAAATAAATTTTCAACTACTTAAATAGATTATATTTAGGAAAAAGGAGTAAACATTTTGAAGGTTTGTCTATATCATAGGAAAATAGAAAAGAAAAAAAGAAAAACTACAATCATCGCATATCAAAATCCTCCCTTACCTTTTTCTTCCTCATTTCTTGGTTCGTTTAATATAATTTACTATTCTTTTAATTTTTGCCTACCCCTTTTAACTATATTGAGTCATCTTGACATGACCATGCACATAATTTGCATTTTCATGTGAAAACGACTAGAACATATACTTTTGTGTTAATATTTGTCAATAGATAAACCTATTTCTAAATACATTTTTATTTTTTTGTGTGTGTATGCACACACACATACCCACATACATCTATACATCCACACACACACACACATGCATGCATGCATACACACACACATACATACATACATACATACACACACACACACATACATACATAAATACATACATACATACATTTACATATATATGTATATTTATATGTAAATACACATACACACATACACAAGGTCCTATTCATATAGGGAGTGAATTAATCTTTTCAATAGAATAGTGGTCTATTAAGTTTTCAAAGACTGGAATAAATATTTGGTCAAAGTGTATAGTTTTTGTATAGTATGGGTCATGTAAATTTTTTTAAAAGTTTTTAGTTGTGATTTTTAAAGTTTAGTTGATTAGTTGGTTATTTATTTCCTAGTGGTTTTTAATTTTAAATGTTAGAAATTTAGGGAGAAAATTAGGGGACCGACGTTTTCTACGACCATAATATAGTGATTGCTAGAGTAAATGTCTCTAGTAGTGGTAAATTGACCTACCATTGTGGTGAATGAAAACAACAATAGTGATAAATATGATGTGCTTTTTGCCAGCTCACATTAGTTTTGTTCTTGTGATTGCATTATTTTTTTTTTCTGCAAGCACAAATGAACCAACAAAGTAAGGATTGTGAATGAGAGTTGAGGGGTAGATCCATGGTCTTGGGAATGGTTTTTGTTGTTTCATTGCCAAGTTTATGCATTTTATGGCTTGATGTCTGGTTTACAAGTCTTTTGTTTCACTGTTAAAGTGGTCTATCTAATGTTTTTAATTGTATATTACAAAATAGAACACTAGACATAAACTTCTTTAACAACTAGGAAAAAAAAAGTTGAACATGGTAGTGATCAAATTATGCTATAAATAAATAAAATAATAAACTACTCATAATCTAAATATTTAGAAGTCAACATAAAATCAAAATAAGCCATAAAATTGTTATAGATCCATCAACTGGCTAATGATTTCTTGATGGCTATTAAGCTCCTTGATGAATATAAGTTGATGTTCCATAGTTCTCTATTTGTTTTAGTTGCAAATTGAAATAGAAAAAGTAAAAAAATAGACATCATACAATTGATCTCTAGTGCAGAAGTTTGTATTCATCGAGTAGCAAATGAATTTCTAACAGAGAATTAACATATTAACAAACATAGTCTACATGGTATAGCCTATCTATATTATCAAATTAGCTGATGTTTCATTGCATAAAAAACAATTGAATACTAATAGTTTTAGCAATGCCTTACTTGAAGTATTGCATTTTTTCAAAATATTTTTCTAATGATGTTATCATAGTCCATTCACTATCATATGCACATCAAATCTTTCAAAAAAAAAATCATAAACAACTGTATCATAGAATATCGACAAGAAAACTAATCAACATGCTTGGAAATCTAGTAAACTAAACGTGTTAGTAGATACAAGGCATATTGCCTATATCTTCTATGTGACAAGACTTTGTAGTTGATTTTGAACAACAAAATATAAAAAAAATGCCTCCCATATATTTAGAATCCCATAAAATATTAAAAAATGCTTATGAACATTTTCCAATATTTTCTGAACGTCTCTTCCTTTCCTGGTGATAAAGGAAAGAGTGAGGAGGGAGAGAAGCTTTCTGTTGATCAGATTCTAAACAAATATGTGGGTGTAATTTTTCTAAAGTTAGTTTACTTATTTTATGTTCTCTTTGTATTTTGGGATGGACTTTTTATTCTATTCAAATTCTTTATAGTTAAAAAAGTACATACATCTCCTTTGCTTTGTAGATTATATGTTGGTCCATATATGTTGGCGTATGTGGAGTGACGTTGACCTCTAGCTGTATCTATCTTAATCTCTCCTTCTATTTCTCAACTACGTCAACTATCCCATTCACTTTAGCTTTGTTCTATCTTCTTCCCTCCTTCTTTCTGATACTTCTAGTTGGTTCTTTCTAGGTTATTCCAGATGCTTCTTCTTAGCTGGAAAGGTTTTTGAAAAGGGCAAAAATATTCTCTATTTTGAAGAAGGAAAAATATACTCTGTTTAGAACAGGAGAAGGCTTTGTTTTTGAAGCAAAGAGCATAGGCAGCTCTCTGGCAAGGTTCTAATGCAAACAAATTTATATTTGTGAATCAACACTATTAATCTTTTTTTTTGTCTCTATTCTGTGTTTTTTATTTCATTGCACTGTTTGTTCTTGTCTCTGCCTCCATCAAATTGGTATCAGAGCAGGAGATTGGAGAGAAGGGTTCTATTGGAGGTTGACGAGCAGGTTGAAGAGGAAGTTGATCTAGCAGAAATTTCAAAGAGTTTTCAAAGAAGCAAAGTAAAAAATGTAGCTCATTAAAAAGGGCAAGATTAAGGAAAATAGGAAAAGGGTTTTTCTTTAAAGACAAATTTCATTTTGAAGAGTTATGGCTGGAACTAGTGAAAATATTTCCCATCCCCAAATTCCAATTTTTAATGGAAAAAATTATGAATATTGGAGCATAAAAATGAAAACCCTATTTTGATCTCAAGGTATTTGAAATTTTGTTGAAACTGGGTTTCCTGAACCACCAAATCAATAGGCATATTAGCCACTTTCACAAGCTGATAAAGATTTACTAGAAGAAAACAAGAAAAAAGATGCAAATGCACTATTTGTCATTCAACAAGCAATGGAGGAATCAATTTTTCCAAAGGTTGCACCTGCCACAAGATCAAAACAAGCATTGGATAGTTTTCAAACAACATACCAAGGCATAGGACAGGTAATAATGGCAAAATTGCAAATACTTAGAAGGGATTTTGAAAATCTACAAATGAAAGACTCAGATTTTATAGACACATTTTTCACTCATGCAATGTCAATAGTAAATCAGCTAAGGTTCTATGGAGACACTATTGAAGATCAAAAGATTGTTGAAAAAATACTTAGAAGTCTTCCTACTAAATTTGATGTTGTAGTAATAGCCATTCAAGAGGCCAAAGATCTTTCTCAATTATCAGTAGATGAATTAATGGGGTCACTTTTAGTGCATGAGAAAAGATTAAATCAATCAGTTTCATCATCATTGGAGAATGCATTCAAGACTTAGCTCTCATTTGGCAGAACAAGAGAGAGATCAAATAACAGCCGAGGCAGAAGATGTTTTTCATCAAGGAGAGGAAGAAAAAATACACAATTTTAAAGTAGAAGACCACCATTGAGCCCACATTCCCATTCTACATCAATAAGAGGAAGGGGGAACAATCACTCTTAAAGTCATCATCAAGGAGAAAGGTATGATAAATCCCACATCCAATGTCATTATTGTAGCAAATTTGGGCATTATGCATCAGAATGTAGGAAAAAGAAATATGATTTAAATAAGCAAAAGGCACATTTTACAAATGAAAATCAGTCAAAGACTAGTGAACAAGAAACGATATTGATAACATGTAATGTAGCACAAGAAACTTCCAAAGAAGTATGGTTTTTAGATAGTGGGTGTAGTAACCACATGGGTTGTAAGAAGGAGATGTTTGCAACAATAGATGATTCAGTAAAATTAGAAGTAAAATTGGGAAATGATCAAAGAGTTTCAATTATGGGCAAAGGGTGAATTAACATAAAAATAACACAAGGTGAGGAGAAACATATTTCAGATGTATAATATGTTCCTAGATTGCAACACAATCTTATAAGTGTTGGGCAATTAGTGCAAAAAGGATATAGAATATACTTTGAGAATGGTGGATTTGTGATCCTAGACAAGAAACCAAGCAATAGGCTGATTGAAAAAGTTGAAATGACAAAGAATAGGATGTTCCCATTAAGAATTCAAAGTGAATTAATGATAGAGCCACAAGGATTGCAAAAAGTTTCTGAAATAGCTTGTAAAGCCTAATAAAAAAATGGATCTTGGTTATGGCATTTAAGACTTGGGCATTTAAACTTCAAAAGATTGCAATTGTTATACAAGAAGAAAATGGTATATGGGTTACCACAAATAGAGCCACTTAAGACAACATATGAGAGTTGCATATTGGCAAAGCAACATAGGAAATCATTTCTAGTTGGGGAGTCTTATAGAGAAAAACAACCACTTGAGATAGTTCATTCAGACATTTATGGACCTATGAAAACACCTTTCATGAGTGGAAAACTTTATTTCATAACATTTATTGATGATTTCAGCAGAAAAGTATGGGTTTATTTCTTGAAGTACAAATCTGATACATTTACCATTTTTAAAGAGTTCAAGGAAAAAGTTGAAAAAGTAAGCGGATATTATATTAAAACATTGAGAACCAATCAAGGTGGAGACTATATCTCAACTGATTTTCAGAATTTTTGCAAAGAAAATGGCATAAATAAAAAATTTACAGCAAGGTATACTCCTCTACAAAATGGAGTAGCAGAGAGAAAGAATAGAACAATCATGGAAATGGCATGTAGTATGATAAAACAAAAACACTTACCAAATGAATTTTGGGTTGAAGCAGTTGCATGCTCGGTATATATATTGAATAGGTGTCCAACAAAAGTAGTTATAAATAAAACACCAGAAGAAGCTTGAAGCAAAAAGAACCATAACATATCACATTTGAGAGTTTTTGGATGTGTGGCATACTCATTGATACCTCAAGAGTTGAGAAAAAAAATAGATGACAAAGGAGAGAAATGTGTATTTATGGGATATAGTGAACATTCAAAGGCATATAAGCTATACAATCCCATTACAAAGAAGCTGATAATAAGTCTTCGTGTTGAATTTGTTGAAGAAGAGGAATGAGATGGAAGCATAGACAAAACAAATACAAGTACACCTAGTGTTCTACAAGAGAATGAAGAAGATGCAATTCAGGTTGAAAATCCTCCCACACAAGAAAATGCACCTAGCACTCCAAATCCCACTACTCCAACAAGTAATAAAAGCAACGAGTCTTCTAATCCAACACTTGCATCTTTAAGGTCAAGGTCTATAAACACATCAAAGAATATAAGAAGTCTTAGGGAGATTTATGATGAAACTCAAGAAGCTGAAAAATGCTGATTTTTATTGTGATTTTGCATTTTTAACACAAGTTGATCCAATTTATTTTGAAGATTCCATAAAACAAGATAAATGGATTGTAGCCATGGATGAAGAAATTCAGTCAATAAAAATGAATGAAACATGGGATCTTGTAGAACTTCCTAAAGGCAAGGATGTGATTGGAGTTAAGTGGATTTACAAGACAAAATATGATGCTAATGGAAAAGTGGAAAAGCACAAAGCAAGACTGTTGGAAACTACAATTGAAGCAATTGTTGTATTGTCATTGATATCAAACCTTAACTAGTAAGACTATTGCTATTTAAGAAAGTACTATATTTATTTGATTGTTGCTAAGGGGAAAGGCAAGGTTGGTAACAATAGAACCTAAGAAAAGGTTGAGTTATCTTGATACTTCAATGAGTACTTGATTACGTGGCACAATGATGAGATAATGTATTGTTTATCTAAGTAAGAATGACAACTAAACTGGTAGGCTTAACCGATAAAAAGTCAAGAAATCTAGTTTAAGTTGAGTGTTGTTAGTGTCGACCGAGCTAGTATATGCTGAGTAAATTCAGTGTTGACCAAACACCAATTAATTGCCCAAGAAGATAGTATTAGCCGAGGGAACAATATTTGAGGTGACCGAGCTTTCTAGTGAATACCAAGAAGTTGAACACAGTATCCGCCGAGCATCAGTATTTTGTATTTGAGGAAGAATTCAAATTTCTAGCTGACATCGTTGAATTCTTAGATTATGTAAAATGTGTTTACTTTATTTATTGATTGTATGAAAGCATTTAATGCACTGTAAAACATTTTATTGTAAATCTATTGAGATTTTTGAGATATTTATAGAAGGATAGTCGAAGAACATAAAGTAGGATGGATTCGATGAATCTGACCTAACCCTAAGATCTACAAAGGAGTTTAAGTGGCAAAAGATGTATTGACCTAATGGAGGAAGTATTAAGGAAACCTAAGCTAGAGGTTGTAAGAGAGAGGATGCTAGAAGTGTTGTTGATGTTATTGATTGTCTAAGTAGAGATGGTTGAAGGAGAAGTGTTGTGATTTCTTGAAGAGAGTTCCGAGCAGATCAGTGATGGGGATGGTAAAGATTCACAGTCAGTAAGCCAACATATGTGTACAAAATTGGATCTGATCTTTTCAAAGTGAGTTGTATGTTTTTCAGATCAATACTACTGCTACTTTCTAACCATTATAATAGTCAAAATCCTTTTAACAAAGGTTGACCTAGCAGTCATAACTATAAATCCTTTGAACAAGGTTGCATTCTAATAGAGTGTATGTAAGTCCTATAAGAAGGTGCACTTTTAACAGAGTGGTTTAAATCCTTTAACCAGGTCACACCAGACAGTGTGTTTGTAACCTTTGATAGGGTTGGCTTTTCACCAAGCTCACTTCAGAAGAGTGAACATAATAGTAACATGTTACAAAGTGGTTTTTCCCAAATTGGGTTTCCAATATAAATCTTGGTGTTGATACTTGTGTGAATGTTTTGGTTTGAACATCTCCATGTTTTACAAGTTAGATGTTATTGGATAAGTGGACTGCACTGTTATATGTTTATGTTATGCAATCAGTAATGACCGAGTAGCTCTTGGTTGTTAGATCTGATTTGTTGAAGAGTTTTAAAGTTTTTTTTATACATCTAGACCTGAGAACAACTGATTCACCCCCCCTCTCTATTGTTCTAAATCATATTAACAATTGGTATCAAAGCTGTTGGTGCTTACAGAGAACAAGTTTAAAGGTACTTGAAGAAAATGATCAGGATGTATAAGAAGGAGGTACCAAAGCTAAATAAGGAGAACTTCCCTGCATGGAAAAGCTTAATGAAGCTTCATCTGGATGGTATTGGTGTTTCTACAAAGTATTATGTTGAGCATGACTATGTCACACCTATTGCACCTTTGATTGCCAAGGAAATGAAAGCTAAACAAGAGCACAACCAAGCAATGTTGGAGATTGCGTCTACCCTAAGTTATCTAGAATTTGAAGACATCAAGGACTACAGTAATGCAAAGAAAATGTGGGACACCCTTTCAAACATTTATGGTGGTGACATAAATGTGTTGAGAGTAAAAGCCGAGAGCCTAAGAGGTAAATTTGATGAAATGAGAATGCAAGAAGGTGAGAATATTGCACAATATTGTGGTAGAATATAAGAAGTTGTAAATGCTATTAGAGGATAAAATAGAACTATTGATGATGAAACTGTAATAGGAAAAGTATTGAGAACTTTGCATCCTATCTATGCCATCAAAATTTTTGCAATACAGGAATCTAGATGTAACCCAACAAATGCTCTTACTTTGGAAAGTTTGGTTGGTAAGCTTACTGCTTTTGAACTTTCTAACTATGATAACTTCACTGTTGGTAATATTGAATCTGCTTTTAAGTCACAAATAGTTCTGAGTAAGTCAAAGAAGGAAAAAGAAAGATGTATTAGTGAAAGTCATAGTGACACATCTAATGAATAACTTGAGGATCTAGAAGCTCTTATGGCTAGAAGACTGAAAAGGGGAAAATGAAGGTACAAAGGTAAACTCCCTATTATATGTTTTTCATGTAATAAAGTTGGTCATATAGTTGCTAGATGTCCTGACAGGGATAATAAGGATGAAGAAAGAGACAACAAGCATAAAGACAAAAGAGAAGATAGAGGTTACCGAAGGTACAAGGACTACAGAGGAAAAGGTAAGAAATCCTGCTATATTGCCAAAGAAGAGACTGACATTGATAGTGATGATTTTGAAATTGAGGTTGTCTGTGTTGCAATGAAAGATGAATCTGATGAGGATGAGAAAACTGCATTGATATCTTATGTGAATAAAAATGATAAATGGATTATTGATAGTGGTTGTTCACATCATATGACTGGAGATAAGAGTAAGTTTGATACCTTTGATCATTATAAAGGTAGGAGTGTGAAATTTGGTAATGATGCACCTGTCCTGTTAGAGGAAAAGGATTGATTAAGCTAACTGATAAGATCACTTGTGAAAATACTTATTGGGTTGAGGGTCTTAACTATAATCTATTGAGTGTTGTACAGCTTAATAGCACTGGCTACCGAGTGGAATTTCATCATAGAAAGGCCAAAATATTTGATGCCACTGGTGAACTGATTGGAAGTGGAGAACAGACAAGAGGTAATTTGTTCTATCTAGACCTATCTGAAGAAACATGTATGATTGCACAACTTGATGTATTTGGTTATGGAATAAGTGGCTATGTCATGTTAACTTTGATAATCTAGTAGAAATTAGTAAGAAAAAGAAAGTGAGAGGTCTACCTAGATTGAAGAAACCTGAGAATGTAATGTGCCAAGAATGTCAGTTGGGTAAGATGACAAAGTCTAGTTTCAAGAGAAAAACTTTTACTTCTAAGAATACCCTATATTTGGTTCATACTAACCTTTGTAGACCAATGGGTGTACAAATTTATTGTGGTGCTAGCTATTTTATCTTGTTTGTTGATGATTATACCAGAATGATACATGTAATATTCTTAAAAGAAAAATGTGATGCTTTTAAATTTTTTCAGTGGTATGTGGCTAAGGTTGAAAAGGAGACAGGTAGGAACCTGAAGTGTCTGAGATCTGACCGAGGTGGATAATTTATATGCAATGAATTTAATCTGTTTTTCAATGATAGAGGGATCAAAAGATAGATGTGTGCACCTAGAACTCCTCCATAGAATGGTATAGCAGAGAGAAGGAACACATCTCTCTTGGATTGTGCAAGAACATTAATGATTGGAAAGAATGTTGCACAAAAGTATTGGAAAGAAGCTGTAAGTACAGCTATTTATACTCTTAACTAAGTACAAATCAAAAAAGGTACAAATCTAACACCTTATGAGTTGTGGCATGGGTATGCACCTAATGTAAAGTACTTTAGAATCTTTGGAAGTAAATGCTACATATTAAAGGATAGTAGGAATGGAAAATTTGATGCTAAAAGTGATGAGGGTATATTCCTAGGCTATTCCACAAAAAGTAAATCTTATAAGTGTTTGAACTCTAACACTAACAAAATTGTGGAAAGTGTGAATGTGAAAGTTGATGAGTATGCAGAGAAAAATGAAGCTGACAGTAAAAGAGAACCAGAAGATTACAGATCTTTTGTGTATATAGAGGAAGGAGAGGCAAATGACAAAATTGCACCTCATGCTGAGTCTTGGGTAAGCAATGTCGAGCATCAAGAAATCAATGTCAAGAGAGAAGAAGAACATGTCAAGTGATAGGAAGAAGCTTTCAAGTATTAGGGAGAGGTTGCCGAGCATTTAGAAGCTGAATCTGACAATCTTGTTGGTGAACCTGATGAGGAAAATGAAAGAAGAGAAGAACCTGTTCTAGCACAATATGTAAGGAGACATCACAAGCCTGAACAGATTATTGGAGACAAAGATACTAGAGTTTTGACCAAGAGTAAGGAAAGAGATCCAACATGTTTACTATGTGAATTTGAGCCTAAGACAAAAAAGGAGGCATTAGAAAATGAAGACTGGATAGAAGAAATGAATGAAGAGATAGACCAAATAGAGAAGAATGATACATGGACTCTGGTGCCGAGACCACAAAATAAGAATGTCATTGGGACAAAGTGGGTACTTCATAATAAGCTCAATGAACATGGTCAAATAACAAGAAACAAAGATGGACTGGTATGCAAAGGCTACACACAAGAAGAAGGAATAGATTATGGGGAGACATTCACCCCTGTAGCGAGATTGGAAGGAGTGAGAACTATGCTTGCATATGTTGCCTATAAAGATTTCAAGGTACACCAAATGGATGTTAAGTCTGTATTTTTAAATGGTATATTAGAAGAAGAAGTGTATATTGAACAACCAGAAGGATTTGTTGATCCAAACAAAAGACACATGGTTTGCAAACTGAATAAAGCACTGTATGGATCGAAGCAAGCTCCCACAACATGGTATGAGAGATTGCACAACTACCTAATATAGATTGGATTCTCAAGGAAAAATGACACAAGCAATTTGTACATGAAAGATGAAGAAGGTAAAGGAATCTTGTTAGCTAAGATCTTTGTAGATGATATTATATTTGGTGGACAAGATGCCTTGTGTAAGAAATTTTCAAATGAAATGAAAACTGAATTTGAAATGAGTATGTTTGGGGAGATCAAATTTTTTGTTGGTTTACAAGTATATCAGATTGAGAAAGGAATTTTCATGACCCACTCTAAATATGTTCATAAGATACTGAAAACCTTTGGTATGGAAGATTCAAGGCCAGTAAGTACTCCCATGGCTACTAGAAAAAAGCTATCTAAAATTGATGATGCTATAGAAGTTAACCAGACTTTGTATAGATCTATTATTGGAAAGCTACAGTATACTGTACATAGAAGAACAAATATTGCATTAGCTGTTGGGATTGTGGCAAGATTCTCTTCTAATCCTAAGGAAACACACATGATGGTTGTCAAAAGGATAATGAGATACTTGAAAGGGACTGCTGACTATGGATTGTACTACAAGAAGCACAAGAAGTTTGAACTGAGAGTGTATATAGATGCTAATTGGGCTGGAAATGTAGATGACAGAAAGAGTACTAGTGGTGGAGATTTCTTTCTTGGACAAAGATTAGTTTCCTAGACAAGCAAGAAACAAAATTGCATTTCCCAATCTACTATTGAAGCTGAGTATGTGGTTGTAGCTATGAACTGTTCAAATTTGATACGGATAAAGCAATTGTTGGTAGGCATGAAAGAAGAAATCACTGAACCAGTTGTCATCTTCTGTGACAACACAAGAACTATCAACATCTCTAAGAATCCAGTGATGTACACAAAGACCCAACACATTGCCATTAAGTATCATTACTTGAGAGAATTGGTACAAGATAAAGAGGTCCAAATGGAATATGTGAATACAAAGGAACAACTAGTAGACATATTCACTAAGGCTTTTCCTAAAGAAGCTCATGAATACCTGAGAAGTTAATTAGGAGTCCTTCACCTAACTGAGGCTGCCTAGTCAAGCTAGGAGCACTGCATCAAATGTGTTGCAAAGAGTATCTATTAACAAGTTGATGCAAAAACATGTCACACTTTAGGAGCAACCTAGAGTTGTGAAAAGCATAGAAAAGCCAAGAATCAGTCATAAGCAAAGATGACAGAGGGAGAAATATTGTTACTGAACTGAAAAGATGATATCTACATCTATAGGATGTAAGTTTTTTTTTGCTACTTTGGCATTTTTGTCAAAGAGGGAGATAATAACAGATGAATACACAGAATGAGAAGATCAAGAAAGAGGGAGAAATTTAGTAGATAGTCATACAAGCATGGCTAATTGATTCTGTATCAGAGTGAAGCTAAGGATATTATAAATATTTTTGATGGATAGATAAGTTTTGGATTGGTTGCTAATTCATGTGATATTCATATGGTGTTGCAATCAATGCCAAAGAGGGAGATTGTTGGAAACTGCAATTGAAGAAATTATTGTATTGTCATTGATGTCAAACCTTAACTGGTAAGATTGTTGCTATTTAAGAAAGTACTATATCTATTTGATTGTTTCTAAGGGGAAAGGCAAGGTTGGTAACAATAGCACCTAAGGAAAGGTTGAGTTATCTTGATACTTCAATGAGTACTTGATTACGTGGAACAATGATAAGATAATGTATTATTCATCTAATCAAGAATGAAGACTAAAATGGTAGGCTTAACCGAGAAAAAGTGAAGAAATCTAGTTTAAGTTGAGTGTTGTTAGTGTCGACCGAGCTAGTATATGCTGAGTAAATTCAGTTTTGACTGAACACCAGTTAATTGTCGAGGGATACAATATTAGCCAACAAAACAATTTTTGAGGTGACTGAGCTTTCTAGTGAAGACTGAGAAGTTGAACACAGTATTGGCCGAGCGTCAATATTTTGCATTTGAGGAAGAATTCAGATTTCCAACCGACATCATTGAATTTTTAGATTATGTAAAACATGTTGACTTTATTTATTGATTGTATGAAAGCATTTAATGCACTGTAAAAAGTTTTATTGTAAATCTATTGAGAGTTTTGAGATATTTCTAGAAGGATAGCCAAAGAACATAAAGTAGGACGGAATCAATGAATCTGACCTAACCCTAAGATCTATGAAGGAGGTTAAGCGACAAAAGATGTATTGACCTAATGGAGGATGTATTAAGGAAACCTAAGCTAGAGGTTGTAAGAGAGAGGATGTTGGAAGTGTTGTTGATGTTATTGATTGTCTAAGCAGAGAAGGCTGAAGGAGAAGTGTTGTGATTGCTTGAAGAGAGTACTGAGCAGATCAGTGATGGGGATGGTAAAGGTTCACAGTCAGTAAGCCAGTATATGTGTATGGAATTGGATCTGATATTTGCAAAGTGAGTTATATGTTTTTTAGATCAATACTACTACTACTACTACTTTCTAACCATTGTAACAGTCAAAATCCTTTTAACAGAGGTTGATCTAACAGTCATAGGTATAAATCCTTTGAACAAGGGTGCATTCTAATGGAGTGTATGTAAGTCCTATAACAAGGTGCACTTTTAATTGAGTGGTTTAAATACTTTAACCGGGTCACACTTGATAGTGTGTTTGTAACCTTTGACAGGGTTGGCTTTTCATCGAGCTCACTTCAGAAGAGTGAACATAATAGTAACATGTTACAAAGTGGTTTTTCCCAAATTGGGTTTCCACTATAAATCCTAGTGTTGATACTTGTGTGAATGTTTTGGTTTGAATATTTTTGTGTTTTACAAGTTAGATGTTGTTGGATAAGTGGACTACACTATTATATCTTTCTGTTATGCAATCAATAATGACCGAGTAGCTGTTGGTTGTTAGATCTAATTTGTTGAAGAGTTTTAAAGTTTGTTTTATACATCTAGACCTGAGAACAACTGATTCACCCCCCCTCTTTGTTGTTCTAAATCATAGTAGAAAAGCACAAAGCAAGACTAGTAGCTAAAGGTTTCACACAACAACCGAGCATAGACTACAATGAAACATTTGCACCCATGGCACAATTGGATACCATTAGAATGGTATTATCAGTAGCAGCTCTAAATAATTGGAAGGTTTATCAAATGGATGCCAAATCAGAATTTTTGAATGACATTTTAGAGGAATAAGTGTATATAAAACAGCCACCTGGATATGAAGTTTTGGGAGAACATAAGGTATGCAAGCTGAAAAAGGCACTATATAGTTTAAAGAAATCTCCTAGAGCTTGGTATAGAAGAATACGCTCTTATTTTGGGAACAGTGGCTTTAACAAGTGTGGTAATGAACCAACTTTGTATGTTTTTTTGTATGTAGATGATTTGATATTCATGGGTAATATGCCAATTAACACATTCAAGGCAGCCATGAAAAGTGAATTTGATATGACTGATTTAGGGCTCATGAGATATTTTCTTGGGATAGAAGTAAGGAAAAATGAGGAAGACATCTTTATATGTCAAATTAAGTATGCTAATGATCTACTAAAGAGATTTAAGATGACAAATGTGAATCCAGCCCCTACACCAGTTGCATTGGGTTTAAAACTTCGCAAGAATGATCAAAGTCCAAATGTTGATGCAACCTTATTCAAAAGATTAGTTGGTAGCCTCATTTATCTAACTACCACAAGACCAGACATAACGCATGGAGTCAGTCTTATTTCTAGATTTATGGACCAACCAAAAGAAACTCATTAGAAAGATGGAAAAAGAATTTTGCGGTATATATAGCTAGAACAAAGAAAATTGGGATTTTGTATACACCTTCAGATGACTATAAGATAATTGGATAAATGGATAGTGATTGGGTAGGTAGCTTGGATGATAAAAGAAGCACTTCAGGATATATTTTTCAACTAGGATCAGTAGCTATCTCTTGTGCATCAAAGAAACAACCAATTGTAACACTCTCATCACCTGAAGCAGAATATGTTGTAGCGACATCAACAACTTGCCAAGTAATGTGGATGAGAAGAGTACTTTCAGATTTGCAGCATCCACAAGAAGAACCTACAAAAATATATTGTGACAATAATTCAATAATTTCCTTATCTAAAAATCATGTCTTTCATAAATGTACTAAGAATATTGATATAAGATATCACTATATTCAAGAATTGGTGAACAATGGTGACATTCATCTTGAGTTTTACGGGTCTAAAGAACAACTCGCGGATATATTCACAAAGCTGCTTGCAAAGAATATTTTTGAGCATCTCCGAGAAGGTATTGGTATAGAAAACATACATTGCATTGAAGATTAAGGGGGATTTTTTGCGCATGTGGAGTGACGTGGACCTTCAACTATATCTAGATTAATCTCCCTTGTTGTTTCTCAACTACCGCATTCAGTCCAGCTTTATTCTATCTTCTTCCCTCCTTCTTTCTGATACTTCTAGTCGGTTCTTTCTAGGTTATTCCAGATGTTTCTTCTTATCTAGAAAGGTTTTTGAAAAAGGAAAAAATATTATTTGTTTTGAAGAAGGAAAAATATACTCTCTTTAGAATAGGAGAAGGCTCTATTTTTGAAGCAAAGAGCACAGGAAGCTCTCTGGAAAGGTTCTAATGTAAACAAATTTATATTTGTGAATCAACACTGTTAATCTTTTTTTGTCTTTGTTCTGTGTTTTTTATTTTATTGCACTTTCTATTCTTGTCTCTGCCTCCATCAATATACCAATCACCTGCGATTATAAAGAGATCTTTCTTTCTATTCATAATTAATTATAGTGCACACCTCTATCATTCTTAGATAAAATGATAGTCTTAGCTTTCTAAAATTCATTGTAAAGATATTCTAATATCAACTGTATAATGCCATCTGAAGTCTAATTAGCAATTTGGAATGAAAGAAAGGTTATAAGTTTTAATCCCAGTTTTCCCTTTGACGATTTGGTTTAAATATATTAAAAAATAAATTAATCAAATGGTACCAATAGTACTCTATGTAGATCCTATTGAGCTTTGCACAAAGGTGGTACCCTTGCCTTTTCATTGTATAAAGCTAGCAGGGATTCATTGTGGCTAAGCCACACATCATGATAAAAGCCACATGTGAGGCTATAAGCCTCAGAGATTCCCTCAATTCGATTTAAGTGGCATCCCAATCTAGTCTATTTTGCCTAGCAATATTTGGTGGCAATTCTAGCAGGTCAATGATTTATGTTGGGATATTTGGCCAAACTACCAACTTTATCATGTTTCTACTTTTAGAAAGTATTTATAGATCTAGTAAAACTTTAAATTCAGCAGGCAATTTTATTTCTAATTAGTGATAGTCATAGTTGAGTTGGTAACACTTTATGTTATATTTTTGGGGTGTTGTCATGTTTATGTGGATGTATCTTTTCAAAATTATTCTTGAAACAAATATATTTTGAATGCAAAAATATAGTGTCATAAAATTTTCTTTTTACCAACATTTTTACTAGATTGTTATTAGTACTTGTCGATAGGGTAAGTACTATTGTATCATTTATTGGTTTTTAGTGTTAACTAGATTTAGATTTTGTAAGGTTTAAATGCAATATTTTTAAGTTTATAATTATTACAAATTATTTCTCTATCATTTGATTGGCCAGATCAAATAAGGTCTTATATTTCCATTTTTTTGGCCATTATTCTAAGAACAATCATGAAATTTCTCTGTATGAAAAATCTAATAATATTATTTATTACATTTATTATCATAAATTAAATTATACTTTATTTTTATATAATATAAATATCAAATATATTAATAATATAAATAACAAACTAACGCTAATAATTAAAATTAAAAACTAATGTAACTATTATCATATAATTTTTTAATTAATTACAATACATTTAATAATTATAATACATTTATTAATATTAGAATTACATTTAGATATAAATTAAAATTAATTATAAAACTAAAGGCTACTAGTATATAATTATAAAGATTTTAATTATTATCATTCATATATAAGGATTCTTACAATTAAATTATAATATTGAATTTAATTAATTTTCTTGATTCCATTTTTATTAAATAACTATTAATTAAAAGAAATTTAGTATTTATAATAAATATAATAAAATTAGATTTAAATTTATTTTAAACTAAAATTAGAATTAATTCTGGCAAGTATTGGCCACTATGTGGCACTTGTTTAAATATTATAACAACTTTAAATTTTAATTTACCTATATTTATTTTAATTTTTAATTTTTAACTTTTAATTTTTAAGAGATGATATTACTTACTTCTGATTTTAGAAATTTGTTGGCTTTATGTTCATAGATTTTCTTAATTAGGTAGAATTTTTGTCAAAATATACATTTATTTTACTTTATAGTGTATCTTTTGATTTATATTTATTAAAATTTAAATAAATATTTTCATTAAAATACCTTTATTTTTGCAATTATAATGTATTAAAATCAAATAGAAACTTATATCTTAAGCAAATAAAAATTGTGTTAGTATTAAATTAAATTTTCTTGGAAAGGTTTGTTTAGTTAAGTATTTTGGATGGATGGGATAGTAGGACTAGGGATATGATTCTAGTTGTGTTCATTTATTTCTTTAAGCTCTCATTTGTGTTATTATAATTTTCCAATTGGCCAATTTTTCCAGATAGCTCCACATAACTATGCAACTTGGATATTAAATGCATAAAGTGCCTTGATAAGTAGGAGGTATGAAAATCATATAATAGTTTAATTTTCTGAAGTAAATGAGGTTAAATAAAAGATGGAATGAATCAATATCAAAGCTAAGAAACCTAGATATTCACATATATTTGTTTCATTTGACATACTTTTCATATTGATAAATTTAAAAGATCGAGAAAGGCTTTGCAATAGTATGCATAATTATATGGCCTAATTGATGATATCAGAGAATATAATATTTAGAATGATCTCACTAATTTAAGTCCACAAGTTTTTTCAGCATATCTATGAATATATTTTTAAATTTAATCAACTTAGTTTACAAATCATATAATATGGTTTTGACAAGAAGGTTGTACAATTAATATACAATATCTATTTACCTTTTTAAACTAATCCTTAGAGGTGTGAAGGAAAACCAGGAAGATAAGCCCAAAATGAGTATCAATTTATAGTGAGGTGCAATTTACAACACTCCCAAATGTAATATCTTTCCCCATCATGTGTTTCTTGGTGTATTTTTATTTGTTAGGTGCACTTTAGATGAATTTTGAGGCTCCATGACAAAAGGATTGCAAAAGAGATTGATCATGTTGTGATATTCCTCTATGTTTACTTCATTCTTCTATATTGAACATGTGTTAAAAATGGTCTGTACATGTTTTTTTATTATAAATAAGTTGTTGTGTTGTCTTTTGCAAAAAAAAAAAGTGCCAAATAGTGGCCATTACTTGCCTTTAATTTTCTCATTGATTATAATTTATCTAAAGACTCATGGGGAGAAGAAGACCTGATCAAGATCAGTGTACTTGCAATGGAAAAGGACAAGGAGAAATAGGTTATGAGGAATCCTCTATTTTTTGATTCAATCAACATTCTGAATAACTTATTACCTTCAGATAGGAAAGTGTCAAAATTTTATTTAGTAGATGATGTCAGTGCCATAATATCAAGTTTCAAAAAAACATTCTCTAGTCTTGAAGAATCTACATCCAAGGTTGCAGAAGAGAAATGTCTCAAGAAGAGATTAAGTGAACTAATAGGGAAATTTGCACTTGACCTTAGCTCCTTGAAGGCTGGTCAAGCCTTGTTAAAAGACTTTGTAGCTAAAGGAAAAAAAATCATAGCAGATTATATGAACAAGGACAAGCTAACTCCAGATCACTACAAGAAAATTTAGGAAGTAGAAGCTATGATAGACGCAGTGAGGAAATCAATAGAAGATCCCTCTATAGATGTAAATATGTGTAACAATGTGTACCAAGGACAAGTGGGAAAAATAGAAAAGGCGGAGAAAGAAATGTCCTAGATAAGGGCAAAGCAAACACAACTAAGAAATGCTCTTGCGCCCTCATTAGATGTATTAAACTAGAACATCAAGGAGATTGATGCCACTATGGTGACATATGATCAAGGTCTGAGTTCAGATTTGGAGAAGATGGAGAAGTTGACATATGCTTTGTGTGCCCATCTCTAGACAATAGACACATTGAAGAGGTTTTGGCAAAATGAGATTGCAAATCTTCAGATAGCCTATCCAAATGTACTCAGCTTGTAAGTACTTGTAGATACATTTTTTTTTAGAACATTTGTCATTAATGTCAAAGGGGGAGTATAGTACATAGAAGAGATAATATGGAGTTTTTTATATGATGTAAATGGGAGTATAGTAAAAGGGTTATATAAGTTAGAGTATATGTTAGAAAATTTTGTATAAGGATACAGTTAGTAACTTCACCATATTCCTTTGTTTCCATTAATGAAAAAGGGGGATATTTTTGAAAAGTTGACTTTACTAATGTATATGACTATATTTAGTGTTTTCATTATGGAAAAAAAGTCATATGAAGTTTTGGAGTCAGCGCATAACTTAGAAGATCATAAATATGGCTAAGTATGGAAGACTAGACAGTTAGAGAGGGCTAGAAGAACAAAGCATCAATGCACATGCGTATGATAGAGTTATAACATACTCCCTTGAAGATAATATTTTGAGTATGTAGTCATGCTAATTCTAAGAGTGCTTGATGATATGAGCTAGTACGAAGAAGTTACAGCCAAATAAAGGGACATAGATAGTGAGTGGTAGAAAGAACAAAGCATGGAGTCGACTGGTGTTATTTTGATTAGCGCTTGTAATATTATTTTTTAAAGGCTATGCACCTCTTGTATTTATGTTGTAGACATGTCAATATCATTATGTGTAAACATGCTTGAGCCAATTCATTTGGAAGCATTGTATGTAATAAGTTAAAGGGCCGACCTAGTGAATAGTTTTGTTTACGCATATAAATAATACACGCACCTTTGTAATTATGGAGGTGATGAAAAAGAGAGGGACGAGTAGAAGAAAAAAATTATGTGAAGAGTAGTTAGAATGTTGTAGGTCTTTACTAGAGGCTAAAGCATCAGCTCACAAAAGGAACTGATTAGACAAGCAGTGTCAAAGAAGTAGTTCACCTTGCAGATATAGTTTGTATCTGAGATCTAGAAGGTTGTAACCTTCATCACTTGAGAAGTGAGCTCTAGGATAGAGTGTCCCCACCCCTAATAGGGTTTGACCTTTGACCAGGTCACTATACTAAAAGCATTGTAAAGAACAACTCCTAACAGGGTTGCAAGATCTTCTAACAGGGATCATAAAACACTAGTGCAATTCTTAGTGGGTGTCAATTCCCACCAAGGTTTTTACCGATTTGGGTTTCCCCGTAATCATATTTTGTGTTGTGTTGTGGATGTTTATCTTACTTGCATTGATATTCATTTAAGTACTTAAGAAATAAAGTTAAGATTTAAGATAGCA
The DNA here is from genome assembly GCA_027943335.1 of Chamaecyparis obtusa. NCBI lineage: Eukaryota > Viridiplantae > Streptophyta > Pinopsida > Cupressales > Cupressaceae > Chamaecyparis > Chamaecyparis obtusa. The sequence goes on from BSBK01010121.1 coordinate 207,823, forward strand.
TAAAAAGTAATATTATATAGAACACTGATTCACCCCCCCTCCCTCTCAGTTTTCCCATTCCCAACAAATACTCCATGATTATTCAGAAGGGAAGAGTGTAAATAATTGAATGGTGCTATGTGAAGTGAAAAATGGAGAAGGAAAAATAATATAGAAATATGCTCAGGTACAAATGAAACGAACGCGCCACATAAATAACACATATTTGGGAGATATTAAAAATTGCCCGTACCAGTCGCAAGAAAAATTATAACAAAAATGTATGAAGATAAATATTGCAGGTGAAATCAAAAAGTACTTCCACCCCTAATAATGATAGGAGACAACGTCACAAATACAACACATGTCGTGAAAACAAAATGAGACCATAGAGCCACATTAACGAATAATAATACCATGTGAACAAAGTCACAATACTTCCTATGATTGCCCCATGTCATTTTTGGCAAGAGACCGAATATATTCATGATGTTACAAATTAGAATTCAGTGAGCGAGAGTCCATATTAACCTTATTACTACCCAAGTTGGCAAGGTAGTTAACAAATTTGTTTCCTTCTTGGTAGATATGAGAGCTAGTAAATGAATCAAGAGAATCAAGAAGTTTCCAAATTTCTGTGCAGACACCCTTTAAGTGCCAATTATCCATTTTTTTATTCTAACTTGCATTCATAATGAACATGGAATCACCCTCAATGTGCAAAGACTTAAAATTAAAATTGATAGCCAAGGTAAGGCCATGAAGAAGTGAATTAGCTTTAGTAAAATTGTTCAAGCCAATCCAAATAAAAGCATCTTTATAAGCCAAAAGATGACCACGATGGTCACGAAGACACACACTTATCCCTGCATCACCAAGATTGCCTCAAGATGAGCCATCAAATTTTAATTTTATAATATTAACATATGGAAGAGTCCATTTAACTGAGTTTCTATTAATTTTTATTGATCTAATATGAGGCAAGCAAGATGGTGCAGGGATAGATATGCCTCTCCAATTATTAAGAATGTAACCATCCAATGAAGTAAAAACTATGTTATACATTTCTAATTTCAAGAGATGGGAGTTTACAATTTTTTCAACTGAAGATTCTATTTTATCCAAGACCACCTCAATGGATGAAGACTGATGTCTGAAAATTCTCTTATTCCCTTCCCACCAAATATCCCATAGAATGGTGAAAGGGATAACTTTCCATAAGCATGCAAACATGGAGGAGTAAAATAGACAAGGCCAAGACTGAAATAGATCCCAAATAGAACCAAGAAGAGGCATAGAGAAGGAGAGATTAGAAAGAACAAAGAACCAATAGGTGATCAAAAACTCATAAAGAAAAAAGAGATGATCAACTAACTCAAAGTGATTATAAAAAAGAACACACTTGAAAGGCTGGGCAATATTAAGTTTAGCCAATCGATCACTAGAGAGAATTTTCTTATGCAGGGTAGGCCAAGAAAACATACCAGCCTTAGGGAGGATAGAATTTTCCCAACATAACAAAAAATCCCTTTGAGATGAAGTCCTAATGGACTTATATTGCCTAGCTTTATAACCTCCCTACACAGAATAATAACCATTCTTGGATGGACACCAAATCAGCTAGTCTGGAGAAGAAGACATAAAAATAGACCTATCCCTAAGTAATAATGAAAAGAGAGCCTTCTAAATAGGGAAAATGGGGAGATGATAAGGGTCCTTCCAAGAAACTGACAAGGATGATTGATCAATAAAAGAGACATAATCTGCAACTAATAGACCCCAGTGGGATATGAAAACTAGAATAACATCCACTAAATATTCTTCTTGACAAAGAGGAGGAAATCCATTCCATGAATCATACCAAAATTTAGTAGTTTTACCATCACCAATAAACCAAGATAAATATTGAGAGACAACCGATCTGGAAACCACAATAAAATTCAAAATAGAAGAACCCGGAGGAGAATTACTAATGGTGAATATTCTATAAGGGGAATCATTATCAAGTTATTTGGCTTGCATAATTTGACACTAGAAAGCTTGAGGTTACAAAAAAAATGTTTCAAGCTAATTTACCACCAAAATAAGTCTTTATGCTAGAGAGATCATGCAAGCCAACACCACCAACTGGTTTGGGTAAAGCCATAGTTTTAAGAGACACAAGAAGAATTTTATTTTTATTTGACATATTGCTATTCCAAATAAAGGATCGAACAATTGTCTCAATCTACACAATAAATTATTTGGGGGCTTGGAAGACTACCATATAATAATTGGAAATTGCAAACAAGATAGAGTTAACTAAAATTACCCTCCCAACAAGAGACAACCATCTCACTTTCCATGTTGCAATTCTACTTTTGATCCTAGAAATCACTGAATCCCAAAAACATGACTTAAGAGAACCCATGAAGAAATGAACACCTAAGTAAGAAGATGGAAGAGAATCAGTTAGGAAGCCCAAGGTTTGGGAGATGGAATCAGCTACAATGTCAGGGGTGTTATACAAAAAGATCCTAGATTTTTTACTGATGATTTCCTAAATAAATCCTGAAGTATAAATATCTAAAGCTTGTTTAATGAATCTAGCTTCATGAACATAAGAGAAACCATATAAAAGGGTATCATCCACAAAGAAGTTTTGAGTAACCAAAATGGAAGCATTGGGAATACCAACTCCCTTCTAGAAACCTAAAGGGGATTTCTTAATAATAAATCAACTAAAAGCCTCAACCATAATAATAAATAGGAAGGGTGATAAGGGGTCACCTTGCCAAATACCACGGGTGGCATGAAAGGACTCAGAATACTTTCCATTAATAAGGCCATAGAAATGAGCACCTGAGAAGCAATTTTTAATCCATTTACACCATCTATCAAAAAAACCAAAATTTTTAAGAACTTTAAACAAAAATGCCCAGCAGACCCTGTCATAGGATTTCATCATATTGAACTTCACAATGAAAGTCAGAATGTTGTCCTTGTGAATAGACTGGAGAACTTCATGATCCACAATTGCACCATCTGTGGTATCCCTACTAGGAAAAAACCATCCTTGTTGAGGAGACACAATATTAGGAATAAGAAATTTAAGAAGAAGATATATAGCTTTAGTTGTGATCTTATATACTATATTACATAAGGAAATAGGTTTGAAATTAGCAAAGAACTAAGGGTTTTTGACTTTGGGAATAAGAACAATGAGAGTTGAATTAAAAAAAAAAAAAGGATATACCCCTTTTCCCCTAGATTCTTCCACAGCCATGAGAAGACCAAAACTAATTACATCCCAGTATTTTTGAAAGAATAAAGCAGTAAACCCATCTGAATCTAGGGACTTATCCAGGGCCATGGAAAAAACCACTTCCTATAATTATTCTAACCAAAATGGTCTCATCAGAATAAAATTATCTTGGTCAAATACTAACAAGGGGAGAAAATCTAAGAGTTCTTCAATGGAGGACTCCAAGGGAGAGAAAGGAGGAGAAGGATCAAGCATATTTTTAAATAAATCAACCCCTTCTTGCATAGTTTCATCCTCCTTAGACAACCTAGACCCAAAAGAAACAAAATAATTGAAAATATGGTAGACATTTCTTTTTTAATGTTGGCAGAGAGCTAGAAAAAACTACTATTATGATCTCCATTCTTCAACCATAACTCTCTAGATTTCTGCAACCAATATTCATTTTTCCTAGAATAAAGCGTATCCCATTAAGCAAGTAATTCCTTCTTCTTATGAGGAAAGGCTGGGACAAGGCCATTTTCAATGATGGATTCATTCACTTCTTGAAGCTAGTCCTCCACCTAAGAATTTTCATAAAAGATACTTTTAAAGACATCATTTTTCCAAGACCTAATTTGTGACTTAACATGTTGGAGATTCATATGGAATTGGAACATATTGAACTACATTTGGAAAATGGGGCACTGACCCACCATTTCTTGAGAAGAGCATAAAAATGCGGGCATCTAAACTACATTCTCTCAAACATGAAGAGAGAGAAATTGTGAGGAGAATCAGCTTGAAGAAATGATAGAGAAATCGGAAAATGATCTGACCCAGACAAAGCCAAAATTGAAGAAGAGAAAGATAAACTATTGAAAACCCATTCAGAAGAAATGAGGAATCGATCCAGCCTACTTCCAATTTGGCAATCTGATCACTTATTAGATCAAGGGAAAGAACCATTAGAGGGAAGAACATCAGATAAAGCATTATCAGAAATAAAATGATAGAAATCCTCAATAATTTTTGGGGACATCAAATTACCCCCTTGTTTCTCCTCATGAGAGGAAATAGCATTAAAATCACCCTTTAAGATAATCTTAAAATAATTCTCTCTTGAATGTACGTGCTCAGACAATACATTCCAGAGGGCAAGCTTATTAGAAGGAGAAACTGGCCCATATACATTAAAAACAAAGAAGGAGAGATCAAAGTGGGAAATGGAAACTAACTGCCAAATGGAACCATGATCAACTGATGTCACCTGAAATGACTTAGGATTCCATAGGAAACTAAGACCACCCAAAACACTAGAAGAAGGTTCACAAAAACAACCCATAAGGACCATTTGGGGATACATTTAAAGGACTCAAAAGAGAGTCTATATTCTTGAAGAGGGGAAATATCATCAAGAGACAAATCAATCTATTACTTGATTTAGATCCTTTTATTAGAGGCATTTAAGCCTCTGAGATTTCATGAAATGATCAACATTGGATACAAGGAGAGAAAAAATGCTCTCCTTGGTGATGAGTGAGATGAAAATTTATCCATGACGGTAGTTTCAATAATAGTAGCAATCTCTTGCTGAGTTTTGATAGACTTAGGCTTTCTCCCACTCTTCTTGGGAGTAGAAAGGGAAACTGGAGATGAAGATAAAGATGGAGCAATTGACAGATTCTTAGAATAGTCAAAATCATTAGTCAATGGAAAAGTATCCATCCTTGTGAGAGTGGAAGGATTTCATGAACTACAACTGATTGAATACCTGAATGACTTGAAGATAAGTGATTAGAGATCACCAACGTACAAAAATCATATGTAAGATAATTAAATCAGTCATTATGTTGTCATTGATGTCAACTAGTTTTGACAGTACTTATCATGTTAGTTACAAACATCTAAACATCTGGAAAAGAAGAGAAAAGATGAAGAACTGAGATATCTACATGGAGAAAGATGGATATGACAGATGATGATAAGGAATACTTTGGGTAACTTATTGATGAGTCTATGATTTCATATTGTTGACTTCATTATGTTGCATTAATCTATTATGAAGGAGGAAGCAAAATTGTACAAGGCAATGTGGTCAGCAAATGAAGAACTTTAGTATGCACCGAGTTAGTGTTGTGTATACCGAGCGACAGTATTAACCGGACGTGTATTCACCGACGCATTTCTTTGTTAACCGAGTATTGATGAAAGTATTAAATGCTAAAATTTAGCTGACAGAAAATGATGATGTGGAAATTGTTATGATTTCAAGATTGAGGATAAAGTTTTTTATGAGATCCATGGCCGATAAAATTTGAACAAGATCTAAAGGATTTAATTGAAACGTGTTTCTAACACAACTACCAAGGAATGTTTAAGTGGAAAAATCAACTAAGATGATCAAATGGAAAAATCTGATGGTTGAAATGAAAATAGTTTATTTGTCTATATAAGAGATATAAGTTTCTTTATTAAAACATGCCAGAAGAAAGAAGACTATAGAGATTTCATGTGAACATAGTTCATGCATGCCTGATCAGACTAGTTGAAGAAGAACCGAACTGTAGAACATAACCGAGTGTCAGAGAGCTATTATCGAGTGAAAGTAAGTTAAGGAAATGATTTGATATCTTGATCAGAGGATTTGTATGGGCTTAGAATAGATCTGAACATCTACAAATTGAGTTGTATTGTAATCAGATCAACTACTGTTTCAGTTTAAACATTGATATAGAAAATCTCCTAACCGAGTGGACTTAACCGTCTTATTTTATGCCCTATGTCATTCAAGGAATGTACATTGTTATCTTGTTGACCCCATAGTGAATGATGGTCAAAATTTAATTGTTAGTCGTAAATCCTCTAACAAGGTCACACCTAACAGTATGTTTTTAATCTTTAATAGGGTTGGCTCTTCACCAAGCTCACTTCAGAAGAGTGAAAATTATTTTGGGTTACCAGTCCTAGGTGGTTTTTCTCTTAGTAGGGTTTCCACATTAAATCATTGTGTTATGTATTTCTATGATGATTGTTTTATTGTTATACTTTACATACTACATATTTAATTTATTCGGTAATCATAGTAAGTTAATTAACTGGTAATCGGTAAAGGCATATATAGTTTAATAGTTTATGTTAGCAAGCTCCAAAATTAGTTGAAATTGTTTTAAGTGCTACATCTTTGTATTTGGGACTATGGGATAACTGATCTTATTGATTCACCCCCCTCTCAGTTATTCTAAAAATTGGTATCAAAGCATTGGTTCCTTGGAACAGAGTTTTAAGGACTTCAGCAAAAAGATTACAAGATGTATAAGAGGGAAGTGTCGAAGCTGAACAAGGACAACTTTACTATATTGAAAAGTTGAATGAAACTTCACATATCCAGAACCGGAGATTCTGCCTTACATTTACTTGAACATGGCTACTTACAATCACTGACTAAACCTTTAACTCTTCATCAGTTGAGAGACCCACAAGAACATAACTTTACTATGATAGAGATTGTTGCTGCTCTATCTAATGCTGAATTTGAAGATGTCAAGAACTGCACTAATGGGAAGGAAATGTGGGACAAACTTGTTGTAGTCTATGGTTGTGATGTTAATGTGAAGAGAGTCAAAGCTGAAAGCTTAAGAGGAAGGTTTGACTATATGAAAATGAAGGAAGGAGAAAATATAGTACAATATTCAAACCAAATCAAATAGGTAGTCAATACTATCCAAGGAGCTGGTGGTGTCATTGGTGAAGAGACATGGGTAAGTAAGACTCTAAGAACCTTGTTGCCTACTTATGCAATCAGAATATCTATTATACATGAAATGAGGGTTGCACTTGGCAGAACCCTTACTAAAGGCACAGATAGTTTAACAGTTTATGTTACCAGGCTGCAAAATTTGTTGAAATTGTTTTAAGTGTTACATCTTTATATTTGGGACTATGGGATAACTAATCTAACTGATTCATCCCCCCTCTTAGTTATTATAAAAATTGGTATAAGATCATTGGTTGTTTGTAATAGAGTTTTAAGGACTTCAACAGAAAGATTAGAATATGTATAAGAGGGAAGTGTCAAAGACGAACAAGGAAAACTTTACTATATGGAAAAGTCGAATGAAAATTCACATATCTGGAATCAAAGATTTTGCCTTACATTTACTTGAACATGGCTACTTACAACCACTAACTAGACCTTTAATTCTTGATCAATTGAGAGACTGACAAGAACATAACTTTACTATGATAGAGATTGTTGCTGCTCTATCTGATGCTAAGTTTGAAGATGTCAAGAATTACACTACTGCAAAGGAAATGTGGGAAAAACTTTCTCTAGTCTATGGTGGTGATGTTAATATGAGGAGAGCCAGAGCTAAAAGCTTAAGAGGTAGGTTTGACGATATGAAAATGAAGGAAGGAGAAAATATAGTACAATATTCAAACCAAATCAAAGAGGTAGTCAATGCTATTTGAGGAGTTGGGTGTGTCATTGATCAAAATAAATTGGTAAGTAAGATTCTAAGAACCTTGTTCCCTGCTTATGTAATCAAAATATCTGCTATACATGAAATGAAGTCTGCACCTGGCAGCACCCTTACTCTTGATAGTTTGATTGGTAAGCTAACAACCTTTGAGTTGAATAATTTTGATAATTTAGTGTTGTACGGTCTGTTGAGTCTTCTTTTATGTCTTCTCTAAAGATCGGTAAATCTAGTAGTAGACATAATATAAGGAATGGCATTGATAGTAATACTGATTATGAGCTTGATGAACTTGAAGCTCTTATGGCCTAGAGACTGCCTAAAGGTAAAGGTAGATATAAGGGTAAATTACCTTTAGCATGTTTTAACTATAAAGAAGTTGGCCATATTGCTACTAGATGCCCGAACGAGAAAGAGGAAGATAAAGAGAAAGATCGATCTGGTGATGGAAGCTATGGAAGAAGAAACAATAGAGGCTATCAACAATAGAACATAAACAATCAAGATCACAAGGATGAGGGAAAAAAGGTATGTTACTTTGTTGAAGAGAATGATACTGATACTGACATTGATGATGATGTTGAGGTAGTATTTGTTAGGATGAACTATAATTCCAAGGAAGAAGAAAGGTATGTAGAAATAACACTCATTTCTAAAGTTAGTAAAAATGATACATGGATCATTGATAGTGGTTGTACACATCACATGACTAGTGATGAAGATAAGTTTGATCATCTTGAGCACTATAATGGAGGATCAGTAAAAACGGGTAATGATACTCCTTGAATGGTTAAAGGAAAAGGACCTCTTTTGATAAATAATAAAATTAGATGTGATCATGCTTATTGGGTAAAAGGACTAAATTACAATTTTCTAAGTGTGGCACAGCTTAACAACTCAGGTCATTGATTGGATTTTGGAAGCAAGAAGGTAAAGATATTTGATGAAAGTGGAAAGCTTGTTAGAATAGGAGGACAATCTAAAGGTAACTTATTTTATCTTGACAATGCTAAAGCTTCTTGTTTATTGGTGAAAAATGAGGATGCATGGTTATGGCATAAAAGGTTATGTCATGTAAAATTTGATAACATGATTAAGATCAGTAGAAAGGAAAAAGTTAGAGGACTACCTAGCCTAACTAAACCAGATCATGTTATGTGTCATGAATGTCAAAAAGGGAAGAGGACAAAATCTAGTTTCAAGAGTAAAGATTATTCAACAAAAAGAATCATAGAGTTAGTTCACACCAATCTATGTGGTCTCATGAGAACTCAGAGCTACTATGGTGATATATACTTTATTCTATGTGTTAATGATTACACTAGATTAATGATTGTCATGTTTTTAAAAGAGAAATCTGAGGCATTTAAAATGTTTAAATGGTACAAAGAAAAAGTTGAAAAATAAATTGGAAAGGAACTTAAATGCATGAGGTTTGATAGAGGTGGTGAGTTTATTTCTAATGAATTCACTAACTATTGTAACAAGCATGGCATTAAAAGACAAGTTTCTACACCTAGAACACCCCAGTAGAATGGGATTGTTGAAAGGAGAAATAGATCAATTGTTGATTGTGCAAGAAAATTGATGATATAAAAGAATGTTGCACTAATGTACTAGAGAGAAGCAATTAGCACAACTGTATATGTCCTAAATGAAGTACAATTAAAGAAAGACACAAACAAAACACCCTATGAGTTATGGGTTGGATACACACCGATTGTAAGTTACTTCATAATTTTTGATAGTAAATGTTTTATTCTGAAAGATAATAGGAATGGGAAATTTGACTCTAAAGGGGATGAGGGAATATTTCTTGGATATTCTACTAAAATTAAAGCTTACAAGTGTCTGAATAAGGTTACTAATAAGATGATTGAAAGTACTAATGTCAGAGTTGATGAATTTGCTGATAAAAATTATGAGGAAAGAAATATGGAGGCAAAAGACAATGGTAGATTTGTTTATGTTGAACATCTAGAGTACCTACAGATGCCGTAGGCTGAGTTAAATGAACATTAGTAAAATAACACTGAGGAATAGCAAAGGGAAACTGAGGAACATGAAGAAGATGATGAGAAAAGAATTCAGCCTGGATAAAGTGAAGAACAAAGAAGAGATCAAGTGCTAGCAAGATTTGATAGAAGACGTCATCTTGAGAATCAAATCATTGGAGATAAGAAAGCTAGGATACTGACAAGAAGTAAGTTTAGATAGAATGTATCCTTAGTTTGTGAGTTTGAACCGAAGAATTTTAAGGTTCGACTTGAGAATGATGAATGGATAAATGCTATGAATGAAGAGATAGAAAAAGTTGAGAAAAACAAGACATGGACTTTAGTACCTAGACTGAAAGATAAAAATGTTATAGGTACTAAATGGATTTTCAGAAATAATCTGAATGAAAATGGAGAGGTTACAAGAAAAAAACATACACTTATTTGCAAGGGATATGCACAAGAAGAAGGTATTGTGGTGAGGACACCTAGGTAGGGCTAGTGTGGTACCTAGTGTGTGACTAAATTTTGGCTTGTAGTGGCACTAGCCAAGCCACTAGACTAGGGTGTACTTGTTTTGGTCTACTCAATGTGTGGTCTTTTTATCTGGTTCTCCCTAGGTCTTAGTTTGAGGAGTGTTTTGGTCACCAAGTGAGCCAAACTGGCTTAGCTTCCTAGATTGACAAAATTGTGGATAGTGGGATATTTGTTATCCTCATGACCTTTTGTTTGTATTTCTAAGGGTTTACATGATGTGTGTGACCTTATTTTTCTAAGGGTTGAGTGCCCTTGAGTCTTAGATGATTCCCTTACCCATTTGTCCAAAGTTGCTTGACAGTTTACAAAGTTGTCATGACAACTTTTAAAGTTGTCATGACAGTTTTCTTGGCAAATCTTGTAACCGGTTTACTTGGAGGTCTAGCCCAATCATTGTGACCCAACACCAAGGAGGGACTACAAAACTTAATAAAAACCTAATTTCCATGCATTGGGAAGTGTGTAGCATGGAGGAGAAAGCTGGACTGTTGCAGATTTTTGTAATTGTTTTGACAGTGATATAGATTTTGGCATGACAGAGCCTAAAATGGATTGAAAATCCTGATTGTAATACTTTCATGTGATGTTTGTTAATGATTTTAAATTCATAGAATAGTTTCTAGCATTTCAATTCAAGTTTTAGTTAGTCTTTCTTTATTTTCTTTGTTTGTTCTATCTCGGATTAGCCTTGACAGAGTTTAGAAGAATGGAGTGCTATAACACCTTCCCACTATACAAATTGTATGGGTCCTTGGGATTCATGTGTAGACTCCTTGTACTATATGTTGTGTAGGGGAGGGGCCTTGGAAGGTCTAGCATGCATCTATAATCTGATGCCCTAGGCAAGCAGACTAGTTTGGTTAGGGATCAGTGAGTGACTGCAAAGCTAATGGGATGATTGAGTGTACTCAAAGCCTCAATCCAAGCATGTGGAGGGGAGATACAATGCTTTACCAAGAATTTCCAACACTAAGGAGTGTTGGAGGAAAGAAGAAAGAGGATCTATAGACAAACCCTCACTGGTTCACACAGTGAGTTCAAAACTCTTAATAATAGCCTAAATTCTAGCAAGTACTGTATAGATAGTATTGGGAAGTGAGACCGACAAAATCTTCAAGTATTCCCTAAAGGGTACTAAAATCTATCACTATTTGGGTGCTCTGTTCAGACAAATTTGGACTTATAAGCACAAAGAGACCAATTAGGCCTACTAAGCCTAGTAGCCTTTTTAGGCATGTCAGCAAGCTAATTTGAATAGCGATAGGATTGGATTTGTTGGATTAGGTTTGGAATGGGGTTTTGAATGTAGGATGATTGAAGAACAATTATCCTCTCCATTTGAAGATGGATATGGATTACACTTCTGTTCCCTATAGAGGTGAGCAATGCTAGAAGAAGATAGAGAAGTACATGTGACTGTGAATCTTAACAAAACATTGATGTCATGGACTGAATTGAATAGAGAGAAGTTTGAGACTTCTTAGAAGGGGATAGATTATCACCCTTGAGGCTAGGAGTTTATCCTTTTTAGTTCTAGGAGAGCCTAGGATAATCTAGCAAGGTCCATGTTACATTAGATTGGTATCAGAGCATGGTAAAAGGTCTTGAGAATAGTGCATGTCTCTTTATATTGGTGAATCAGTAAGGGGGGAGAACAAAATGGTCACTAATGCAGAGTTGGCTAAGGAAGTGGAAGAGAAAAAGGAGAGGAAAAAACTCCTGGAAGATGTAATGGAAGAAATGAGGATCAATCTAGAAAAAGTAGTTGATCAGAGAGCACAAGAAGTGGATGGTGGTGCTGAAAGCAGTGATAGAGGAAAGAAACTAGTTGATGTGGATGACATCATACCTGAACCAAATCCTTTAATAGGAGAGGAACCATTCTTAAAGGCCATCAAGCCTATGAATGCAAAAGCTTTTGAAGGATTGCCACTTTTTAGTGGAAAAATGGACATTGAGACTATCGTGGAGTTGATTGAGGGCATGGAAAATCATTTTGAATGTGAAGGTGTGATAGAGGCCCAAAAGGTTAAGGTTGCAAAATCCAGAGTGAGAGGAGTAGCCTTGACATGGTGGAAGTACCTGCAAGATGAGAGGGTTAGCATGGGTAAGTTACCTAAAGAAAATTGGAAAGCCATGATGAATAAGATAAAAGACAATTACTTGCTAGAGGACTATGAAGTCCAACTTCACAAGAAAAGATAGGGATTGAAGCAAAAGGACCTAGATGTGGCCTCTTATATAGAGAAGTTTCAAAAGCTATGCCTTAGGTCCAAAATTCAAGAAGAAGAGTCCATTAAGGTGGCTAGATATATAAGTGGTCTTAAATAGAACATCCAAGAGGAAATAAGCTTATGGATGCCTACCACAATTCAGAAATGCCATCAATTAGCCACCAAGGTTGAAGAAAGAAACAAGAAGAAGGGAGACTCCAATAATAGGAGTAGAGGTAGAGGTAGAGGTCAAGTGAATCACAGAGGTGGATATTAAGATAGGGGTAATGAGAAAAAGAATCAAGGGGACTCCAAGCCGACTGAGCATGGCAATGAACCCAACCCAAGAGGGGGCCATTCTAGAGGTAGAGGTACATAAGGAGGTGGAAAAAGAGGGAGAGGTACGGGCATGAGTAGCTCTTACTTTGCAAGCATGAAATGTTACAGTTGTGGCCAATTGGGTCACCTAGCCTATAGGTGCCCTGATAAGCCCTCTTCATCAAACAATGGAAAAAGAGATGCCTATGTCCATGAGGAGACATCAAGTTTCAAAGCACCTAAAGTAGACCATATTGAATTATAAATGGGAGAGAATCTGATGTTCAAGAGGGTTTTGATAAGACAACCAATTGAGGATGAGCCTAAGCATAGGAGAGCCCTGTTCAGGATGAGATGTAAGATTCTTGGTAAAGTGTGTGAAGTAATTATGGATTCAGGGTCCACTGATAATATCATAGCAGAGGAGGTTGTGAACAAACTGAAATTGGAAAAGGTTCCTCATGTCAATCCATACAAGGTGACATGGCTTAAAAAGGGCAAAGTGTATTGGTGAATGAGCAAGCTTGGGTGGAGCTCTCTATTTCTGGGTATAAAGACAAGTTATGTTGTGATGTGCTGCCCATGGATGCATGTCATTTGCTGTTAGGAAGGCCTTGGAAATTTGATAGGAGTGCAGTGTATGATGGCAAGGAGAACTCCACCTCCTTCAAGAAGGATAACAAGACTTTTAAAATTTAGTCCTTGTTGGAAGAGGATGAATGTCAGTCTAAAAACCCAAGCATATTAATGAGTGGAAAAAGGGAGTTCATCAAAGCTCTTAAGGACAAGGAGAGTGAGGAGTATGCTATCTTATTCAAACCCGAGGAGGAAGAAAATGTCAAAACAGAACCATTACCAATAGTCATACAAAAGTTGTTGGAAAAGTACAAGGAGAATGTGAGTGATGGTACACCAGCAACCTTACCTCCTAGAAGAGTAATAAGTCATCAAATAGACTTTGTACCAGGTGCATCATTGCCCAATAAGGCAGCCTACAAGCTCACTCCAGAATAGAACTTGGAAGTAGCTACACAAGTACAAGAATTGTTTGATCAAGGGCTGATTAGAAAGAGCATAAGCCCATGTGTAGTCTTGGTTGTGTTGGCATCAAAAAAGGTGGTAAGTGGAGGCTTTTTACAGATTCAAGAGCCATAAATAGGATTACAATCCGGTATAGGTTCCCTATACCTAGAATTGAAGATTTGATGGATTGTCTTGGAGGGGCAATGTATTTCACCATGTTGGACCTTAAAAGTGGATACCATAAAATTAGAATCAAGGATGGTGATGAATGGAAGACAGCCTTTAAGACCACTAATGGGTTGTATGAGTGGAGAGTTATGCCTTTTGGCCTCTCAAATGCACCTAGCACATTCATGAGGCTCATGAATGAAGTGCTTAAGGATTTCACAGGTGTGTTTGTGGTAGTGTATCTAGATGATATACTCATATTCAGTAAGACAGTAGGAGAGCATTTGGATCATGTGGAAAAGGTCCTAAAATGATTACAAGAGGAGAAGCTTTCCATAAATCTTCAAAAGTGTGAGTTCTTCAAATAGGAGCTTGTTTATTTGGGGTTTGTAGTATCCTATGGATCACTAAAAATGGATCCAAGTAAGGTGGAAGCTATCTTGAGTTGGCCTACACCAACATCAGCAACAGAGGTGAGGAGCTTCCATGGTTTGGCTCAATTTTATAGGAAGTTTATAAGGTAGTTTAGTGGTATTTGTGCACCAATGGTGGACACCATTAAAGGAGGTCCCAAGACCAAGTTCAAATGGACTCCTATAGCAGATCAAGCATTCAAGAAGTTGAAAGAACAAGTAGCAACAGATCCTATCCTGAGGCTACCTAGTTTTGATAAACTTTTCACCATAGAGTGTGATGCTAGTGGATTGGCAGTAGGAGGTGTGTTAAGATAGGAAGGTAGACCAGTGGCCTTCTTTAATGAGAAACTAAATGAAGCTAAGAAGAAATAATCTTCTTATGATCTAGAGCTCTATGCCTTAGTACTATCATTGAGGAAATGGAGGCACTACTTGCTACCAAAGGAGTTCGTAGTATTTATAGACAATCAAGCCCTTAGCTACATCAATACACAAGAGAAGTTGAGTAATAGGAACCTAAAATGGATGGAGTATCTTCATGCATTCACTTTCACAATCAAGCATAAGAAAGGGTAGCTACACAAGGTTGTAGATGCACTTAGTAGGAGACTTCTTATCATTCAAGAAGTATAGCTAAGTAGCATTGCAATAGAGAGTTTCAAAGACCTCTACAAAGATGATGAAGATTTTGGTGAAGCCTACAAGGTATGCTCTAATTTTCAGAATCATTTCCATAGTAAGTTTTTTTATTTTACCTTGCAAAGTGGTTTTTTGTTTAGGGGAAATCATTTGTGTGCCCCCAAGGGATCCATGAGGGAAAACCTCATACAGGAGAAACATAATGGCAGTTTGAGTGGTCATTTTGGGGTTAACAAAACCATAGATCTTGTGCAAAGATTCTATCATTGGCCAAAGTTGGTTAGAGATGTTACCAAATATGTAGAATGGTGTGTATTATGCATGAAATAAAAGGGAGGATCTAGTAATGTAGGGTTGTATCAACCTCTACCAGTGCCAAATAGACAATGGGAGTGCGTGAGCATGGATTTCATTGTGGGCTTGCCAAAGACTAAGCATGGTTAAGACAACATATATGTTGTGGTGGATAGATTTAGTAAAATGGGACACTTCATACCTTGCAAGACTACACATGATGCTAGTAACATTCCTCATTTGTTCTTTAAAGAAATTGTAAGGATCCATGGACTTCCCCTCAGCATTGTTTCAAATAGGGATGTTAAGTTCATGAGTCACTTTTGGAAAATATTGTGCAGTAGATTGGGTACCAATCTCTCATTTGGATCATCTTACCACCCTCAGACTGATGGCCAAATGGAGGTGGTTAACAGAGTGTTGGGAAATTTGTTAAGGTGTCTAACTAAGGAATATGGGCAGACCTGGGATGTGGTTCTTCCTCAAGAAGAGTATGCCTACAATGATAGCAAGAACATGACTACAGGTAAAAGTCCCTTTGAGATTGTGTATGGGATGCACCCAAGAGGTGTATGTGAATTTAGAGACCTTGGAGCCATGGAATACATGACTGGTCATGCTGAAGACTTCACTCAAACAATAAAAGAATTTCAGGAACAATTAAGGAAGAACATCCTAGATTCAACTCAAAAGTTGAAAGCCAAGGTTGATGAGAAAAGAAGGAACATTCAGTTTGAAATAGGTGACAGTGTTATGGTTCATCTAAAAAAATCAAGGTTATAGAAGGGCATGTCTACCATGCTTAAAATGAAGAGGATTGGTCCCTGCAAGATCTTGGCCAAATATGGGGCCAATGCCTACAAGCTAGATCTCCCTAGTGGACTGAATATCTCCCTAATTTTCAACATTTCTAACCTGATCAAGTACAAAGGTCCTCTTGTTGAACTAAATCCCAATGTTTTAGACATGTATGCTGATGTAGAACCCTAGGCCCTGCCTCCTAAACCAAAACTTGAGGCAGCCAAGATCTTAGACTCAAGAGTCAAGAAGACTACTCAGCACAAGGTCTATATGCAGCACTTGATTCAGTGGAAGGAAAGGCTTGAATCTGAGGCTACTTGGGTGGAGGTAGTAGACTTCATGAAGAAGGGCATTCTAGAGTATCTACTAGTCCCAGGAGGGACTTAATCTTTTATCTTTGGGGGAGTATGGTGAGGACACATAGGTAGGGCTAGTGTGGTACCTAGTGTGTGCCTAAAGTTTTCCTTGTAGTGGCAATAGCCAAGCCACTAGACTTGGGTGTAGTCCTACTCCTTGTTTTGGTCTGCTCAATGTGTGGTCTTTTTGTCTGGTTCTCCCTAGGTCTTAGTTTGAGGTGTGTTTTGGTCACCAAGTGAGCCAAACTAGCTTAGCTTGCTAGATTGATAAAATTGTGGACAGTAGGATATTTGTTATCCTCGTGACCTTCTCTTTGTATTTCTAAGGGTTTCCATGATGTGTGTGACCTTAGTTTGCTAAGGTTTGAGTGCCCTTGAGTCTTAGATGATTCTCTTAGCCATTTGTCCAAAGTTGCTTGACAATTTACAAAGTTGTCATGAAAACTTTAAAGTTGTCATGATAGTTTTCTTGGCAAATCTTGTAACCAGCTTACTTGGAGGTCTCACCTAATCCTTGTGACCTAACACCGAGGAGGGACTACAAAACCTAACAAAACCCTAATTTCCATGAATTGGGAAGTGTGTAGTATAGAGGAGAAAGTTGGACTGTTGCAGATTTTTGTAATTATTTTGATAGTGATATAGATTTTAGCATGACAGAGCCTAAAATAGATTGAAAATCCTAATTGTAATACTTGCATGTGATGTTTTTTAATGCATTTGAATTCATAGAATAGTTTCTAGCATTTAAATTCAATTTTTAGTTAGTCTTTCTTTATTTTCTTTGTTTGTTTTGTCTCGGATTAGCCCTGACAGAGTTTAGAAGAATGTAGTACTAGAACACCTTCCCATTGTACAAACTGTACGGGTCCTTGGGATTCATGTCTAGACTCCTTGTAGTATATGTTTTGTAGAGGAGGGGCCCTGGAAGGTCTGGCATGCATCTATAATCTGGTTCCCTAGGCAAGCAGACTAGTTTGGTTAGGGATCAGTGAGTGACTGCAGAGCTAATGGAATGATTGAGTGTACTCAAAGCCTCAATCTAAGGATGTGGAGGGGAGATACAATACTTTACTAAGCATTTCCAACACTAAGGAGTGTTGGAGGAAGGTAGCTAGAGGATCTATAGACAAACCCTCACTGGTTCACATAGTGAGTTCAAAACCCTTAATAATAGCCTAAATTCTAGCAAAAACTGTACAGACAGTATTGGGAAGGGAGACTAACAAAATCTTCAAGTATTCCCTAAAGGGTACTCAAATCTATAACTGGTTGGGTGCTCTATTCAGACAAATTTTGAGTTATAAGCACAAAGAGACCAATTAGGTCTACTAAGCCTAGTAGCCTTTTTAGGCCTGTCAGCAAGCTAATTTGAATAGCGATAGGATTGGATTTGTTGGATTAGGTTTGTCACGGGGTTTTGAATGCAGGATGATTGAAGAAAAATTCTCCTCTCCATTTGAAGATGAATATCAATTACACTTCTATTCCCTATAGAGGTGAGCAATGCTAGAAGAAGACAAAGAAGTACTTGTGACTGTGAATCTTAACAAAACATTGATGTCATGGACTGAATTGAATAGAGGGAAGTTTGAGACTTCTTAGAAGGGGCTAGATTAGCACCCTTGAGGCTAGGAGTTTAGCCTTTTTAGTTCTAGGAGAGCCTAGGACAATCTACCAAGGTCCATGTTACATCATATTGATTATGGTGAAACCTTTGCACTTGTTTCTAGACTAGAAGGAGTTCCCATGCTACTTGCATATTCTTCACATAAGAAATTTAAAGTCTATCAAATGGATGTGAAGTGAGAATTTGTGAATGGAATACTAGAAGAGGCGGTCTACATAGAACAACCAAAAGGGTTTGTTGATTTGAAATAGAAAGACATGGTATGTAGACTACACAAAGCTTTATATGGTTTAAACAAAAAAGATAGAGCATTGTATGAAAGGTTACATACTTATCTTTTAAGTATTAGTTTTGTAAGAACTAGTGAAAACATCAATTTGTACATGAAAGGAGGATATGATGGTACTAGTTTGATTGCTGAAATATCTGTGGATGATATAATCTTTGGAGGACAAGATCATATTTGTAAATCATTTGCTAATGAGATGAGAAAGGCATTTGAAATGCCAATGTTGGAGAGATTAAATTATTTCTAGGACTGTAGGTTATTCAACAGAATGATGGAATTTTCATCACAGAATCAAAGTACATAAAGGAAGTATTGAGAACATTTGGCATGGAAGATGCTAAACTAGTAGGAATGCCGATGATCATAGGCTGAAAATTAACTAAAGATGATGAATCTACAGAGGTAAATCAGACATTGTACCGATCTATGATTGGTAAACTGATGTATGTAGTACAAAGTAGGCCTGATATTGCACATGCAGTGGGAATTGTTGCTAGATTTTCTACAAATCCTAAGGATTCACATATGGTTGTAGTGAAAATAATATTGAGATATCTGAATAAAATAGAGGATTATGGTTTATGGTATCCTAAGGAAGGCAAATTTGAAATAAGAGTTTACACTGACGTAGATTGGGCTGGAAATATAGATGATAGAAAGAGAAAAATAGGAGGAGAATTTTTCTTTGGTGAAAGACTTGTAACTTGGACAAGTAAGAAACAACCTTTTATTTATCACTCTACTACCGAAGCAGAGTATGTTACTGTTGCTACAAATTGTTCAAACATTTCTTATATAAAACAAGTGTTGGAAGGGATAAATGAGGTAATCACTGAGCCGGTGATTATATATTGTGACAACACTACTGCAATAAATATATCTAAGAATCTTGTAGTGCATTCGAAGACAAAGCATATTTTTGTTAAGTATAACTACTTAAGAGAACAAGTACATGAGAAGAAAGTCAAATTGGAATATGTTACATCAAACGAGCAACTTGCTGATATTTTTACCAAGCCTCTATCGAAGGACACTTTTGAATACTTGAGGACTAGACTTGGGGTCCGTCCTGTGTCTACCGGTCACTAATCTGATTTGGAGGTTGCATCAGCCTATTCTTATTAGAATATCTTCATGTTGATGCAACATAGCTCACAATTTGGATAATGTGTTGTGAAAGATTTGAGGAGCTAGAACATAGATTTTCATATCAGTATACAGAGATACATTGTCTACACCGAAAAATAGAGAGTTAATTGGCTATTGCAGAGCTGTATGTTTTATGTTTTTCTTTGGCATTGTTGTCAAAGGAAGAGATAGAAAATATGAGAGATAAACAAAGATAATCTGAGAAAGTTAGGGAGAGATTTGAAGATTTGTTGCTGAGAACAGAAGGAATCTGAGAGATCAAGAGATCAAATATGTAGAGGAGACTCTGCACTGGTAATGTTGTTATGTAATGTAGTGATTAAACATATCTAATATTAGGCTAGGGAGAGCTTACCGAGCTACAACATTTACTTACATAGTTGTGTAATACATGTTTGGTAAGTGTATGGCATATTTCATATTGCTTGTGTTGCCATCAATACCAAAGGGAGAGATTGATGAACTACAACTGATTGAATACCTGAATGACTTGAAGATCAGTGATTAGAGATAACTGAGGTAGAAAAATGATATGTAAGATAATTAAATCAGTCATTATGTTGTCATTGATGTCAACTAGTTTTTCCAGTACTTATCATGTTAGTTACAAACATCTAAACATCTGGAAAAGGAGAGAAATGATGAAGAACTGAGATATCTACATGGAGAAAGATGGATATGATAGATGAGGATAAGGAATACTTTGGGTAACTTATTGATGAGTCTATGATTTCATATTGTTGACTTGATTATGTTGCATTAATCTATTATGAAGGAGGAAGAAAAATTGTACAAGGCAATGTGGTCAGTAAATGAAGAACTTCAGTATGCACCAAGTCGGTGTTGTGTATACCAAGCGACAGTATTAACCGAGCCTGTATTCACCAATGCATTTCTTTGTTAACTGAGTATTGATGAAAGTATTAAATGCTTAAATTGAGCTGATAGAAAATGATGAGCTGGAAATTGTTATGATTTCAAGATTGAGGATAAAGTTTGTAATGAGATCCATGGCTAATAAAATTCAAAGAAGATCTAAAGGATGAAATTGAAACATGTTTCTAACACAACTATCAAGGAAAGTTTAAGAGGCAAAATTAATGAAGATGATTAAGCGAAAAAACATGATGGTTGATATGAAAATGGTTTATCTGTCTATATAAGAGATATAAGTTTCTTTATTGAAACATACCGGAAGAAAGAAGACTGTAGAGATTTCGCATGAACATAGTTCATGCATGCCTGATTAGACTAGTTGAAGAAGAACTAAACAGCACAATAGAACCGATTCTCAGAGAACTATTAACGAGTGAAAGTAAGTTGAGGAAATGAATTGATATATTGATCAGAGGATTTGTATGGGCTTAGAATAGATCTAAACATCTGCAAATTGAGTTGTATTGTAATCAGATCAACTATTGTTTTAGTTTAACCATTGATATAGAAAATCTCCTAACCGAGTGGACTTATCTATCTTATGTTATGCCCTACATGTCATTCAAGGAATGTCCATTGTTATCTTGTTGACCCCATAGTGAATCCTGGTCAAAAGTTAACCGTTAGTCTTAAATCCTCTGACAAGGTCACACCTAATAGTGTGTTTGTAACCTTTAACAGGGTTGACTCTTCACCAAGCTCACTTCAGAAGAGTGAAAATTATTTTTGGTTACTAGTCCCAGGTGGTTTTTCCCTTAGCAGGGTTTTCATGTTAAATCATTGTGTTATGTGTTTTTTTGATGATTTTTTTATTGTCATACTTTACATACTACATATTTGATTTAGTCAGTAATCACAGTAAGTTAATTAACTGGTAATCGGTAAAGGCACAAATAGTTTAATAGTTTATGTTACCGAGCTGCATAATTTGTTAAAATTATTTTAAGTGTTAGATCTTTATATTTGGGACTATGGAATAACTGATCTAACTGATTCACCCCCCCCTCTTAGTTATTCTAACAGGATCTTGATGAGGAATCCATAAATTAGTATAAGGGACAATATGCGATTCATTAGAAAACAAGTTACCAACCTTGGAAAATTCCTCAACAGAAATCTCATCAACTAAACTAGAAGCAACGAAAAAAAGAATATCATATGCCATAAATTGTAAATGAGCTTCTGATGGCTTTGGAGAACTAGACAGAAGGGAAAAGGTTTTATCATTGAAAATAAGATCATGAACTATAAAATGTCTTTGGCTACATCGAACCAACAAGGAAGAGGCACACAATAAGGGGAGAGGATCATAGAGCACGGAATGCAAGTAGGGGCAGACAAAAATGAGAAAACAGGCAAAGGAGAAACTAAAAATACTCTAATAGGGGAAGTCAAAATCATAATGACCTTAATCTTCTCATGAAGTAACATATTAGAAGAAATAGTGACAGTAGGTGTGGACAAGGAAGGAACAACACAAGAAAGCCTCTTAGAACACTGCATCCAAATAGAATCAACTGACTGAAACATAATGATAATGACATGAAATAACTAGCTCATGAGAGGAGACAAAAAATCATAGTGTACATGAGAATCTCGAGGTTGAAGAGAAGAAAAATTAGAAGGATAAAAAAGAACCAAGTCCTTTTCAATATCATGAGATACAACTAGAGGATCAATTGAAGCATTCTAGAAGAAAGAACAACGACAAAAATTAGAGGAAAAATTACAGTACACTTTCAAGACATCATTCAACACACCCTGGCACTGAGAAGTGAAGTGACCCAAAGACTGATTACAAAGGTCTATGGATCGAGGGTCCTGAATAACAACCGATTAGTACCAAACCCCATATTTAGAGAAAATAAAGATATTAGAGGAAATGGGAAGTGATTGATTAAACAGAACACAAACCCTAATTGGTAAATGCAGGTGCTCAAATGGAATTAGATCATGTTTAACAAAGATGCCAATCTTGGTACCTAGAATTTCCACAATATGCAAGTCTCAGTATTGCAAAGGGAGGGATGGAAAGGTAATCCAATAAGGCATGAATGGTGGAACAACCAATTCAAAATTAAAATGGGGAGACCATAAGAAAGAAAATAATCTAGCCCCACAACAAAACCACTCCCTAAATTTGTGGACAACATCCCTATTCTGCTATGAATCAAAGATTGTAATGAAATAAAGGGAACCTTTATCTAGAAGAAACAAATATTTAAGACAATCCCAAGATTTCTTAGCCCATGACAAGAGTTTATGAAAAGGAACAAAAACTTGTAACTTACCAATGAATTTTGTCGATTGAAGTAGCTGAATAGAATCTTGATTCAAATGTTCTGGAATAATAACGCTCGGATGAATAATATCTCTAGAAAAATGTGAACAATCACATGGAGCCTTGGGTAATGGAGAATGAGGAGGACATAGATTTGGATGGAAGGGAGTCCTCTTAGTAAAATCTATGTTATTAGGAGCAGAGAGGAATTTAGGGTTTTGAATCCTGATGTTATTGGGAAAACAGACATATGATGGGAGAAAAGAACCATGCCAACGTGGAATCTATTTGGGTAGAGAAGTGGAGATACACAGAGGTGGTGGCGGAGGAGGGAAGGGGAAATGGAACAAGGAGAGTCATCGTAGATGTCAAATGAGGGCAAAGGGAAATGGTGGCTATGTTTGTGAAAAAACCATTTGACTCCCCACCTGAAAGAAACCATAGAACCAATGGAACAAAAGAGTTAGAACCATTAAAAAACCCTAGGAACTTGCAAAAATAAGGAGAAGCTGAAACTTCTTTCTTATATGACGTATCTTTCCATTGACCTTGATTGAGCTCCCACTTCAGTGTGTGCTCAGAAGTTTATAAATTGATCAAATCTTTCTCATCAAACAGAATGTCTATACACACAACCTTAGACTGACCAGAAGGAAGAAAACTATTGTTGAATGAAGAGTACTTGGTGCCACTATGAAGAGATTGATCATCTTGCACATGAAAAATATATGCCGCCTTCCCTGGGACTGCCACACGATCTTCCCTAACCTCATTCATTTCCCTAATCACACCTGCTACTGTCAAATTTTGCCACTTTTTTTCTTTGTCGTGTTAGAGTGATCTCGGTATTTTCTTCATATCCAATGGGACTGCGACTGCGATCAAAATTATGAAAAATAATAGAAACATTTGCCTTTTTAATCCAATTATTATTATTATTATTATTATTATTATTATTATTATTCTTGTTATTATTATTATTATTATTATTATTATTACTACTACTACTACTACTACTACTACTACTACTACTACTACTACTACTACTACTACTACTACTACTACTACTACTACTACTACTACTACTACTACTACTACTACTACTATATACTACTACTACTACTACTACTACTACTACTACTATTATTATTATGATTGTTGTTGTTGTTGTTGTTATTTATTTCTTTCGAGAAAAGAAAATTAATAAATAAATATTAATTGATTTTTTACATGTAGGTTTTAATATTAATTTTTTCATTTATATTTATATTTGGAAAATTAATAAGATTTCTTCTTATTAAATATGTTGTGTTTTGATATGCGTGGAGATTTTATTTCAATACTTATTTAAAAGTATATGTGCATGAGATTTTAAATGAACATTTTCTTAATAACTCAAACTAGAATTTAGTAAACAAATTTGAATGTTCTTAAACAACAGAGACTTTTGTTAGGCTTTGACTACTTGTTATATTCTATTGTCTTGTTTGATGTTGTTTATTTGGAAAAATTATGTTGACTTTTAGAAATTGTAAATGTTGATATTTTGTAGCTTCAGTCGGATAAACACTATGAGTCAATACTAGTGAATATATGTATATATATTTAGTATATATGAGATTTGTGTGTGTGTGTGTGTGTATATCATAATTGTCATTATATATTAATTACATAATAATGAATAGACATGTCCCTGTTATACAGTAAGTTTGCACCCTTGTTTCAAGCTCTCTTGGTCTTGCTAACTTAGTATAACATGGGAATCATCTCCAGGTTGTGGGACCTTTGCTAATTGAGATGAGACCTCCAAGTTCTAGGCTGGTTCCTCTTGGATAATCACCTTAATTTTATTCTTTGACAGGAAAAGTAAAACTTTAGGGGAAAGGGGATAGAAGGAATGCTTGAAATGGAAATGACTAAAAGCAAACTACCTACTAGGTGATGCACTGAAATTAGGGTTTGGATCTTAGTATAGAGGAATGGAATCAATGAAAGACTTAGGTCTAGTAGGTCACAACTTACTAAATAGGCTTGCATAAGTGTTTCATAGGAAGGCCTGAACATAAGACACAACTTATGACCTGCAAGCAGACATTCACTTCTGTAACTCAATGTATGATTGAGACAAGACTGTTAGGGGGCTGAAGTATACCCACAAAACATCTAAATCAGATCAAACACAATAACACATAATTACAGAAAGTAAGAGGGATTAGGAACCCTAAGTTGTCATTGAAAACATGCATATACTTTGATTCAATAAGAGATAATTTAGACAAGGAAGCAGAGGGACATGAAGGATTGTCACAAAATACCTCTGCAATATCTGAATAATCAATGGGAGATTTACAAGTGTAGAAACCAGAGGGAAGAAAAAATGCCACAGATAACTCTCAAGAAAGGTGAATTTCTCTTTTATAATTGTCCAACTCTCCGCTCAAAAGCTCTCAAAATACAATATATACATCCCCTCTTACATGCAGGCAAGAGTCAAAACCTAACTAGGGTTACAAAATTAAACCATGATATCAAAACCTAGGGTACTGATCACCTATTATGAAAATATCTGAGAATGTCAATGATCAAATCATATCTTTCTTTGCATGTTGATCTTGTACTAAGCCCTCCTGTAGACATAGCAACCTTGATCCATCTACCCACCTACAACTCCACTAAGCCATGAAGGCTCACAAATCTGATCCTAAAGATATTTGGGTTTAAAAAGATTAACCCTGCAAAAGGTGGTGCCAAGCTCATTAAAGCCTCAACACGACATGGTACTCTGTAAAGTCTATGATGCCAACTATCAGATCATCCATCATCATCCTTCCAACCTCCACTATCCTGAAGAACTAAATTCTAGCTACCCATCTTGTCGCACATGGCCGCAAGAACACAAAACCCTCACAGAGACATTTGAATTTTCAAATATTAACAGCTAGCGGATATATTTTAAAACGTAACCGTCGATGAGAAACCATTCCCGATAGATGAACAGCTATGATGAACCTGAAAATAGCTTGAAAACCCATCTCTGACAAGTCAAAGCCACTGTGGAAGTTAGTGGCTAATGAGAATCAAGCACGTTGGCACACCTGTCATTTTGGCCCCACCTCAAGCTTTTCCTTCTTAAGTCATTCGGCTGACTATGCGACCAAAGAATTTTCTCTAAGTCACGAAGAACTTTAGCTAACTTTGATTTGGTTAAGCGATTCAGCGAACAAGGCTTTTCATTGAATCGCTGAGTCTTCTAGCTTACCCTGGTTACATTAAGCTAACGTGAGAAACCCCTTCATTAGCAGAGTCGCTTAATACCTTCTAACCCTAGGCCCCATTTTCCATTTGTCAACTTCCCATTTGCCCCAACTGCTTTGTAGGCATACACCTCGGCAAGTCTCTGACAATGGACCCACTACAAGCAAGATTCTAATCTAATGGTTGGTGCATGATCTCATAGCCTTCAAATATTCCTTGCGATCATGCGCCAGCCATAGATCTTCATTAGATCAAGACCCCACTGACACATGGGTCCACCTAAAAACCCCATCAGCACATGACAACCAATCATATTTGAGCACATCAGCGCACCTGGCAACACAGTCCCATAGATCTCCTCTTTACTTTGACAATAAGAAGCTGACAAATCACCCTGACCTGGCACTGGACCCACTGACAAGTTTGAACACTTGGCAAATCTAACGGCTAGCGCATGATCGCATGTGTCAGAAAAGCCCTTCGCGAAGATATGCCAGCCATTGATCTTCATCCTTCTGACATCCCTGCAGACATTCTGACACTGCCCTACTGTAGCATCCAAGTCATCACTATGTGGACCAATGAGAAATGAGCACATCATCATCTAAGGACCCACCTGCAAGGCTCTAACAAGCTTTAAAAATTATCACCTCTGGCCAATGAAAAGCTTCCACATGGGACAATGTGGCAATGGACCCACTTGACTTTGAAGCACTGCAAACTTGGAAGATCTAACAGTTGTCTTAAGATATCATGCTCTGACAACGGTCTATGCAAAGATATGCCAATCATTAGATCCTCCTACTTGGGACCCCACATAAAAGACCGCCAGAGAACCTAGCGATTACGTGACTAAAGGAAGAATAGAGCACCCACTGAATCACTAACTAGAAAAGGGTAACCGCCAAACATTACGCGACTAAGAGAATTGATGCAGTCGCTGAATCGCCGAATGGAAGAGGTGACTACCGGGGAAATAAGAGAACTGGCGACTGGGCCAATAGGAAATTAGCGCACATGCTTTTTGGGAATTTTAAGTGGCCGAGATAAAGTAACTTCAAAATAGAAACTGGCCTAGGGTTTGCAAGGTTTTAAAACACAATGGCTACTTTATGAATTTTAGCTTGCAGACCAGAGGATAAAACAAATTGCATAGGCCGAGAGACAAAACATGAGGCCATGAAAATTTCAGGGATGCTTGGAAAGGGAAAAACAGAGACCCTGGGATAGATATTAGCCAAATTTGCATGCATATGAAAATTAGGATAACAGTCCCATGAAGGGACATGTCTCTTCTTTACTCATTCTCAATATAAATACAAGAGATTGTTGCATTTGGAAAATACATACAATTAGGAGTGCTATTACATTTGCAATGATCCTAAAACCTCAACATGGTATCAGAGCCAAATTGTAAATGTAAGAGAGTAGTTTGATGATGGTGGATGTGTGACTGTATCACAAAATAATATCTCAGTACAAGGATCATATCTCACAAATGCACCATTGGATTTTGCTAAATTTTGGATATGTTAGTGATAAACAAATTTAGAAGAATCTTGCTAGAGTGATTGGAGAAAAAATGTCAGGTTAAAAAGTTATGGCTGATTTTGTATGGGTCTATGCAAAAAAAATCTGTAAAAGAGCGAGGTTCCTTCTTTAAAAGCCTAATTGCTTGAAGGGAGATCCAATCATATTGAAGGTTGTCATAGTGTATAGAACCTTTGGATATTCAAGATGGGTCTTGTAAATAATTATGGTAATGTTCAAGAACGATGACATCATTTTATTAATTTGCATGATATTTTCTATATGGGCTCACCTTACAAGATGAAATACTTGTTCAAAATTATAATAGATAAGTATTTCATGTTTTATTAATGCACATAATTTTAGAGTTTGTAATCCATGCTATACTATTAGTTAGTAAAATCTTGTATGCTTCTATAATTGGTATTTCTAGTCGAGATAGTTTAGAGAGCTATTTGTAATCTCTCTTTGACATACCTTCAGGAAAGAAGTACAAGATAATTGCATTCAAGGGAGAAAGAACTTGATGCTTGCAAACAAATTGATGATTGAGACTAGATGCAAAGGGAGTCTGAAATTTGAAAAGAGGTTAAGAAGTTGATAAACTTGAGCTTTAGAGGGAGCAGATGGTTTAGTCAACTTTTGATAATATTCATCATATTGATTGAGAGGGAGTTCATTATAGAAGGTGAAACACTTCTGTGGTAAACTTCATATAATTGATTATACTAATGAATCATGAATATTTTTAATTGTCCTAACCCCTATGTAAATCATGAGGAAGTGACGACTTCCAAATGATTATCACTTGTATTTGAAAATTTATTGGAAGGTGGTCTGATCTTACAATAACTTAAATCATGATATACATTAGTTATAATGTTGAAACAGACCATGATGGACTAAATCATCAACTAAGTGTTAGATGTCATTAAATTGAAGGTCTATGAGTTATTTGTAAAGATATATGATAGGTATTTGGTAAATATCGTGTGTTGATATTCTTCAGGCCAGTACCTTATTGAGTACTTGGTGAATATCATATGTTGATGTTCTAATAGGCCAATACTCAGAGTATTTGGTGAATGTCACATGTTGACATTCTGATAGGACAATACTCAAGATATCAAATGGATAGAATCATCGATGGAGGAAATCCACTTGAGAACTTGTGGATAGAATCACCAATAGAGGCAATCCACCTAAGAACTTGTGGATAGAATCACCGATGGAGGAAATCCACCTAAGAACTTGTGGATAGAATTCACCAATGGAGGCAATCCACCTGAGAATTTGTGGATATAATCATTGATGGAGGCAATCCACATATTGAGACTGTGTTTCTATTGATTAAATCTTTAGGATGATTCCTTCATTGCTTACATCATGTGATTGATGTTGTCAAGTGTCTTAAGTGTTGACATTGGATAAGAGGAGTGTTGATGTTTTGTAGCTTCAGTCGAATAAACACTATGAGTCAATACTAGTATATATATATATATATATATATATATATATATATAT
>BSBK01010122.1:2500-60066 GCA_027943335.1 Chamaecyparis obtusa
TCCTTTTTATAGTCAACATCCAACACCTTAGGTATACTCTTTCAATTAGCTTTACCAAATTCCCCTTTCATTAATCCTTTATTATTGGGTAGATTTATTGCTGAACCAAAATGTAATATCTAAGGTCCTTAATTTATTTATATTTTCTCAAATTCTATTAGTCTTAAATTAGAGGAATGCTTCATTCTAACTAGGACACCTTTTATATTTATAAAAGAAAAATGGGCTAATTTGATTGACCAATAGTTGTTCGTGTTTCTATTAGTTATTGTAAAACGTAAGGAATTTTACATTAGAATATTAGTACAAATTAAGCTAAATAGATGAAAAGAATATAATCTATTAATTTAATGTAAGATATATATTCATTATCTATTTTAATTCTAGTTTATCTAAATATAAAAATAATCTAGAATTTTTTGGACTAAAATGACTTCTTAATTTATCTAGAACTAAAAAAATGTTGAATGTTTATGATCTCCCACCTTTAGATAAAGTTATTTTTCTATTAAAGAGAAACTAGTTTTATAGAAACCAAAAACCCAAGTCACAAATCCAACAAAAAAGACAAGGTCAATTGATATCCTAAGAGATTCACAAAAAGAAGAAATATTTGCTATTTAATAAAGTCATTTAAGCAAATCAATATTTTTATGTATGTTGTATAAATTAAGATAAGTATGCTTCAATAATGAATAGAAAAAAGATAATATCTGTAACTAATGTTCAATTTATTTTACAAGAGCTCCAGCTATAACATACATTATTAATTCTTGTAACTATAAAAGTAACTCTATATTAAAACAAATATTTCAATATAGACCCTAATTTCTATGTACAAAGAAAGGACAATTAAAAAGATTTAATTAAAATCAACTTTACATTAAACTAAAAAGAGAATTTTATTTATTTATTTGAAACATATAATGATTTTAAAATGTTAATCTTAAGCCATTATATTTATCATAGAGTTGTATCTTATCTAGTTGAGCACAATTAATAAGGATGATTGTATGTTCCTTGATTATGTCATTCACATAGACTCAAACCTCTAAAAATATGATCTAAAAGATAAAGTTGGAATTGTATCCTAAATAAATTAAACGAAACAAATACCCTCTACCCTAAAATAATATTTTCATAAATTTACACCTATCATGAAATAGCAAAATGAACTCATCAAACATAAAAATGTTTTAAAAAATAGAAAGTAAAATTATCTTCAAACTATACTATAAAATAATCATCACTAACTCCACTTTGCTGGACGATAACCTCAGTGATTTATCAACTTGCTTGGGGTTAGGGGAACCAATTTCCCACTTTCACTAAGCACAATAATTGCAGAACTATTCTGTCCTACGACTTCAAACTTGTACATGAAAAGGTTGTTTAGTGTCGGTAGCCGTGCGCTCAAAAGAATATTTAATTTCATCCCCATTAACAAAAGTATTATTAATGTATAATCCATTACTCTTTCATCCTATTAAAAAAGAGTGTCAAATCGTTCATCGGTCAAAAATTTTATCCGATGCTGAGCTTTCATTGGAAGAATCGCGTCAACGAATATGAGATCAGTGTAAGATGTATCCATTGTTTATAACATAAAACAATGAGGAATTTATCCTCAGAGGTGCACTCGTGCGGTTCTTGTACTGTCCCCTTTCAAGGAATAAAGTTAAATTAAAATTTGTACAACCAAATCATACAGAATGTTCAGGAGATTATCGATTTGGTCTCAATATATGTTGATGCGACTACATTTATTTATAACGATGTCCATCTTAATGCTGAAAAAAATTAATAAAAATTCCGTCTGGTCTTTGCATAAACTTTACTCTCAGAAAGCAGCTCAAACGTTTAATTGATTATCTAACATAAAAGTCCTTTTAATTTAATGACTTTTAGTATTATATACATATTGGTGTGTTTGATTATAACAAATTAAAGTAAAAATTTATTTATATCAAAAGTTCTTTTTCATTTAAACTGTTATAAATTGAGAGAATACATAAATTTGTGAAAATTATTTAAAAATTGAATTTATTTATTTAATAAAAATATAATTTATATTTAAAGAATTTTTTAATAAAAGATGAAATCAATAAGTCTATCTTCATTTTTACAAATTGAATTTCATAACTTTAATTATTTTAATTTTAAATTATTCTTTTGTTTCATAATTTTCAAGCATCAAATATCTTTACATATAATAATTGAACTAAGAAATAGATGTTGAGGCTTTATTAGAGAAAAGAAGACACCTTATAGAGTCTTTTGTTAAAGTCATTTTTATTTTGTACCATTGAACAAGTTACTATGACCTTAAAGATTCTTTTAAAAAATTGTAAACCAAGACTCAACTGTTGTTTACAAACTGTTTACTACAAATTTGAAATCAAATTTACTCAATTTTTATCTTATAAAATAATAAAGTCCAATTAATAAAATTATTCAAATTTATATGAAATTGAGAATTGAAATGACAAATAGAAGAGTACTATCTCTCCGTCCATTGCAGCTACCTTGGAAATTGACGTTTACAATGTATATAGCAATTGATAATGGTTTACATGACTGTTGAAGATTCCTTTCCACTAATCTATGTCAATAGTTTGTTTCCCTACAGTTTCAATACTTCGATATTCTATTATAATACTACGTAATGTCTTATTTAGGGTTTTTTTTGAAACATGCATATTTTGCTTCTTGAAGCATTTTTACCAAATCTTCATAATCTCCTTTATATGATTCTCATTCTATAAACTTTTATGCCAAATTGTGATTGATGTAATCTTACAGATGTAACCTAATTTTCTCAGATCGTAACTTTTTTTTTATGTAAAAGAAAACCCTAATTAGCAATCTAAAAGAAATAAGCTAGGTCTTGCTTTGTGTAGGCGCGACCAAAATTTTACAGTTCACCTAAAAAGAATTCCGTTATGTGAATTCACCCAATAATTCACACCACAAATACGTAAGAGGAATATGTATACATACGTCAGCGTTTGTCAAAATTCTTTATAACGCTGTCCGAATTTTGTGTGCAGGAGAAATCCTTACCTCTTTAAAAGCCATAAAAAAAGGCAATGTCTAAACAGCAAACTAAAACGTATATCTTGCAAAGGGGGACACTTAGTTTTTGTTTTCAAACTTTCTTTATATAGCTTACGTTTTAGTTTGTTGAATAGTCACTACCATGAAAAAAAAGCAACCCAATGCCTGCCAAGAAATCGACAATTTTATTTGTCAATCCTCGCCTCTCAAAAGGAGATACAACGTTTTCATCAATCACCGCGGAGCCGACGTGAAGGAAACCCTAGCGAGTCTCATATATCACAATCTCCAAAACAAGGGCTGCAATGCCTTCTTAGACAAGAAGTCAATTCAAGTGGGAAAGAGAATACCCAAATCGATAAAGGAGGCGATCCGCACATCTTCTGTGCACGTAGCCATTTTCTCGACCAACTATGCAGACTCCAAATGGTGTTTGAAGGAGCTCTATCTTATGCTCAAAAGTGGGGCACCAATTGTTCCTGTTTTCTGCGGAGTTGAGCCCTCGGAGCTTCGTATGAAAGACGAAGGAGGAGATTATGCTCGAGCATTCCAGGTGCTCAAGGACATTGGAAAACTCAAGGCTCAAAATCTTGAGAAATGGAAGAAGGCTCTGCGTAAGGTTTCACGTATAGAGGGCTATATTTTCAAGGGGTAATGTTAAATCCACGAGTTCAGTACTATAGATCAGCAAACATTTTCTTCCTTGAGAAAAACATGAACCTTAGCTTTTCCGTCCTATTCTTTAGTGTTTTTTTAGATTATTTTCTGATATCTTTACAGCACCTAGCCTCCTATGTTTCTTATAATTAAGAATGAATGAATTTTATTAAGTATTATATTGTGTTTATCAGGGACCAAGGAGATCTGCTGGAGCAAATTGCAACAACCGTTATTAAATATATTAACGCTGCCAAACGTCTCAAACGTTAGCTTCAATGTTCCCTGGAAGGGGACCGGTGATATTAAGCAGAATGTCATGCTTATAAGATAACCGAGAGCGTGTTAAAATAATACCCAGATCTTTACAGTTGTATATGGGTTATGTGAAAAGTCGGTTGTGGATCGTAAGCCATGAGAGGTTTGGCTTTTTTGGTATTCAGTGTTCAGAAATTTGCTTATTTCAATTTTATTAGATGTTTATATTTCCTTACAGCCAAAATGGTTACTCTAAGTAGAATCTTTCGCTGCAGGGCTTGAAATTGTGTTTCAATAGAAAGGGCACTATTTATGACAAAATATGGTTACTTTTGTGTTTCATTGAATCTGCTTACCAAAACACTTTTCATCCACAGCCTAGGTCTACTGGAGTATGATTCTCCTCGAATAATATTTTATATTTTCTCGCATTTCTATGATGGTTTTTGCTTCTCTTAAATTAGGTTACTTATTTATTTTTAATAATGTAAGTTTTTAGAAGTAAATGGAAATATATATTAACACATAAAATATCGCAATTATATATATCAACTTGCTTGGGGTTAGGGGAACCAATTTCCCACTTTCACTAAGCACAATAATTGCAGAACTATTCTGTCCTACGACTTCAAACTTGTACATGAAAAGGTTGTTTAGTGCCGGTGGCCGTGCGCTCAAAAGAATATTTAATTTCATCCCCATTAACAAAAGTATTATTAATGTATAATCCATTACTCTTTCATCCTATTAAAAAAGAGTGTCAAATCGTTCATCGGTCAAAAATTTTATCCGATGCTGAGCTTTCATTGGAAGAATCGCGTCAACGAATATGAGATCAGTGTAAGATGTATCCATTGTTTATAACATAAAATAATGAGGAATTTATCCTCAGACGTGCACTCGTGCGGTTCTTGTACTGTCCCCTTTCAAGGAATAAAGTTAAATTAAAATTTGTACAACCAAATCAGACAGAATGTTCAGGAGATTATCGATTTGGTCTCAATATATGTTGATGCGACTACATTTATTTATAACGATGTCCATCTTAATGCTGAAAAAAATTAATAAAAATTCCGTCTGGTCTTTGCATAAACTTTACTCTCAGAAAGCAGCTCAAACGTTTAATTGATTATCTAACATAAAAGTCCTTTTAATTTAATGACTTTTAGTATTATATACATATTGGTGTATTTGATTATAACAAATTAAAGTAAAAATTTATTTATATCAAAAGTTATTTTTCATTTAAACTGTTATAAATTGAGAGAATACATAAATTTGTGAAAATTATTTAAAAATTGAATTTATTTATTTAATAAAAATATAATTTATATTTAAAGAATTTTTTAATAAAAGATGAAATCAATAAGTCTATCTTCATTTTTACAAATTGAATTTCATAACTTTAATTATTTTAATTTTAAATCTATAAATTTTAAATTATTCTTTTATTTCATAATTTTCAAGTATTAAATATCTTTACATTTAATAATTGAACTAAGAAATAGATGTTGAGGTTTTATTAGAGAAAAGAAGACATTTTATAGAGTCTTTTGTTAAAGTCATTTTTATTTTGTACCATTGAACAAGTTACTATGACCTTAAAGATTCTTTTAAAAAATTGTAAACCAAGACTCAACTGTTGTTTACAAACTGTTTACTACAAATTTGAAATCAAATTTACTCAATTTTTATCTTATAAAATAATAAAGTCCAATTAATAAAATTATTCAAATTTATATGAAATTGAGAATTGAAATGACAAATAGAAGAGTACTATCTCTCCGTCCATTGCAGCTACCTTGGAAATTGACGTTTACAATGTATATAGCAATTGATAATGGTTTACATGACTGTTGAAGATTCCTTTCCACTAATCTATGTCAATAGTTTGTTTCCCTACAGTTTCAATACTTCGATATTCTATTATAATACTACGTAATGTCTTATTTAGGGTTTTTTTTGAAACATGCATATTTTGCTTCTTGAAGCATTTTTACCAAATCTTCATAATCTCCTTTATATGATTCTCATTCTATAAACTTTTATGCCAAATTGTGATTGATGTAATCTTACAGATGTAACCTAATTTTCTCAGATCGTAACTTTTTTTTTATGTAAAAGAAAACCCTAATTAGCAATCTAAAAGAAATAAGCTAGGTCTTGCTTTGTGTAGGCGCGACCAAAATTTTACAGTTCACCTAAAAAGAATTCCCTTATGTGAATTCACCCAATAATTCACACCACAAATACGTAAGAGGAATATGTATACATACGTCAGCGTTTGTCAAAATTCTTTATAACGCTGTCCGAATTTTGTGTGCAGGAGAAATCCTTACCTCTTTAAAAGCCATAAAAAAGGCAATGTCTAAACAGCAAACTAAAACGTATATCTTGCAAAGGGGGACACTTAGTTTTTTTTTTCGAACTTTCTTTATATAGCTTACGTTTTAGTTTGTTGAATAGTCACTACCATGAAAAAAAAGCAACCCAATGCCTGCAAAGAAATCGACAATTTTATTTGTCAATCCTCGCCTCTCAAAAGGAGATACAACGTTTTCATCAATCACCGCGGAGCCGACGTGAAGGAAACCCTAGCGAGTCTCATATATCACAATCTCCAAAACAAGGGCTGCAATGTCTTCTTAGACAAGAAGTCAATTCAAGTGGGAAAGAGAATACCCAAATTGATAAAGGAGGCGATCCCCACATCTTCTGTGCACGTAGCCATTTTCTCGACCAACTATGCAGACTCCAAATGGTGTTTGAAGGAGCTCTATCTTATGCTCAAAAGTGGGGCACCAATTGTTCCTGTTTTCTGCGGATTTGAGCCCTCGGAGCTTCGTATGAAAGACGAAGGAGGAGATTATGCTCGAGCATTCCAGGTGCTCAAGGACATTGGAAAACTCAAGGCTCAAAAGCTTGAGAAATGGACGAAGGCTCTGCGTAAGGTTTCACGTATAGAGGGCTATATTTTCAAGGGGTAATGTTAAATCCACGAGTTCAGTACTATAGATCAGCAAACATTTTCTTCCTTGAGAAAAACATGAACCTTAGCTTTTCCGTCCTATTCTTTAGTGTTTTTTTAGATTATTTTCTGATATCTTTACAGCACCTAGCCTCCTATGTTTCTTATAATTAAGAATGA
This sequence comes from Chamaecyparis obtusa, assembly GCA_027943335.1. Classification (NCBI taxonomy): domain Eukaryota; kingdom Viridiplantae; phylum Streptophyta; class Pinopsida; order Cupressales; family Cupressaceae; genus Chamaecyparis; species Chamaecyparis obtusa. Next base: position 9,621 of record BSBK01010122.1, read on the forward strand.
ATGAATTTTATTAAGTATTATATTGTGTTTATCAGGGACCAAGGAGATCTGCTGGAGCAAATTGCAACAACCGTTATTAAATATATTAACGCTGCCAAACGTCTCAAACGTTAGCTTCAATGTTCCCTGGAAGGGGATCGGTGATATTAAGCAGAATGTCATGCTTATAAGATAACCGAGAGCGTGTTAAAATAATACCCAGATCTTTATAGTGGTATATGGGTTATGGGAAAAGTCGGTTGTGGATCGTAAGCCATGAGAGGTTTGGCTTTTTTGGTATTCAGTGTTCAGAAATTTGCTTATTTCAATTTTATTAGATGTTTATATTTCCTTACAGCCAAAATGGTTACTCTAAGTAGAATCTTTCGCTGCAGGGCTTGAAATTGTGTTTCAATAGAAAGGGTACTATTTATTACAAAATATGGTTACTTTTGTGTTTCATTGAATCTGCTTACCAAAACACTTTTCATCCACAGCCTAGGTCTACTGGAGTATGATTCTCCTCGAATAATATTTTATATTTTCTCGCATTTCTACGATGGTTTTTGCTTCTCTTAATTTAGGTTACTTATTTATTTTTAATAATGTAAGTTTTTAGAAGTAAATGGAAATATATATTAACACATAAAATATCGCAATTATAATATATTTATGGTCAGATAATCTGATTCTTGTATATTTAATCAAAAAGTTTCTATAATCCTTTAAATCAATATATCAATATTTTTTAATTTTGTATCTCTTCACATCCTTACCATAATCATACAAACCACCTTCTATAATAACTTGAATCAATACAACAATTTTTCAATTTTTCAATTTGATATCTCTTGACATCCGAGATATCTCCATATTTCTTAATTGTGATTGTGTAGCTACTTCAAACTCGGGAGTGATCGAGCCTTGCAATGAAAACAATTAACTTTTGATCTCATCCCCTACTTACAATCTCTTCCTTTCATTGGGATTACAACCTCCTTGATAGTGGTAGATTCTAGTGGTAGATTCTAGAGATTGCAGCTAGCTTCTCTACTTGTTGACTACATTGTCTTTTCTCATTTAACAACCATACAAATGCACTGGTTAACATTTGTGGAGGTGGTTTAAAGTTAGTAGATTATACTAGATCTTCCTCTTTCTTTATTTTCAGGGGTAATTTTCTAACTTTTATCTATTACTATCTTCTTTTATATTGAGCTATAGATAGATCTAATATTTTCTTTAGTGTTCTAAGGGCTGCTTCAATATTTCATGAATTTAGATAACTTTATGGAAAAAACTCCGACACTAACTGAAACAAATACAAAATTGAAATAAATATAAATTATTCTATTCAAGCAAGAGATTACATGAGCTTCTTGATCGTTTGATCAAGAAATGAAATAATGAAAGTATTCTTGTAGAAACTAATGTGTTTTCTATTTTCTTCAAAAAAAATTCACATTCATGAAGAAAAAGTAATATTACATGCCTAATTATTCATAAATATGTGGTAGAAATGTAGTAATTATGGTACACAAATTTATGGATTTTAAATCAAATGCTTTAATTTTTTTTTTATGTGTACCTAAACTCTTTTAAAATTCAAAAATAAAAAAATCATTTAAATATAGTTGAAGAAAAGTTTTAATAGGTGGAAAAAATCTTAGAAGAGTGAGCTTTGTTTTTCATCTCAATAAAGCATTATTGTCAAGTTATATTGTTATTATAAATTTCTTTAACAAGTCACAACCATATTTATGCATTAATTACAAACTATTTATGAACTGCACTAAATTTAAATGTATGAAAATATTCTATATGTACCAATTTTCACTCAACTTGAATTAGTTAGATTTTAAATGGCTTGTTTAGCAACACTACATCTACTAGTTTGAGCGCTCCACCAAATAGCATGCAATAAAATATTACCTCCATCAATATGCATGATGTTGATACTCACACCACTAAGATGCACTCACTCACTACGTGAAATGGGTGGCGCAAGAACTTAGTATAACTTGTAACTTAAAGATCTATTTTTACACTTACCCAATACATAAGAAACATTAAATAATAATAAAACTTAAGGGAATTTAAAATATATATATGAGTTGTTTCTCCCTTAAATGGTATGAATATACATACCTAATTTCCATCTTCTACCTATTTTTTCCTCTTTTAGATCTCTATAGATGCTACATAAACATGATGGTTATATAAGAAGATGTATGTTTTCCTTTACAGAATGAGATGTATACATCTAATCATCATTTGTTTTTTGATTACTGGTAAAACATGTATTAGGGGGACCTGAAACCCCTTACAATCCTTACAAAATAAGAATAGACATTAAGCCCATTGAACTGAAATAGGACTAAAAACCAGCCCGCAAAACCCAAAACCAGCACAAAAAGCCAAAAAACTAGAAACTAGCAATAGAAAACCTAAAACTAAACCAACATAGAAATAGGGGAGCAACAAGACCTAGGAAAACTCCAGAAGAGTTCCCTCCACCTCTTTCTTAGCTTCAAATGCCTTCTTGATGGCCACATTAACATCTGAGAGCTCCAAGAACCTATCATAGATCTTCTTCTTTTTTGCAAACTGAGTATGCGCCCTAGGAACAACATCACCTGTATCATCTTTTTCATCTTTGAGCTTCACAGTTGGTGACCCATCATTGAGCTCAGACTTGATGGTATTCAAGAACTCCATCACATAACCCATAAAAAGATTATTAACCAGCATATGCTTCTTAAGAGTGTTCTCCAAATTATCCATTATGTCCTGCATATCCTTAATATTTTTCTCATCCTCTTTGTCCTTTCAGACTTCCATCCCCACAGACCCAGTATCCAGATTCCCTTGAAGAAGATCAACTTTGGCAGAGAGGGAGCAAAATCTGAGATTGAGGCTTTTAATTTCCTGGAAAACCCATTTCTTGAGGTGGAATGAATACATCGACATTGCCTTCACCATTTGGAGGATACCGAAAGTGGGATCGATCTTGTCATCCACATCCTCTTTAAGGAGTTGAACATTCCTTTCCTGCATGTCAACCATTTTCACAAAGGGAATGTTCCTAGAGCTAGAAGGGTTATTACCCTTCTCATCAGACTCCAAAATAGGAATCTCATTATCCTCCTTCCTATCTAACCGCACCTCCATAACCACTTCAAGCTTTAGGGAAATAGGAACATCATGTTCCTCAGAGCTAACATAATTGACCAGAATGGGGACCTTCCGACCACCAACATCCACATCCCTATCCTTGGCTTTAGGGTCATTACCTTTATCCTTGTATTCAAAGGCATACTCTTCCTTTCCCTCTTCCTCACCAGAATCACTAACCGAAGCTGACAGAGACTCTTTGCATTCCTCATCAAACTAAGTATGGGGGGAGCTTCTAGTAACCATATAACCATCAACACTCTCATCTTCAGAGTCTATTTCCATACCATCATTCTTTTCAAATTTTAATTTAAAATGTTCATAGACTCGCCTTCAATCCACACGTTCGAAGACATGCCCTTTTTTATAATTTTTAACATTTGAAGGAGAGCCATAGCCTCCACCACATGATTGGTCTAGATGACAATAGGAAATGCCATGACAAAAAGACAATTAGCCATGTCATCTCAAACAATCATGCCATAGCTAGTAGGTCTTAGGTTACCCTTTGTTGCACCATCAAAATTATCTTTGATCCAGCCAGGAGGGGGGAAATCTAGATGGCATTCTCCCATTGGGAAGAGGAGTACATTTTGGTGCCAACAGTATTAACTCCATCATAAAAATCCAACTTAGCTCCATTCATGACAGAACAGTTCTTCTTAATACTTCTCTTAATCTTCTCGGTTATCACCACTGGAGGAAGGGAAGTGTCTCTAAACACTCTATCATTACGTTCTCTCCATAGTTTCCATATAACGAGAGGGGAAATTATGTTCCATAGAAACCTATCCATAGGAATGTCAACATTTCTCCATTGAGTGAAGAAGTTATCCATATTGTTTGGAAAAAACTATCATAAATTCCAGCATTTCAAAATGAGGCACCAGACTTCCCAGGAGTACCGATAGTCTATAGCCATATGGTAAACTGACTCCTCAGCATTGTTACACAGAAAACGTATATTAGGTAGAATCATGCATCTCTTTTGAAGATTATCAATATTTAAGATCTTGTTCTATAAAACCAACCAAAAGAAAATGTTAATTTTAGGAATTAACCATTTATCCCAAACCTAGGTCCAAAAGGGAGGAGTATCCAGCTATTTCAAAAAAATCTCAAAGGCAGAGGCAATAGAAAAAACTCCAAAAGGGAACATCCCCTAAATCAAATTGTCCAGCTTGGTAGATTCCACTTTCCAAACCATCAGATATAGCATTAGAGGCTTAAGAGAGACATCACTAGCAGAAAGATCAACCCAAGACTGGCACCCCTAGTAATTTCTAACCTATAGACTGAACCTTTGTAAACAAATGTCAATAAAAGGCTAGAAGAAAGCAATAGAATTTAGAGGATAATCTTTAAGCCAACAATCATCCTAGAATTTAATTCTCTTTCCATTACCCAAATACCACTTAGCTCCCTTGAAAGACATCTCCTTATCTTTTTGGATGAAATTCCAAATAAAAGAGCCCTACACCTTCATATCAGATGTCATAAAATCTGATATATGAGGAAAAGAGTAGAGGTATGTTTTCTGGATGATCTCATTCCACTCTTTTTTCTCTCCAAAGATCCTCTAGATTTTCTTAGCCAACAAAGCCTGATTGGTAACTCTTAAGGGGCAAATCCCCAAGCCTCCCCACTTCTTTGGAGTGCATACCTTGTCCCAGGCAACTAAAACCAATCTCTTTCTTTCTTCCACCCCTAACCAAAGAAAATTTCTCTGAATCCTCTCAATAATATCAACAAATTTACGAGGGATTTTAAACAAACTAAGGGAATATATAGGGAGACTCTACAGAGAGGCCTGCAAGAGTTGAAGTTTACTAGCTTGACTTAGCAGAACCCCTTTCGAGCTAGCTAATTTCCTATTGAATCTATCCACAATACCATCCTAAAAATAATTGGGAGGTCTTAATCCCAAAGGTAGACCAAGGTAAGTGGCAGGCAAATCACCAATTTTGCAACCAATAATTCTAGCAATTCTATTCTATCTTTCCACCGACATGTTAATAAAATACAGAGAGCTCTTATTCCAATTTGCAATTTGACCAATAGCCTGAGAATAATTAGAAATAGCCTATTTAATCATTCTTTCCTCCTGGATGGTTGAAGAGCCCATGATAATAGGGTCATCAACAAATTATTCATGGGAGCATGACCTAGAAGTAGAGGAAGGAGTGAGACCCTTGATGGAATCACCAGTTGTTGAAAATATCGCCCTAGACACTCTGCCAGAATGGAAAAGAGAACAGGGGAGAAGGGATCACCTTGACGGAGCCCTCTGGAAGGATTTAAGAATCTGGAAGAAGAGTCTCTCACAATATCTGTAGCCGTTGAAGTACTAATGAGCTATAAAATTAGGTGCAATAGTTTATCACATAAACCAAAGGCACGAAGAACCTTGATCAAAAAATCCCAATCCACCTAGTCATAAGCCTTCGAGAGATCGAGTTTCAATAGAAAACCATAGTTGTGAGAGGATTGAGTAGAGTGAATGACCTTGTGCACCTTCATAATGGAATAATAGATCTTCCTGCTAGGGACAAAACCACATTTCTAGGGAGAAATAATATTGAGGAGAATAGCCAGTAGTCTAAGGGTGATAACCTTTGAAAAAAATTTATACACCAAATGACATAAACTAATCAGCCTAAAGGAATTCATAGAATCAGCTCTAGCTTTTTTGGAATAAAGAAAATGAAGGTAGAATTCATTTCTTTAAGAATATTTCTTGACCCAAAGAATCCTTTCACAGCATTGCAGATATCTAAGGCCGTGATTTGCCAAAATTTATGGAAAAAGAATAGAGGAAACCCATCGAGTCCCAGGGACTTATCACCCTCGAAGGAGAAGACAACAAGCTTGATTTCCTCCAAGGAGGTGATAGAAGTCAACTTCTTATTAGTAACATCACCCAAGATGGAGGGGATAGCATTAAGAAGAAATGCTTGATTTTATAGGGAAAGTGCATTATCTTTAGTTAAGAGGGAAGAGAAAAAGTCAACCATAGCCAAAGAAATGTCCTTATCATTACTTACCACACCGGATTCCAACTTGAGTCTGGAAATTCTGTTGGAAGCTCTATGTTTGGAAGAAGACATATGGAAGAAAATTGTGTTCTTATCTCTAGCTTTCAGCCATATTGATCTTGACCATTGTCTCCAGTATACTTCCTCTTTGGATATGATATTATGAGTTTTGGCCAAAACAGTTTCCTCCCTATCCTTAAGGTCTTGAGACATGCCTATCTGCTCGATAGTTTCCTAAATACCATCAAGTTCCCTTTTCAGATCATGCTTTGTTTTAAATATGTCATCGTATACTTCCTTACTCCAAGATTTAATATTCTATTCAATATGTTGGAGTTTCTTAGACACCCTAAACATAGTAGTACCCTGAATGTTAACATTCCACCAATCACTAATCCTCTATTCAATCTCCTAGTGATCAATCAACATTTTTTGAAATCCAAAGGAAAGACTACAAGTAGCCTTAATTGACTCAACAACAAATGAGATAGGGAAGTGATTGGACCCAACCTTCATGAGAGAGGAAAGCGAACAACAAAAACTGTTGAACCAACTTCCAAGGATCAATGCATGAGCAAGGTGGACCTGAATTGGATCCATAACAACTCTTATATTAGACCAAGTGTAATTAACACCCTGGAGATCAATATCACAAAGAGCATATCTATTAACAAAGTCCATGAGATCAACTCTACCATCTAGTTGACTTTGGCTATTAACTCCTCCAAACTTCTCATTATCTTTCAAAGGATATTGAAATCTCCCATAATCAGCCAGGGAGAATCACAGAAAGAAAACCTTTGATTCTCAACCAAATTCCAATACTTAGCCCTACCAGCTTTGGTATTAGGAGCATAAATATTAGTAGTTACCCATTTAAAATAAGACTTGGCCTGGATGAATTTAATGCTCAGGCAGTTCAAATTATCATCTAAAACTTCACCTCTAATATTATTCTGGTTCCAAAAGATAACAATGGTAGGAATATAGGATGAATAGGTAAGTGAATAATCTTCTCTTGTTGATGGATTGAGGAATGCAATGGCCTTTGTGATTGATTCATTCCTCATTCCAATCAATCATATATATTATACAAAGGGTTAGCAACTTGGAGGATCATGACTCTTCATGATGTTCATTAATTACTAACTAATATGATTAGTTTACTTAACATCTCTTAACTGATATGATTCATTTACTTAACATCTCTTACTATATTTCAACACTCCCTCTTAGTAAAAGAAGATTTAAGTAAAACTCTCAATCATGACAATTTAAAACCAACAACTCAATGTTGTCTAGCCATGAACATAATATTTGATACAATCTAGAACACATCATGATAATTTCAAACCAGCAACCTAATGTTGTCTAGCCATGAACATAATACAATCCAGAACACATCATGACAATTTGAAACCAACAACTTAATGTTGTCTAGCCATGAACATAATATAGTTTGGAACACATCATGACAATTTGAAACCAACAACTTAATGTTGTGTAGCCATTAACATAATACAGCCCGGAACACATCATGACAATTTGAAACCAACAACTTAATGTTGTTTAGCCATGAACATAATACAGTCTAGAACACATCATGACAATTTGAAACCAACAACTTAATGTTGTCTAGCCATGAACATAATACAGTCTGGAACACATCATGACAATTTGAAACCAACAACTTAATGTTGTCTAGCCATGATATGGTTATTACACAACAAGTAATAACATGGTGTTCAAGACATTCAGCACAATCTAGGATAACCTTGTTTGGGTGTCAATCTTGAGGCTTGGTTAACTATTGTCAAGATCATCACCTTGAAATAGTAACCCCAATTATTTACATAGAAGATTGTCATCTTCTATGAACACAAAATGAATGGATCCATAAAGTCAGGTCTTGACTCTTCTCAGAGGGTAGATCCACCATGGCTCATCCCAGAGAGTGGAAACCAAGACTTCCACCTTAGACTTGTCTATCAAAGACAAGAATCATTTAAGATACAAAATGATGGATCACTAAAGCTGAAAACTTCTTTTCAGCTAAGGCTTTACTCCTCAACATACCAAGGTTATCTAAAAGTACACAATCTCCTTTCTAGCAAGGGATATGGTGAGAATATCAACTGTTTGTTCTCCATTGAATTCTGAGCTTACAAAGTATACACCATCTTGACATGGTACACTCCCTCTAAATTTGTATGACCAAGATCATGGGGTGCCAACTTAATTTGATCTTCTAGCTTCTCCCTCTAACATATAGCCTTCTCTCGTGATAATAATCATAATTCTATACTAAAATTTCTTGATTACTAGAGAATCAACAAAACATGGTCTACTCCCTCTGAATCAAGATCCTCGAATGTCTACTGATGGAGATCCTTTAACTTCTCCCTCTATCATGAAGGCATACCCTATTTATATACTCAACTCAATGTTACTGCAAGATGTCACTTCATACCTTCCTTCCAGAGAGAACTAATATGAATAATCTGAATAGTCATAAGGTTACATCGGCTAGCATAAGATACATTTTGATCTTTTCCAAGGCCACAACATTAACACTCCCTCTTGGACGTGAGGGAAGATAATAAAGACCTCTAGTATGATGTTTATCTCAATGAGTTGTAGTCTCATAATGTATGGAATGCCTTAATCAGGGATTCTATCCATGTGCATCTCATAGGTGATTCTATCCATGAGTTCCCACTACTATAATCTCATAATTGTTTTACCTTCAATAGTGGACTCCCTCTCAATCAATATGATCAAGTTTTTCCAAGTTAACTGAATCATCTGTTTCCTTAGAGGCTAAATTGTGCCAACTTCTTAACATTTTGAAGATGCCAGAGATAGATGATGAATAGTTCATAAACTATCCCGAACATAAAAATGATAGAAGCATACAAAAGTTATTTTAATGAATTACAATTGCAAATTTATATGGATTAATAAAACATGAGATACTTATCTTTTCAAATATTTCCAAGTATTTTCATAAGGTGAGCCCATTAATATGATACTCATACATGTCCTCCTTCTTCATAACATATTGGTTTCATTCTGATCCTTATGTTAATTTTCTTCTTTACAAATCACATCTCATTATGATAGCTACCGATTAGATGTCAACTTCATACATTATCGGTATCTGATTATATTAATCATTGGTTACTATCCTATTTGTACTATCCCCCTTTTTTTTCATTTAACTTAGATAGTTGGGACAATTACCTTAACTTATCCTTCTCACTTCATCGAATGATGCTATGCATGATATAAATGATGTGTGTGTAACCAATTTATAATGCTTTCAACAATGATTTTTATGCCAATTCAAATAGGAAGATATATTGGTCAAATTTTTTATCATCTTCAATAATTATCAGAGTAAGATTGTTTGTTAACTGATCTTCCTCTTCTATTCTGACCAATCCAGACTCCTTCCTTGTGAATTTGTCCTATACAATTACATTTAAGATATCTGCAAATGTAATAGCACTGTCATAAAAGTATGTTTGGTATCATTGTTTATGTTTCTTGCTATTGTAGGCTTCTAAACATGATATGAACTGAATAGAAAACAACCAATAGTCCATAGGTTTACAGTAAACCCATAATGATTCTTAGTTTTTATCACAGAAATGAAAAATACTTCAAATAAAAGTCGATATTTAGCATTCACAGCATGACCTTCCCATAGGCTACCTTTATACTACAAGGCCAAGCCATGAATAAATTCATAAGGTCATTTTATAGTGGGTTGTTCCATCCCAATTTTTTGCATAGAAAAAGAACAAAAATGTTGTGCTACTTTACATTGAAAAAGTAAACTGTAATGTCCCTGTCTGAATATTTTGGGATTAAGGGAAAACTACTAGAATTCCTTATTCTTATTACAAATTACAATCTTGATTTCACTATAAACTTGTGAATTGATAACCTAATATTAATATTCATTCTAACAGTTGTGATGTAGTCTTAAAGGGGTGATTAATTTCATGTAACGTCCTAGCCCCAAATTATTTCTAAATTTTTCTCTTCTTTCCTCAATGGAATATCAAATACTGGTGTTTTGTATGACAGCTACTGCAATCCAAAATTTGTTAGTCACCAACCCTCTAATATAATTGATTTGTTAGTATGGTGAATTTCCAGATTATATGAAGTTCATCTACGTCTTGAAATACATTCAAAAATGGTTCTCTATGAGTTCCAATATCTAGTTACATATCCTACCTTGCTCTAATCTTGAAGATACTTCGATCTGAGATACCACGTATAATGCTATCGTGGTTATCCACCAATGATGACTTCTATTGCATGATTATTCTCTAGTTGTATGATTTAATATTTGTGATTGCACAGACCCTGTCATATATATTGAATGACATATCTGACTTCCTCAATAATTTGTGGATGATGACCTCCAATTTACATCGATTGATGAGTGTATTCCTTTGTCTTCTTATAACGTTGGATATTATTCTCTATTTGGTATAATTTGCTAAGTCTAATATAATATGAAATGCTGAGTGTAATATGATATCAATTGCTTATTGGTCTATTGATTTCTGCTTCTTCTTCTTCTTTTTTTGGCATTGCAGTGATATCATTCATAGAGATATTGGGTGGCAACAAGGCATACACCGTGTGACTTTCATAGACAAAATTCATCATTCAAGAACAAAGACATATCATAGTCTTATCTCATCATCCACGTATGACAGCTCTATCAATTGCAAATAGACATCGATCAGGATTACCCAATCTTCAATATTTTTATTTAGATCTTCCTCCTAGGCTTCACTCTGATACCAAGTTAAGAATATAGGATGAATAGGTAAGTGAATAATCTGCTCTTGTTGATGGACTGAGGAATGTAATGGCCTTTGTGATTAATTGATTCCTCATTCCAATCAAGCATATATATTATACAAAGGGTTAGCAACTTGGAGGATCATGACTCTTCACAATGTTCATTAATTACTAACTAATATGATTAGTTTACTTAACATCTCTTAACTGATATGATTAGTTTACTTAACATCTCTTACTATATTTCAACAAACAATACCACTCAAGGATCCATCAGAGCTAGAGCCAATAGCACCACCATTTTTAAAGATTAAAAATATTTCCACTTTTTCTTTCACCATCTTGGTCTCTTGAATAAGAATGATATCAAGTTTGTTATCTCTAACCAAGTTTCTAAGCATATCCTACTCATGGGAGGCATTCAACGTCCCGATATTCTATGAAATGACTTTCATTTCTTAATCGGGGTACAAACATCTAGGAAGGTTAACTACTTGCCATCTGCTATATCCTTCTTCCTTTCTCTTTCTCTAATCTCTTTGTTTCAACTTCTTCCTTGGGTTTTTTGTCTAAGATCCCACGTCCACCTTCAAACTTAGAGTCTTGAATCCCACATCTACTTTACTACAGGTAATTACACCCTTAGAGCTATTTTTCTATAGGTTTTTCTATTTCTTCCCCATTGGAGTGCTCCAGGGAGCTTCATTTCGGTCATCCAAGAGATCTAGGCCATCACAAGAAATAGGTTCATTATCTCCACTCCCAGAATGGGTGTCAGGAGAAGAAGAAAAGTCTTCTTCATTAGACTTTTTCAAGATTTCTACGTGAGGAATACTCACCCATCATATCACTGAATGACTGCGCAAAAAGCATGGCACTTTCTGCGTTGATCAGTAAACCCTTGAGGTTAATGTCATCAACCTGGATAGGAATGATAACCTCCACATGCATAGAGAGCTCCTCCATCTGGTATCCCGAAGGGGTGTGTGCAGGATCATGGTATGCCAAAAAGTGGCGATGTGAAAAAAGAAGTCTTGATTGATAGACTCTTTGAAAACAACTATAACTTTCAAACAATATAACATTTTGGAAATCTAAAATATATATCATATTTTATGCTTCACCTAATAAAATAATAATAAATAATTCTTTCAATTTGATGAAGCTTCGACTAAGTTAAGGTGGTTAGACACAAGATTTTTTATATTCAAGAAAATTTGTAGCAGAAAAATCATAATTAATTATTTACTTGGAAAAAAATATTAAAAAAAATACATCACATCCAGACATGACTCTACTACTTTTACGTAGAATCTTATAACAAAATATTATCATTTGATTTTGTTTAATGTGGTCAGACATACACCTACTTGTTATCTTTTTAGTCCTGATTGATAGACTTATTGAAAAATAGCTATAACTTTCAAACTGTATAATATTTTTGAAATCCAAAACATGTGTCACATTCTATGATTTTCCTACTACAAGAAAAATAAAAAAAATTTTCAATTTCATAAAGTTTAGACTAAGTTAACGTGGTCGGACATGAGAGTTTTTGTATTCTGGAAAATTTGTAGAAGAAAAATCATAATTAATTATTTTCTTGGGAAAAGATTACAAAAAATTATGTGTCACATCTGGACATGAGTCTATTACTTATATCTAGAATATTGTAAAAAAAAATTATCATTTGATTGTGTTTAAGGTGGTCAGACATACACCTACTACTTATTTTTTTCCTGAAATTTTCATACTACTAGAATGAAATTTAAAATTTTCAACATATAGAATAATTTTTTTTCAAAAAGACCTAGTATCTTAGAAACTAAATTCAATTTTCTACAGATTTTCTTCTTACATATTTTTGATATAATATTTATAACTTGTTCAAATTTTTATGTCAACTTTCCTAGACCTGAGTTATTGAATTTTCATTGCCACTTAAGGGCCTAGTTTGGCATACCATGATCCTGCACATACCCAAAGATCCAACAATACCATCATGAGATGGGATCTGGGAGTTCTCCATTCTAGAAGCAGACTCTAGGGGAGAGACACTTACCAAAGAATTTGAGACATGGGTAAAAGATTCAACAAATTCCCCATCTTCCAGGTTAGGATGGCCATTAGAATCTACCATATCTCTTTGACCTCCCACCATGACTGAATCCACCTTGTTGACACTATTATCTTTAACCACAATAGGGCTTAATCTCCTTATAGACTTGTCTAGTGTCCTTATGAGGTTTTGAGCTTGAATCCACTATCTTTGTATCATTTTTTACTCTTTTCAAATAGTTCTTAGTCCAGTGACCCATTTTGTGACACAAAATAAGAAAAAGGTAAGGATTCAAAAAGCTATTCCTTCTTCCATATGCCCAGTTTATAATTAATGTTAATAACTAAAGGAAGGTTGAAAAATTGGCATATATTGACACAAATCCTGGAAAAAATAGATAGGACTTGGTTGCCATCGTAGAGTCAATCGAAAGAAGATCCCCCCAAAGATGGAAGCCAAACCCTTAAGGACTTCCTCATTCAAGTATTTGAGAGGAAAACCATGAAATCTTACCCAGACTGGGGTGGCCATGAAGAAATTTTCAAAATATTCCTAGTTTGGAGCCCATTTAGGAGAGTCCACAGCTATTCTACCAAACATCCAAGGACCCCCACATAAGACATAATCTAGATCTTCTTTATTAGAGAAGGTGAAGGACAAAAAGCCTTTGGGTAAAGCGTTAATATCCACCTGACCCTTCAAAATCCATCTTTTCTTAACAAAAGATCTAACCATTTCAATATTGGTTCGAGGGCCCTGGAACTTACCAATTAGTGTGAGCTCCATAGCTGAAATAGAGTGATCCACTAGAGTATCAGGAACAAAAAGAGAAACTTCTCCAGCCTGGAGACCTTCCCTAACAGACACTATAGGAGAAGAAAGCTTTCCTAGCAGTTTGGCTCCTAGAATTTCCGACCAACTTTTGGTAGTGGAAGGAAAGACCTTGACACTATTAGTGCTTGTCACTTCACGGGACCCCACCAATGGGTCCTTGGAAAAAACTATTTTTTCCTTGTTCTCCACTAGAGAAGGGCTAGGCCCATTCCCTATGACATTCTCTCTAGCAATTAGAGGGCTTTGAATTGATGCCCTAGGAGAAGGTCGTGACAACACTTTCTTCGATGAACTATCCGTGACATCTTGACAAGGAGAAAGGTTCTCCTTTCCACACAAAGCAAGATCTGAAAACAACAACGCTAGACCCAAAATAAGTATTGGAGAAGCATCCAAAGGATTAACCATGTCCACCATAATATTCTCTAGACCTACGCAAAAACTAGAACCCACAACCAGACCGCCATGCTTGGCTGGGGAACCCTTGAAATTTTAAAATTATCTCCCACTCGAATCCTTTCCCATCTCCTTGATACCACTATAAATCTTGGTGTTATACTTGTGTGAATCTCTAATCATTATTTATTATTTAGCAATTATTTTCCACATAAAATATATAGATGATTCTAGAATAGAAATAAACAAAACATAGCTATTTTCCTACCAAGCCACTCAAACACTTTATATTCTAGCTCCATGATTAATAGAATAAGCTAGTTGTATCTATGTGATTGTTCACTATACATGCATCTTTCTATGGTCATAATATTTTGACTACTATATGTCTAAAAATTTTACTAACTTTTTCATTACCAAAGGAATAAGTGAATTAGATACGCTCATATAAGTTATTTATTTCTCGAAGAAAAAATTCTAATAGTAAAAAATAAACCATTGGAATATGAAACCATTGTGTACGGGGGTCAAACCAGTGGTATCTAAAACTAATTCTTAAAATTGATAAAAGATTTATGTTTTATGTCTTCAACCCAAAAAAATGTCTATCAAAAATTTTTTTCTTCATAAATAAGTGATATATATTATATAAGATCATTGGAGTGATGAATAGTAATACCAAGAAGCATAAGCAACAACAGTCATATATGTATGTGGAAAAACACAAGGATTTGAGTGAAAAACCCTTAAAGGTGAAAACCCACTATGAAATATACTTTTTACTAGGCCTCATCGACCAAAACCTCATTAGTTACATTTATGCCTCACTGGAAAAGATCTCACTAATCAAAAGCCTCACTATAATACAAGAGTCTCATTGACTACATTCAAGGTGCCAATCCTAGGAACTCCAACCCTTCCACACGATAATCAAATAAGAATTATTAAAATAAAAAGGTATTCTTTGTTTCTCTTCATAAAGTTAAACTCACTTCCATATGACTCTACTAGTCTAAAATTATAATAACTTATTACATATATTCTATAATTTCAAATAAGCAACTATAGCTATTCAACACTCATGCACATCAAACATCATTTCAACAAATTATCTCAATAAAAGCACTAAAACCCTTTTAAACTTAAATCCTATTTTGAAACAATGATAACTACACAAAATAGAATCACACATATAGATGTATATTTCTTTGTATCACTCAGTTTATTATCTTACCCTTTAGAGCTTCTCAATTATTATATTTATCATATACTCAAAACAATGCTTATTTTCACATCCCTCAACACTCCTTTAATCTACACCTTATTTCAAAATTGATTTTTCATTTTCTCCTTACTTTTAATCCATATATTAGTATAACATAATGTCTATTGTGATGTGTCACCAATCTACAAATAGACAAGTTCATTTATTTATTCCACCATAATATATCTTTTCAGATGTTAGATCTATTATTTTTTTCTCAGCATCATAACAACTTATACAATCTGCATATATATATATATATATATATATATATATATATATATATATATATATATATATATATATATATATATATATATATATATATATATATATATATATATATATATATATATATATATATATATATATTTGATGTCCCTTATTTTTTAACTTCCCTAAGAATCACATTTAAATATACATTACATCTTAGAATGTTATTATCTCCAAAATATTATCCTTTTTTAATAACTAGCTAACAGAAATATAACTTGGCTATAACTGAATCGACATCTTATCCATTCAGCTTCTGTTGAGAATAGTTATTCATGGGAGTATTTCATTCAACTAATTTATATGCTTTTGAATTCAATGAAAAACACATCATATTTTCAATAGAAAATAAATTATGTTTTTAACACAATTGATAATCATCCAATGATCTTGTCTTTCCATCAAAAACATGTCAACATCAAATGTGTTAAACTTCATGACTTTAAAACTCAAAGGATGTCCATGAAATCCTCAATAGAATCATTAGGAAGTTCTTCCTTACCTTCATTGCCTGTTGAAGACCCTAACTTAATTTTGTATCCTATTACCATATTTCTATGAATAATATTGACATCCAACTTATCATTTTATCCCCATATTTTCCCAAATCAACATTGAAACACACTAACACTAACCAAGACTTATCATCCTGATAAGGTAATATATAACTAGTGAAGACATTAAGAACATCTCACTAAGGACACTTTGATAGAACACCTTTTGACATGAATAAAAAACATGAAAAATCCATCAAACACATATTTTTTCCTATCTAGAAACTCAAATACTTTAACTTCAAGATCCATGACTAATTAAATAATATAACCATATCTATTTGATTGGTTTGTGTTGTTACAATAATTGATTGATGATGATGAAGAGCGATCAAGATTAGTAGGATACAATAGAGTAGAAAATTTAGATCAGTTATTGTATCATCATTGATGTCAAGCAATTGATTTCTGGTTTATATTATGTTTCCATATCATTTGATATATGATATAAGTTGAATAAGTTAAGAAGAAGAAGAAATGAGATGTTGTGAAGTTGAAGAACTGAAATGGGCCACTGATATAGATTGGGCAATGATTAGATTATGTTGATATAATTATATTCTATCTAACATATGATTAAGATAAGTCAGTAGAGTATGGTAATGAATTTTTGACAAGTTAATAAGATAAACTATTTTGTCTACCAAGTAGGAAATGTCACTTGGTAAAGGTAAAAGGTAAAACAAATGTAACTCGGTAAAGTGACAGGAACTCAAGACACCAAGCATGAAATTTTCTAGCACTGAGCGAAGTTAACCGAAATACAAATGGAGGACATTGAGAAAGGAACAATAATTAAATACAAGGATTGGAATTACATTTAATGATTAGCTATGATGAGCTAGATGATTATGTTGAAAAGGAAAGTTAGTTAGAAAGATGTACGGTTTTGAAAATTCAAGATGAATATCTACAGCTTAGATCAAAATGGTTAAAGCAGAAGGAATAAGTTTCAAAAAAGTTGAAGTTCCTAGGTAAAAATAAAACATGTTACCGAGATCTAGATTCAAGGTATAATGAATTGGATGGTTGAGATTAATCAAAGGAATATGTATTAGAGGAGATTAAGAGGCAAAAAAATTGTATATAAATGATGGATTTTTATGAACAAAATGGTGGAAAATTGAAGAAAAGAAGAGTCATTAACAGATGTAGTGAAGAAACTATCCAGAATACAGTGGCTCGCTGAAGGGGATAGAAACACAACCTTCTTCCACAGGTCTATCAGAAACCATAAAAGAAGAAACACCATCGATGCAATTAGGAATGAGGGAGGGAATGAAGTTATTGAGAAGGACAAAATCAATCAGGTTGTGGAAAACTATTTTAAGGGATTGTATTCAAATGGTGGAAAAATATGCCTGACCAACAACCAAAATCAACTTCTAGATCACATCCAAAGTGCTATTACTTAGAGTGATAATGATCGACTCACGAAACATGTGTTCGATGAGGAGGTCAAGATGGCGGTCTTTGCTATGGGTGCCTATAAGGTCCTGGGACCTAATGGCTTCGCCTTGGCTTTCTTTCAAGAATACTAGGATATTGTAGGACTAGATGTTACCCATGCTTGTAGAGACTTCTTCAGAATGGGGTGACTACTAAAGCAACATAACAAAACATATATTGTGTTGGTCTCTAAGAATGAAAACCCCACCTCTATGCTAGATTTTAGGCCCATCAACCTTTGCAATACGTTCTACAAGATCCTCACTAAGATCTTGGTCAACAGAATGAAGCCCCTCTTGAATAAGATAATCAGCACTACTCAGAAAGGTTTTGTTTTGGGAAGGTAGATCCTTGATGTGGCCATCTCCACTCAAAAAATCATCCACTCCATGGATAGGAGCAATGTTCTAGGTATGGCCTTCAAACTTGATATCTCTAAAGCCTATGATAAAGTTAATTGGTCATTCTTGCTAAAAATCCTTACTAGGATGGGGTTTAATGAGAAGATTATTCACATTATACAAGAATGTATTCAAACTGTCAGCTTCTCTATTTTAGTCAATGGCACCCATGGTAGTTTCTTTCAACCTAAAAAGGGTCTCAAGTAGGGTGATCCTCTCTCTACCTACCTATTTATTATGGTGGCTGAAGTCCTCAGTAGGAATCTGACTATGCTATCCTCTACAAGGAGAATAAAAGGTGTCAAACCTACTTCCACTCTGCAACAGGTTGTATTGGAGAAATTTATGGATGACACTTTCCTCTTTGGGTATTCTTCAATGATTGAGGCTAGACAGTGGAAGGAAATTCTGGAAAATTATGCCTGGGCTTCTCCACAGTGTATTAACTATCAGAAAAGAAGAATGTTCTTCTTCAATACTCCCATTGAGACACAAAACAAAGTGCTTCAAATTCTAGGTTGTTAGTCATCCTTTCTCCCCTCTACCTAATTAGGCCTCCCACTCATGATTAAAGAGGTGTCCCATGAATTCTGGAACTCCATCCTGGAAAGAACCCAGAGAAAACTTGTTGGATGGAAAGGGAAGATTCTAAGTAATGCTAGTAAACTTTAGCTGGTGGCTTCTACTCTCTAGGGGATCCTAGTCTACTTTTTATCTCTCTTCAAGATCAAAAGAAACATGGTAGACAAGTTAGAAAAAATATAGAGAACTTTTTTGTGGGCTGGCTCTGATGAGAAAAAGAGGATATCCCTAGTCAATTGGGATACAGTTTATCTCCCGAAACATCTAGGTGGTTTGGGCCTGAGGAGAATTGGCTTGATGAATAGAGCCCTCACCATGAAAGTATCCTAGAAGCTCATACAATGGAAAGTGCACTGGTGTAAGATAATGGAAGCTAATTATCTTCAAGGGCACCCCTATGGGATGATGTACCAACATAATGATGTCCCCAATGGCTCCAAACTTTGGGTGAACATCTGCAAATGTAAAACCTTGCTTTCTAAAGGTGCTTTCCAACAGCTTGGAGATGGGAGATCCATTAGATTCTGGAATGACTATTGGATTCTTAACTACCCTAACCTTGGTAGTCGATTCAACCCCCTCATGAACTACCTCAGGCCTATCCTTGGCCACAGAGCCTCCAAGTACATCACTAGATAGAATTGGAAAGATATATCTAATTTAATCAGAGATAGACTAGAACTAAAGCACTTGGCTAATGAGCTTATGGAAATTTTGAGAAATGTCAAAATCCAAGGAATTGGTGGCCAAGATTCCACCATTTGGGCCCCCACCCAAGCAGGTACCTTCTCAGTCAATACTTCTTACAACCTTCTTTTGAAGGATGAGAATAATCCAGAGGATTGGATGAAGGTGTGGATTCCTCAGCTCATGCCAAAAATCAACTTCTTCTAGTGGACCCTTATACATGGTAAAGTGTTAACTCAGGATAACCTCATAAAAAGAGGCTTCTCCATGGCCAGCAAGTGCATCATATCTAAAAAGGAGGAGGAAATGTTGAATCACCTATTCATACATTGTGATTACACCACTAAAATTTGGCAGGAAGTTATTGGAAAATTTGGAATATCATGGGCTTGGGTAATGATGTCCACTATTTCAATGTCTAGAGATCTCCCTCCAATCCTCCCCTCCTCCAGATCCTATGGCATATTCTACCTCTGCACATCTACTAGACTATTTGGGAAGAAAGGAATAACATGATATTTAGGGAGTCTACTTCCACGTCTAAGGCTTGCCTCTATCTCAGAACCAAGCTCCTATGTGAGAATGCTAGCGGGGCTAAGTGGAAACTCCCCTCGACACCCCGCTCTACCTGGGAAATCAAAATGGCTGATAATTGGAACCTGCTGATGGGCTTCTCCAAGTTTGACAACTCCAAGTTAATGGCTAGGAAAGCTACTCGATGGGTTGCCCCGCACAGAGGCTGGACCAAATTAAATTTTGATGGGGTGGCTAATAATCTTATTTAGGGTGGGGAAGGTGTGCTAAGACACCACAATGGCTTTTGCCTCTTGGCTTATGTAGGACCACTTAATAATTTCACTATCAATCAAGCTGAGGGCATGACTCTTTTATGGGGGATTAAATTTTCCATTCAAATGAACATCAAACTACTAGAAATTGAGGGGGATTCCAAAGTGGTGGTGGAGGATATCAAAAGAAGAGCTAATGTAGGGTGGCATGTTAACACCATTATTTTGGAAATCCATGAGCTGCTCAACAACCTCCAATGCATGACTATTTCCCACACTTATAGAGAGGGAAATGCAGTGGCAGATTCGATGGCTGCTATTGGTCTTAAGAAAACCAGGCTAAGTAATTGGGAGGAGATCAGGGAGCTACCTAGGGAGACTCATCAAGTGATCGGGTGGGAGAAAAATGATACCACTAATATTTAAAATGTGCCAAGCTATCAACTTTGCTAAAGGCCCTACCTTGATTACGTGTCAGTGTAAGTTGATTATTTTTGTGATTATGAATAAGTATGCCCAAAACCCCATAAAGGATGATAATTACCTTTCGTGTGAATATGTGTGGAAAGATAGATGTCCGCATCAATAGGTTTTTTTGGTTAACAAGGATAGTAAGCGCAGCTCTGGCGTAACTACTAATTATTGCACCTGGAGATTTGATGCATATCACCGTACAGAGCCTGACTCCCCAAAAACCACCCAGGACATGCCTTTTGAGTATATTTTCCCCTTAAAATGGCTAACTCAAAACAACTAGTCTTATGCTTTGATTCATGAAGCTCGGCCCTGCAATTCTCAAGAAAATTTGGCGTAGGATAAGGAGATTATCGACATGGGAGGCAATACCTTATGCATTGAATAGGATAAGATTGATGAGGTGGTCACCTTCGACCCTCTCATGACCCACTACTATAAAGAAAGTGGTACTTAGGGTTTCATGGAGCGTATGAAGCGGGGGCATGATGAGAAACTATCCAAGTAGTTCATCTCATCCTAGAACAATAGGAAAGTTTTTGTTGGAGGTATTCACTTCCAAATTAACGAGGAAGTTATTGCTAAGGTGATGGGGCTCTCCTTGGAAGGAAGAAAATATTAAAAAACCAATAGGACACCGGATCCTACCAACCTCAACCAATTCTTCAGGGTAGGGGAGAAACCTATGAAGAAGTCTAGAGGTTTCAATCACAAGGAGCTCTTGGAGTTCTGGCCCAAGCTGTGCCTCATTGTGGTGAAATATTTCACCATAGAAGGTAAATTTACAATTTTTTACTATTACCACTTACCTTTTCTCAATCATATCAGGAATAAGAATCTCATATCCATTCCCTTTTACCTCCTTCATTCTATTGAAAACAATATTCTAGATATTAGGGAAAACCCTAAAAAGTTGATCCCTATTCTCCATTAGGACCTCTTGCTCTATTTTTATAACTTCCATAAGGCCATCTGCCTTCCCCCCCAACCTACCCCTATTATCCAAGAAGTCACCCAGGAGGATTCTCTTTCAAAAGCCAACAATCCCACTCAATCCACCTCCCACTCTATCCAGGAGAACTTGGAAATGAATCTTGTCCCAAAAGAAGGTAAAAGATGTAAGAGATGCATGAAAAAAACTTTTAAAAGGATGGAGGAGCTTGAGAAATCCCATGTCTTTGAGTCCTTAGAAGCTAAATATTTGAAGGAGACTGAAAGTACCCCTGAGACCAAAAGGAAGCCCAAAAAATAGAGGATTTTGGATAGCTAGGTCAAGTTGGAGATGGATTTGGGGGACTCTGTCTGCTATTCTAATAGAATTGCTAAGGAGAAATGCAAAACCAAAATCAGGAAAATAGCCTAGAAGGAGAAGTCCCTTTCAAAAAATGACTCCCATACCACTGAGTCAATTGAAGGCTCTTCTAATGATCATCCGAGCTCACACAAGACTGGCACCACTCCCCCCCTAAAACCCCAACAAACCATGGAGATTCCCCAAAGCATTACCCTGCCCCTAGCCTCTCCCCATCATCAACAGACCAAGTCACCCACTACTGAGCACAATTTTGTGTCTCTTGATGGTAATGACAGGTTTAAGGGCTACCTTAAACTAGAGTTCTTGAAATTGGACAATGAGATATTAGGCCTCAAATAGGACATGCAGGACATCAAAAACTGAATCATGGATACTAATAATTTTTCCCTCAAGGTCATGCATGTGTTGGCTGTGACTCTTTGCACTGTGCAGGAAAAGTTCGCTGGAGGCAAATTGGAGGCAAAAGAAGACAACAAAGACCTCTTCCTCTTCTTGTAGGAAGAGTGGGCCATGACCCTGATGTCCAAACATCTGGGTAGGAGATCTTAATTGCTACTACTTTCATGAGGTTTTTATTTTTGATTGGGAATGATGGCTCTAGTTTTTCTATGCTACTTTTCTATTTTAAGGTTAATCTATTTAGTTCTTGGTCAAGCCCTGCAGGGCACGATACTATTAATATGATTGCTACTATTTTCTTAAGATACATTGGTTCAATTTTTTTGAAAAGAACTGTTCTGTTTGTTTTTCATAGAGGCAGAATAGACTTTGGTTTTTCTACTGACAAAATCCTAATGAAATGCTCTAGACTAGTGCCATTAATATGTTGTTAATGTGCTTCTAGTCCTTCTATTCCGTAGGCCAACACCCTCTTTCTGCTTTTATCAATAAAAAATAGATGCATTGAAGAATGAACATAGACATTCCAAGTGGGAAAGAAGGATCTGATTAAGTGTTGAAGCTAGTGGAAGGTGAAGAAGTTAAGTGAGGATAGTAGAGTGCACAAAGGATCTGGTTAAGAAAATTTAGTTGCGAATCTACAGGTCAATTTGTTTATTATTTTTTATTAACATTTGTAATAGATAAATCTCTTAACAAAGTGGACTTAACAATCTTATTGTAAAATCCTCAAAAAGGGTAACATTATAAATAGTGTTTAAATCCCTTTAACAAGACCACTCCTAATAGGGTACAAATCCTGATTGATTTGAGGTAAATTCCTAGACACAGTCACACCTAATAGTGTGTATTGTAATCTTTAACCTGATTGGATCTTAACTAGACGTACTTTAGAAGAGTATTTTCTTAGTGGGTGACAAGTCCTACTAGTTTTTCCCAAAGCTAGATTTCCACGTTTAATACTGGTGTTACATGTTATGAATGATTTATTGATTGTTAGTGTTTATTTACTATTTTTAGTAAATAGTGAATTGTGTTTAACCAAGTTGTCACTCAGTTAATCAGATAAAATATTTTTAGCTATTTGGAATCAAGGATTATTGATTCACTCCCCCCTTTCCATAATCCAACACTTGGTACTTGAGCTAAGTACTTTGAAGAGATAATTTTAAAAGACTTGAGTAAAAGCTCCAAAGAAGTATAGGAGAGAAGTACCTAAGTTGAATAAGGAAAGTTTCTCAACATGGAAAAGTAGGATGAGTTTGTATCTATCTGAGATTGGAAAATATTCAATGAATATTGTGGATAATTACTACACTCTACCACGTATCGTACCCATGATAGTTTATCAAATGAGAGAAAAATAGGAACACAACTCAGTTATGTTAGAGATTGCTTCTTCTCTAAAGGATTTTGAATTCAATGATGTTAAGGAATGTGTTAATTCAAGAGATATGTGAGATAGGATTACACTTATTAATGAAGGAGATCAACATATTAAAAAAGATAGGGTTGATAGTCTCAAAGGAAAGTATGATGAAATAAGAATGAAGGATGAAGAGAACATTACTCAATATAAATGCACAATCAAGGAAGTTGTCAGTGCCATCATAGGTGCAAGTGGAACATTGACCAACGAAGAAGTAGTAAGTAAAATATTGAGAAATATTTCTTCTAAGTATGCTATTAGAGTATCTTCTATTCATGAAATGAGATCTATGTTGAACAATCTTGTTATTCTTAAATCCTTAATAGACAAACTGACTGCATTTGATCTTAGCAATTTTGATAATAGAATACCGACCATTAAAACTACCTTCAAATCATCTGTGAGTATTGGAACTTCAATAAGAGAAAGAGAGAATCATAGTAATTCATATGGAAATCAATATGACATTATCATAACTAAAGAGAAAGAATAAGAGGAATTGGAAGTATCAGGGACAACTTTAAGAAACCCCCTTTTAGGAAAAAGTGTATAATCTTAGCGAATTGTACATTATTTTAGGGGGGAATTTATTTTAATGCAGGTGATTTTTTTTTTCAAATCCATGATTTTTCATAGTTTTTATTAGCGATTTTTTCCCCGCCGAATAAAAATTTCATAAATTGTTAGCGAATAATTTTCTTTGGAAGTAAAATATTATAATATATGAGGCGAATGATTTTCTTTTGAAGTAAAAAATAATAATATATGAGGTGAATGATTTTCTTTTGAAGGGTAAAAAAAATATTTGTATTGGCAAATTTTATATACCATTTGAAAATTTATTTATTTTATTGGCTAATCGTTCGTTAACTATGGTAAAAAAATTTATTTTGTTGGCGATTTTCAAGATGGGAAATATTTTGTTATAATACCTTAGACTAACTACCTAACATAGATACATTATTTTATAGTGTTAAATATATTATTTCAGACCGTCCAATGATCTAAGATCAATGGCTGAAGTTTAATTTTGGCTCCAATTTCTTGAAGGAAATAGAGTTGTGGAGGAAGTCACCAGAATGTTGGCACGTATCAAATAAAGGTTACTTGTCTCCAGACTATAGTGTACACATGTTGGTATCGATATTCACAGTTCTATTACTATAGTACAACTTGTAACCTCTTAACTCGGTAAACAATAAATGTCTTGTCAGTGACAAGCGACATTCTTTTACTTGTCACGCAGAGTAGACACACACCACTTCCAAATTTGTATAAATGCTATAACCAATATCTGACATCTTTTGCATTTATGGGAAAGATTTACTACCAAATATGAAAGATTAAGTCCAAAATTTTAATTTCTCACACGCATGCATTTAGAGGAAAGATTTACATGAAAGATTTAGAGGCATGTTAAGGACAATGGATTTAATACAATTAAAGACAGAATAATTTATTGCTAAGTAATGATCAAGAATTCAAGGGCTATTTATAGATGATCTAGCTTCATTATTCATTGATTCACCTTTGGCCTTTGCTAGATAATTTGTTTGTTTAGGGTCTATAGTTTGCACTTGGCAAATAATTTTTTTTAAAAAGTTTTTCAAAGTTTTATTATTTTAGATGGACACTCCAATTAGGCTTATATGCACATATGAGAAGACCCAGAAGGCCTTTCTGGGTTCCTTTTGTAATGAAACCTTAGAATATATTTGTAAGGAGGGTGGGCCTTTCGTTATAGAGGCTATGAAAATGGTGATGGGCTGAGAGTTTCTGAACAATGAAGATAGGCACCGGGTCAACACAGACATTATGTCCCATTTTTTGGCATCTCTTCTCGGCCTCGGAGGAGAGAAGGTGGAAATGTTAATGCTACTGAGGAGAGTTTTTAAAGAAGAATACCTAGGGAATAATGTTAATGTTATCGTGTTCACAAAAATAAGGGTGGGGATCCCTTGGGCAAGTGAAATACCCAAGCTTCTCCTCCCAGGCTAGAATGTGGCCATGCAACCTTTTCTTTTGGGCCTAAATGCTTGGCACTATAAGCGCCATAGGAAATGGGCCCTGATTGCTAGGGATTTTCTCAAAAAGTGGTTTATGCTTGACAAAGAGGAGGCTGAGGCAGGGCAATTTAGGTGGCTCGATGAATTCTCGCAGTTAATCATCTCTAGTGAATTCTACTTAGATGGAGCCAAAGGGAAAAATTACTAGTGGACTACTAGTCTACTACTGGATTTTTTTATAAAAACATACCTCGTAGTCATTTATGGGTTTTTTTTGTTTATAGTAGGTTTATTTTTGTAGTATTGTACTAGAAGTGGACACTGGACTACTAGTCTACTAGTCTTTTTTTTTTATAAAAACATACCTCATTTTTTGGTTTTTTTTGTTTATAGTAGGTTTCTCTTTGTTTTTTAAGTGGAACTGGACAATGTTTATGTAATTATAATTTTATGAAAAGAAAAAAATAAAAATTCACAAGCTTTAGCTCATTTCAATTTGTACAAAAAATGGTTCTTAGACTTCTCTATCACTGTGATTCCAATATTTTAATTAGTTGCTTTATGATTTATCTACGTATTAGACATGTATGATGTATCACAATTGTACAATGTAGACAGTTGTAGTTAATAAAAGAACTGTCTTATCAGTTATCATTGAGTACTGACATTAAGTTTGGGTAATGTTACCTGTCAAAATTCACACACTTGTATATTTAATATGAAAGATTGATAGAATTTTGAAGGACAAATGAATTAATAAGATTAGGGAAAGAATTTATGGTATTCTAATTTTAATGTATGAGAATTATATGTCAATCTGTGATTATAATTATCAATGCTAAAGTTATAACCAATAAAAAATATCATTTTAACTTTAAGAATATTATATAATCAATTTGACAGACAAATGAATTAATAAGGTTAGAGAAAGAATTTATTATTTTCTAATTATAAGGTATGATAATTATATGTGATTATAATTATCAATGTTAAAGTTATAATCAATAAAAAATATCATTTTAACATTAAGTATACTATATAATCAATAAAAAATATTACTTTAACTCATGTTTGGGAGACCTAGCGAGTCAGTGACCATAGAAATCTCATTATCTCTAAACACTAACCTTAACTCCGGCCTTTGAAATTTATTATAATTTAATATTATTAAAGAAAAAGTGCATTTTGAATTTGATTGGCTAAAATTGTTACTATTCAATTAAATAAATTTAAATGTTATTAACTTATTATCTATTATTAATTAATAATTATAAAGGAAAAAGTAACATTATAACATTTAACAATGTCTGTTGCAAATAACTACCATTGGATGAGCACAGATCGACGATGTATGATGGACTTTGGGATGAAAGGGAAAAATAACCACATCTTTTCAAACCCATTCTGGAATCATGACATGTGTCACTAAACACTAACACATTCCACTCGTAGTCTCGCATGGTCCTACCAACAATGCCATTTGATGATGACATGACACGTCTTACTCGTAATCATGAGGTGAGTCAACTTTCAGGTGAGTGGTGACTAGTTGAATTAATGGGACCCACAAGGCCCAGGGCCACCACAGACACACAATGCCATTATGATTATTGGATTATTGTAGATCAATGACTGAAGTTGTATTTAGGGATGAAAGGTAAAAGAGACCCCATCTTTTCAAACCCATTCTAGAATCATGACACGTGTCACTAAACATGTAACACATTGCACTCGTAGTCTCACATGGTCCTACCAATAATGCCATTTGATGATGATGTGACACATCTAACTCGTAGTCATGAGGTGAGTTAATGGGACCCACGGGGGCCCAGGGCCAACACAGGCACACAACGCCATTATGACTATTGGATTATTGTAGATCAACGACTGAAGTTGTATTTTAGGATGAAAGGGAAAAGCAACCCCATCTTTTCAAACCTATTTTGGAATCATGACATGTGTCACTAAAAACGTAATACATTCCACTCGCAGTCTCGCATGGTCCTACCAACAATGTCATTTGATGATGACGTGACACATTTGACTTGTAGTCGTGAGGTGACTCAGTCATCAGGTGAGTGGTGATTAGGTGAGTTAATGGGACCCATGGGGGCCTAGGGCCACCATAGGAACACAATGCCATTATGACCATTGGATTATTGTAGATCAACGACCGAAGTTGTATTTCAGGATGAAGGGGAAAATAAACCCCATCTTTTCAAACCTGTTCTAGAATCATGACACGTGTCACTAAACACGTAACACGTTCCACTCACAATCTCACATGGTCCTACCAATAATGCCATTTGATGATGACGTGACATGTCTGACTTGTAGTTGTGAGGTGAGTTAGCCATCAGGTGAGTGGTGATGACTCTAGATTGTACAATTTTGTCACTTTAAGTTTCACTTTCCAATAGTCTTCAGATTTAGAAAGGGTTTAGAAAGGGTTTACAGATTCTAAATTTCTATGTTGAGGAAAGCAAGTGCAACAAAGTCTCTCAGCTAAAGCTCTGTTCCTAGTCAAAGCCTACAAAAATCAAAACTAAGGGTAACAGGTAAATACTAAAATTCTGAACACCTAGGTCCTACATTTTAAATTTTTTAAATCTCTTCATTTACAACTTTACTGTTTATATTATAGAAAAAAATTATCCTATTACTTGTTAGGGTTTAATTTTTATTCTTGAATCACCTCTATAAATTGTAGGCTTGTATCCGTGTATAAATATTTGAATTTTCCTACAAGTAAATAGTGATACCGGTTTAGGTTACCAATTACCAAATTACCATGATAGGCAAAAAAAATATCAAGAATAAGACTATGAGTAAAAAGAAAAGTCAAATAATAGAATTCCACAATCTGCTTAAAACATGAGGTTTCACTGATTTATTCCATGATATTTATGATCCTGTTATTCATGGAAATACTGGAATAATGGAAATTAGATTTTCAATTGAAAACAAGTGGAACGATCCAAACAAGGGTTCAAAATTTTCTTCATTTAACCCCAAGGTAAATGCAACGGCAAATAAAATTGCATCGTGGAATGCTGGCTCGGCAAGCATGGCATTACCTCAAGTATTCCCTTGCCTAGAAATTGTCATGGTCTGCACCAAAAATTATGATGAAAATAAAAAAGCAATTGTGAATAAAAATACTCAGGAGGAAATTTTGTCCATAACCGAGAGTGAATTTGCTAGTCTGTTAAACCTAGGGTTTGAACAACAAAACTCAAATGTGCAAATTGACCTTAGAAAGTTGGTAGAGGATTATGAAAAAATAGATGCAACATAGAGAGATTCTTATATCAAAGGAATAGAAAATGGTTCTAGCCTGAGTCCAGATCATATGCCTCCTTATGATTATGAAATTTTTGTGCCATGGGCTCAGGACAGTATTTCCTTGCTACCATTTTTTTTGGGATTGGATAGTAACAAAGAAGTGGGTGCCAACATTCTTGAAATGATTTTTCATATTCATTTTGAAAAAGAACTAGTAAAATATTGTTTTATTGAGCACATTGTTCATTGCATCCAAGAACAATTACTAATGATTAAAATAGGTTCACAGAAGACATTTAGATTCACAACCTACTTGTGCTATCTTCTCTTAGCAAAGCATCATGCAATATTTTAGACAAACAAGCTTTGCAGTCATGGCCAAAATCCAATATATGAGTGGACACCTCAAATAAGGATGATTGATAACAGAAGGAACTACAACAATTTTGTAGACTTCTTTTTGGAATCAATGTATGATAAAATTATAGGAACTCCAATGCCTAAATTACCTTCTACTTGTAGAGATTTAATTAAACTTGGAAGTAAAATACAATTGGCTGACTAGTACTTCATGAAAGAGTACACAGTGTTAAGGTTTTATGGTTCAGTAGTAGAACCCTAGAAACTTCCAATACATGTCATAGAGAGGGTATTTGCATTCGGATATGTAGGTAGATGGAGAGCACATATGTACTCTTCAATGGTCAGCAAAAGAAAATGATATTTCCTTCCTTGCCTTTCTCATTTGGAGGATTCACATTTGAGAGAAGAGGATTCAAAGTGGCAGAAGCCTTTTTACAATTTTTCGCTTTGATGTTGATAGTCACTGGTAGTATGATCTACTCAACATAATTGGAACAAATCTTAGAGAGAATGGGAACTCTGCAAGAAAATGTCAACATGAAAGTATGCCACTGATTGAAAAATTTAAAAACATGGATTCCTGGGAGGAGGTCAAAAAAGAGATGGAGAAATATGTTGCTGAAAATAATATGTTAATATAGGAATTGTCATCACAAATTATGGCATTGCACAAATAGAAAAGAAAAGTGCAGGCCATGACATCATACAATTTCTACCAGAAAGTTGTTCAACCATCTACAAAATCTATTCTAAATGACCTTATGGACGAATGTATGAATGATAATTGGAATTGAACCAAAATTCAAGATTTTTGGGAAATGAGGAAGAATCTCGGTGAGCCAAAAACCAATAAAGATCTTTGGTGGAAGAGGATAAAATGTTTAACAACTTGTGGAATAAGGAGCATCTAGCTGAAGCAAATGTCACCAATGATGATGACTATGACCAAGACTTTGTGCATCCCACATCCAGTGTGAATCCCACAATTAGTAGAGGACTTGATAAGTCCACAAAAGATAAATATACTATAGGGGAAGATATTATACAAAAAATGGGCTACCAAAGTATTGGTGGTCTGGGTCCCACTAGACAAGGGGTTTGATCTACACCTGACCCACTAGCTCCACCAAAACATTGTGCAAAACCATGCCTTGGGCTTGGAGTTCAATCATCACATTGATCAACTCAGTCAATTCCATTAGTTCCAGCTTCAAATATAGTTCCACCTATTGCAAGTACTCAGATTCAATCTCAATCAATTACCACTCCCACAGCTATGGATATCATGGGTACGGCTACAACTAGTGGTTCAAAGAGGACATTATAGATAGACACAAAAACAAATGTTCCTAGAGATCAACGTAGGGTAAAGAAGCAAAAGGTTATGACAGCTAAAAGTATTAGTACAACAACACCAATGGTGATTGTGAGTCCAACAATTGCCCAACCTTCAGGACAAAACCCTCAGAATAGTCCAAAAACTACACCTGTAATGGGTCAGGGTGTTGCTAATCCTGATGGTGGAATTAGCAGAACCACAGGCAACATAGGTGGAAGCTTGTACATCAGTACAAGTACTATTTCACCATTCAAACATTCAATTGTGTCACAAAACCTTGATTTTAATTACAATGATTTTGTAACTAACTATCAACAATCAAAAAATAGGAATAGAGAAAATAGTAAGAAAATGAAGATGGAAGCAGTTGTTGCAGCTCGTGATGTATAACCTGCATCCAATAGGTTATTTCCCACATATGACCCAAATAAAGATATGATATAATTCATGGTTGTTATGCCCCCAACTAGAGATAACAATCCACCAGAGAGTCAATTAGATACATCTAAATTTCAAGTTAGCACCCTCCAAATGGATTTATCCAAAATTAAAAATGTGGAGAAGATAAATATATCAAAAATGACCAACCAAGTGGTCTATAGTTCACTGATGAAGTTGGAGAGAGAGAAAGGAAAGCTTTAGGGCACAATAGATAAGTTAAAGGCAAACCTGGCAAATGTAAAGGCAACTGAGAAAGTAGCAGAAAAAAGGTGCAAAGAATTAGAGAGAAGGATACAAAATTCATCCTCTAAAGAAGTAATTGGACAACAAGAACATATGGACGTAGAACCAAAAACTTTGAGGGAAAAATTTGAACAGAGTGAAAAAAAACTTGAGGATGAAAAATCCTCTTCATTAAGTTTATACAAAAAATTGGAGAATGTGGGACATGCAACCAATAACTTAAAGAAAGAATTGGAGAATGAGAGGGTAAAAACAAAATAGTGGGAGGATAAAGAAAAAGAGTGGGAAGAGAAAGCAGAGCAAATAAGACAACATGGTGAACACCAATTCTCAAAAATGAGAGAAGAACTAAAGAAGGCAAATAATACAATTAAAAATTATGAAAACATCTTGAATGACAATGTAAATAATACAATCAAACAAATAAAAAATTCTTTTGGGGGAAAATAAAGATGTCTAGTGACAGGTTGTGTGATTGGTTTGAACTGAATTAAACTATTACAGATGTTTATGGGAAGTTGAAAGAGCACATTACAAAGAACAAAAGTTTTTGTCAGAGACAGAAAAATGCAAAAAAAATTATACAAGAAATCAACAGAACTAGTGACAGGCATTTGGCAAGCAAGGGAATTCAGGACCACATTGGTGCAACAATAAAGGTGACCTCTATCTTTCAAATATGTCAGAAACTAACAGAAGCAGATGAAACTCTTGCCTTATTCGGGCCAAAGCTCACCAAGATGAATAGTAAAACAACAAAATTGATATCTCTTGGTTTGCGGAGTCCTAGACCTAATTACTCATCAATGAATTTCATTGGAAGAGAAACTTACAAAAAAAAGTTGGAGGACACAATGACATCTAATTTAGGCAACCTTCCTTAGGAAAAAACTCATGAAGGCATTGCAAAGTGCATCAAAACATTCAAAATTTTGAATGTAGTAATGGAAGGAACATTGCTTTCAACTCACTCTTCCAAGTATGGATGGCTAACGAAGTTTTAGGTCATTTACTATAACATTAGAAATTTTTCCCTTCCAACTGATGAAGAATGGAGCATACTAAAGAAACTGACAGAATCATCTTGATCTCATCAATCATAGTATGTTGAAGTACTTTCAGTTTCAATCATCTCTATATCTTTAGTATATATCTTTGATATTATCCTAAATACTAGAGTCTAGAATTGGGTTTAAAGTAACAAGTTTGAACTTTGTTTTTTGAAAAGGATAAATGTTGCAGTCTTGCAGTTGCAGATGCTATTTCCAATGCTAATTTACTAAACCAGCCTATCAAATGCAGAAATGTACAACTAAAGTTGTAGAGATGTTGTAGACTTTTAGTTGTCTTATTGATTTAGATTTTGAGACTTCTCACTTCACATTAGGAAAATCAACCTGAAGCTATTGTTGCTCCCTTGTTTCTATAAAAGAGAATTCAGGATCATTGGCTTAGAGTTAGGGTAATGAAATTGAAATTGGGCAATGTGCCAAATTGCCAATGGGTATTGAGTCACTGAATTTTGTAAATAGAATCACAGAGCTATATTGAGGCATTGTATCATATTTTGTAATTAAATTAATGAAAATCAATATTTCTAACTCTAAGAATTGTAACATATGAATTACTTTTTTGTCAAAAAGAATAATGAAAAATCTACAAGAATTGTACCATATGAGCTCAATAATGCAAATGAAAACCATTATTAATTGTGGAATTGAATCTTGATGACATTATCAACCACATTCATGTTTTTGACATTGGAATATGCTATTACGCATGATTTATGATGAGATATAGAAACTGGTAGTAGAATTCAGGAATAAGCTTAATAAATAGCTAGGACCTGCTACTTCTATAACGGTTCAACTTCAAGATGCCACATCATATTATCATTGAGATCATCGGATTTAGCACCATCAACTTCATAGCTTCCTTAGTTCTTCGATATGTTTTCTTCACACTGCATACCACCGCTTAACTGATGTTCACTGCTAGCAATACTAGTACCAATACATGACTCAATGACATCATTGTCTCTGGCATTCCCACTCCCAGTCCCACTTGTTAATGTTTGTAGCATCGCTCAGATAAATAATACTGACTATATGATTATTATGAGAAATGATTTATTATATATATAGATATATAGATCAATATATATAATAATTGATATTACTATATATATATATATATATATATATATATATATATATATATATATATATATATATATATATATATATATATATATATATATATATATATATATATACAAAGATTATAATTATTCTCATAATAACTAAATAGTTAAATTGATAAAATATATATTATTATTGTTATGTAAATATTAGAAAAATTAATATAATACTCAAGAGAAAATTAATATAATACTCAAGAGATATTATAATATATATAAATGTATATATATATATATATATATATATATATATATATATATATATATATAATCATAATTGTCATTATATTAATTACATAATAATGAATAGACATGTCCCATGAAGGGACATGTCTCTTCTTGGCTCATTCTTAATATGAATGCAAGAGATTGTTGCATTTGAAAAACACATACAATGAGATAGTGCTATTACATTTGCAATGATCCTAAAACCTCAACATGGTATCTGAGCCAAGTTGCAAATGTAAGAGAGTAGTTTGTTAATGGTGAATGTGTGACTGTCTCAGAAAATTATAGTCTCAGTACGAGGACCATATCTCACAAATGCACCATTGGATTTTTTTGAATTTGAGATATGTTGGTGATAGACCAATTTAGAAGAATCTCACTAGAGTGATTGGAAAGAAAATGTCAAGTTTAAAATTTATGACTGAATGTGTACAGGTCTATGCAGATTTCTAAATAAAGAGAGTTCTTTGATTAAAAGCTACAAACACTTTCTATAGTGAAAATAAGAAAAGGATCATTACATTAATCAAGAGATGAGTATTCCATGTTGATTAATGTTCATATATTATTTTTATGTAGTTATTAAATCATACTATAACATTAGGATAGAAAATATTGTATGCTTTCATCATTAATATTTCTTTGGGATAATATATTTTAGTGAGCTATTTGTAATCTCTCTCTGACATAACTTTAGGATAAAAGCACAAGATAATTTCATTCAAGGGAGAAATAAATTGATGATTGAGACTAGATACAAAGAGAGTCTAATATTTCAAAAGAGGTCAAGAAGTTGATAAACTTGAGCTTTAGAGGGAGTAGATGGTTCAGTCAACTTGTGACAATCTTGATCATATTGATTGAGAGGGAGTTCACTATTGAAGGTGAAACATTTATGAGGTAAACTTGATATAATTGATTATTATACTTATGAATTATGAATTTTTTTAATGGGCCTGCCCCCTATGTAAATCATGAGGAAGTGATGACTTCCAAATGATTATCACTTGTATTTGTAAAAGTTATTGTAAGGTGACGATCTTGCAATAACTTGACCTTCTATTGTGATGGACATCTTGTGATGGATGAAACTGATCATAATAGATAGAACTTGGGGATAGAATCACCGATGGAGGAAATCCACACCAAAGCTCGTGAGTTTGTGAATAAAATCACTGATGGAGGCAATTCACACGAGAGCTTGTGGATAGAATCGCTGATGGAGGAAATCCACACCAAAGCTCGTGAGTTTGTGAATAGAATCGCCGATGGAGGCAATTCACATGAGAGCTTGTGGATAGAATTGCCGATGGAGGCAATCCACACCAAAGCTCTTGTGTTTGTGAATAGAATCGTTGATGGATGCAACTCACACGAGAGCTTGTGGATAGAATCACCGATGGAGGCAATCCACACCAAAGCTCATTAGTTTGTGGATTGAATCACCGATGGAGGAAATCCACATGAGAGCTTGTGGATCGAATCACTGATGGAGGCAATCCACCTAAGATATTATGGATAGAATCATCAATAGAGGCAATCCACCTAAGAGATTGTGGATAGAATCGCCAATGCAGGCAATCCACATGAGAGCTTGTGGATAGAATCACTGATGGAGGCAATCCACATATTGAGACTAGGTTTCTATTGACTATATCATGAGGATGATGCATTTATTGCTTATATCACATGAGTGATGTTGTCAAATGTCATAAGTGTTGACATTGGATTGATTTATCCTCCCTAGCTAAGAGGGAGTGTTAATGTGTGTAGCATCACTCAGATAAATAATACTGACTATATGATTATTATGAGAAATGATTTATTATATATATACATATATAGATCAATATATATAATAATTGATATTACTGTATACATTGATATATATATATATGTATATACAAAGTTAGATTATAATTATTCTCATAATAACTAAATAGTTAAATTGATAAAATATATATTATTATTATTATTATTATTATTATTATGTAAATATTAGAGAAATTTATATAATACTGAAGATATATATATATATATATATATATATATATATATATATATATATATATATATATATATATATATATATATATATATATATATATATATATATATATATATATATATATATATATATATATATATATATATATATATATATATATATATATATATATATATATATATAATCATAATTGTCATTATATTAATTACATAATAATGAATAGACATGTCCCATGAAGGGACATGTCTCTTCTTGGCTCATTCTTAATATAAATGCAAGAGATTGTTGCATTTGGAAAACACATACAATGAGATAGTGCTATTACATTTGCAATGATCCTAAAACCTCAACACCACTTTGGTTTGAAATGTTTCCCATCCCTATTCTTTGACATTTCTTCATCCACAATTTCAGTGCCCTTTCATCAGGAAAAGTATTGACTTCATACTTGGATGTATAGATCCTCAAGAAATTTTCAAGATTCTTGTCTAGTTTTTTTCTTAGCTTTGATTTCAAGAATCCCAAAGCACTGAAAGCTCTCTCATCCTCCACCAACCTGAATATCATGGTTAGACATAAATCAAAAACCTTGAAATGTTCTAATATTGAATCAGTCAACAATTCACTCTCAGCTAGATTTTTCCAAAGCCTTGATACTAATCCATCTTTGCGAGTGTTTTACATAATATTATATTGTTTCCTCATTATCAGTGAAAAATGAACTGATTTCTCTCTCAAATGATTTACATCTAAAATTCCATTTAGAGTTACTCCATTTAACTCTTTGGTTTTGCAGAAATGATCTATCAGAGTTAGTAGCTTAGTTTTAAAATCTTTTGGACTGTTCATATTCCAATATCGAGGAAACATAATAGCCATGGATTCAAGTAGTTTGACTGGAGGGAATCTTTCTCTAATCTATGTAGAAAGATCAAAGGCAATGTGCTTCATAGAAGTTGTTATAGACTCAACAATCTTGGTAAAGTCTTCCCTTTTAATACTTGATACTCGCCTCCTGGTGTTCTTTCCTGGTTCCTCAGACTCGATCCTGGCAAAGTAGTGCATTGGTATCTCAACTCCGTGAACTTCTGCACATAACTCCCCCTTTAAACTAATTTTTAAAAAGTTATCAAGATTGTCCAAATCTGTGATTTTCAGCTAGCTGGAAAATTTTACATCATCGACACAGAGATTATCGAGCATCAAGCATGTCAATTTATGCAGCGCAACATATTATGTAATATACATAGCTCTTTGCTGGGCCTTTTTCAGTACATTTGTCATTTCCTCAATCATGGGGAGAAGACCTGCTAATGTTAACAGTATCTCTACATTACTTGACATTGCCAGCAGCGCAAGAAATTTTGGTTGCCCTTCTTCGTCATGACTTGAGTTCATTACACCAAGCAACGATTGATATTCTGAAAAAACTTGATGTGCTAGTCCATCCAAAGAGATCCATTTGGTATCATTATCCTTGAGAAGCTTGTTCCCATTATTTAGTCCTTTGGCAAAGTGTTGAAATTCCCTCAATCATTTCGAACTTCGTCATAAGTATTGGTAGAGCTCTTTGATTAAAGCTTCAATTTTTTGTATTAGAGCATGCTTGCTGACAACTCCAAAAGATAGATTCATTCTGTGGGCCATGTAGTGAATGGGAGTAACATAGGGTGCAGAAGAAGATTGTATCCTTGTGCAAAGACCACCCCTATGGCCTTGCATTACTGAAGCTCCATCCGCTGCAACACACACTAGCTTTTTGGCAATGGTCATGTCATCTATACCTCCATATTCAATTAGAGAACTCTTTACTAGTTCAAATAAATTTTCTGCTGTCGCATTATCCCTCATTTTAGCAACAATTAGTAGATGAGGTTGGCGAACAAAATTCTATATAGTATAAAGATGCATGCATACCCAAGAAGTATTGTCTACTGATGTAACCTCATCTAAAGATAATGCAATAAAATTTGACTCTTTAATTTTTTCCTTTAGATCCTCTTTTTCAACCTCAGTAAGACAACTTGCCCATTCCTATCCACTATTTACTGACCAGTGACTGTTAATAGAGTTACAAACTTTCAGAAAGTGTAATAAAGCACTCAATGATGGGTAGTCTGTCATAGGATGTTCTCTACTCAAAATATTAAACACAACACTTAACTAAACAACTTTTCCCATTAGTTCTACTTCCAATGCTTTTCCAAAACAAGCTTCAATAGAGAATTTAACTTCACTAGGCTTCATCTTTATATTATGTTGAAATTCATATAATTCTGCATTCCTAACATGCTGAGATTCCTCCTTTGTTTTCCATCTTATCACTAATTTTTGAACTCCATCTATGGTTTTATTTTCATAAACTTTACCCATATGCTTCTCTATGGTTTTAATTTTTAGCTGCAACCTCTTTTCCTTCTTATTTATGTCACTGCAAATCTTACATTTGCATTCTACCGGAGGCTCCCCTTCAATTGGATTATCCACTGGTTCAATGAATGGATACTTTAACACCCATTCTATTTTAAAATTCCTCGACAAATCCCACATTCTATCATTCTTTGATTTGTTTAATTTCTTTTCTTCCCTGCACCATCATCTTCTCTGACATTCTCAATCTCATCCAAGTCGATTATATCAATATGGCCACTCTGGGTATTTAACTAAAAATCTTCTTCAAGTTTATCGTGACCAGAGATATCAGGTTCCCTGACTTCTTCAATATGTTGTGTAGGTTCAACCTTAGGTTGTGAATCTTGAAAATCTTCTTGTGATGAAGTAGGTTCCCGATTTTGGCCAGAAACATTTCCAACACCATGACCAAAGTATGATGATAAGGTTCTGCATTTTGTTGGCCTCTCTTGGATTTCCCCATATGCCGAAGCCTTACCCTTATTCTTGTTCAACATCTTGATTCTTCAATGAAATAAAGGCTAACACCCAACCAGTGAAAAAAAAATGTAAAAAAAATGTTTATCTGTTGAAAAAGTGACAAATGACAATAGAACTATAATATACAATGTTTACATAGTCACAAAATAATAATCACTTACCTTTGCCTCAAATTCAATCACAGTCACGACTCGCCAAAGCAGTCAAGACTCAATAGTCTGAACTTCGCTATCGATCAAATTGAACCGATCCAAATTGAGTACAATAACATTGATGTATGAATGTATTTATACTAATCTTTATTGGTGAATTGGGAAGGAGGTATTAGTTCGGTGTCCAAATATTTGGTGAAGACTGCATAATTATAACATGTCTTGTGTTATATCCTAGGTGATTATGGGTCGTCCAATACCTTGGTATGATTAATAAAGTTGGTGAAAATCCATCGGTTTGAGACACACGTCCATAAAATGGCTGGCGAAGTTGGGTCCTCCTAAAAAACACACACACACACACACACACACACACACACACACACACACACACACACATATATATATATAACTATTGTCAAATATAGGCCGTCCATTTGGGGCCACTTTGAAATTATAGGCGAATGTTAAAAAAATAATGTGCCCAAAAATTATATCCCATTGCCAATGATCCTAGGCATTGGACCCAATTTTTATAAATGTGGGGCGATATGATCATTCCCATATGGCCAATATTTCACCAAATCGGGGGTCGGCAACAAGCAACATTCACCAGATGGTGAATAATTGCCACTAAAGTTTTCATTGGGAAGCGTCACTGGCTAAAAGACTATTGAGAGGTAAAGGAAAGTACAAAGTCAAATTACCCTTGAAATGTTTGAATTGTAATAAGATTGGTCATATTACATGTAGATGTCTTGATAATGACAAGAATTTGATAAGAATGATAAATGAGACAACTAACACCGAAGATTTAGAGATTACAAGGACAAAGGTAACAAGTCTCGTTACCTATCTAAGGAATGTGTAACTGATGATGAATCTAATGATACTGAAGAAGGATATGAAGTTGTATATGTTTTTGTAAACGAAGACTCAAATGAAGAAAAGTATGAAGACAAAAAATAATTTGTTTCTCGTGTAAGTAAACCCGACCCATGAATTATTCATAGTGGATGTTCATATCATATGACTAGTGATATTGACAAGTTTGAGAACTTAAAAGAGTATGATGGAGGATTTTTCATATTTGGTAATCATGCTCCATGTCCTGGGAAAGGAAAAGGATTAATTATACTGAATGAAAGGACGTGATGTAATGATACATATTGGGTTAAAGGTATAAACTATAATCTGTTGAGTGTTTCACAACTGAACAATACTGGCCACCGACTCAAATTTTAGAATAGAAAGGTCAAGATTTATGGTACGGATGGAGATCTAATTGGAACTAGTGATCAATCAAAAGGTAATATATTTATATTGATATTACTACAAATAATTACTTGTTTGATAAAATTGAAGATGTATGGTTGTGGCATAAAAGACTATGTCATGTAAATTTTGATAATATGATTAAGGTGAGTAAAAATAATAGATTCAGAGATCTACCAAAACTAAGAAAACTTGATAAATTAATGTGCAAGGAATGTGAAATTGGTAAGATGACTAAGTCAATCTTTTCAAGAAAATATTATTCTACCAATGGTATTTTGGAATTAGTTCACACCGACCTTTGTGGTCCTATGAAAATACATAATTATTATGGAAATCAATAGTTCATTTTTTTTTGTTGATTACTATTGAATAATGATGTCTGTTATGTTTCTAAAGTAAAAGTGTGATGCATTCCAAATTTTTGAGTGGTATAACACAAGATTTGAGAAGGAAATAGGTAAATAGCTGAAATGTTTAAGATTAGATAGAGGAGTTGAATTTCTCTTTGAGGAATTTACTATCTTCTTTAATGAGCATGGAATTAAAAGACAAGTATCTACACTGAGGACTCCACAAAAATGGAATAGCTGAGAAAAGGAATAGATCTATAGTTGATTTTGCTAGAATGTTATTGATTGATAAAAAGGTTGCACCAATGTATTAGAGAGAAGCCATAAGTACTACAATTTATAATATCAACCGAGTATAGTTAAAGAAAGGAACCAACAAGATACCCTATGAACTATGGTATGGTCACACATTGAATGTAAGTAACTTTAAAATTCTTGGAAGTAGGTGAACTACATATTGAAATATGCTAGAAATGGAAAGTTTGACTTAAAAGGAGATGAAGTTATATTCCTTGGTTATTCATAAAATAAAAAAGCATATATATGTTTGATCAAAGCTACTAACAAAATTTTTGAAAGTGCAAATGTGAGCATTGATGAATTTTCCGAAAGTAATTAAGAGGATAGCAATAAGGAACCTAAGGATTACAAAGATTTATTTATGTACATGAAGGTAATTTGGTTGATAGAACCAAGTTGCAACAAGAATAAACCAATGAGAAAGATGAGCATCCACCGAGAGATGAAAATACTAATGAACAATCTATTGGGCCTATATTAGCAAAATATGTGAGAAGACACCACTCACAGAGAAAAATAATTTGAGACAAGAATGCAGGAGTTATGTCAAGAAGTAAGTTCAAGGATAACACATGTTTGATTTCTGAATTTGAGCTGAGATTAGTTAAGGATGCACGAGGAAATGAAGAGTGGATTAATGCAATAAAATAGGAAATTGATCAGATTGAAAAGAATAACTAAAGTTCACTAGTACTAAGACCCAAGGATAAGAATGTGATTGGAACAAGATAGGTTTTGAGAAATAAACTCAGTGAGAAAGGAGATATGATTAGAAATAAAGAAAGATTAGTTTGTAAAGGGTATGAAAAAGAAGAAGGTATTGACTATGGTGATACATTTTCCCTTATTGCTAGATTAGAAGGTGTAAGAATATTACTTGCATATGCTACTTTTAAAGAATTTAAAGTTTATCATATGGATGTTAAGTGTGCATTTCTGAATGGAATTCTTGAAGAGGAATTATATATTGAACAACCTGATGGATTTATTTAAGATTTTGATAGAGATAAGGTCTGCAAACTACACAAGGCTTTATATGAATTAATTCAGGAACCTTGAGCATCCTATGAAAGGCTATACTCTCATTTAGTTAAGATTGAATTTTAAGGAAAAAGAGATAACAATAATTTATATTTGAAATGTGATAGTACTAATAAAATTATGATTGTTGAGATACTTTTTGTTGACATTATATTTGGTAGAAATGACATAATGTCTAAATCATTTTCTATGGAAATGAGAAAGGAATTTGAGATGTTTATAATTGGAGAGATTAACTTCTTTATTGGAATTAAAATTTTAGAATTAAAGGATGTTATCTACATAACACAATCTAAGTATATTAAGGAGATCCTAAAGATATTCAATATGGAAGAATCTAAATTGGTTGGAACACTGATGGCTACTAGTTGTTAATTGTTAAAGGAAGATGACACAAAGGAATTGAATGATATACTTTACTGATCTATGATTGGTAAACTAAAGTATGTTATCCACAACTGACCTGATATTTCACATTTAGAAGGTATTGTGGCAAGGTTTTCTGCCAACCCAAAGGAGAGACACTTGTCTATAGCAAAAAGAATATTTAGATATCTGAAAGGGACTGAAGATTTCGGTCTATTATATAAAAAAGAAGGAGATTTTGATTTCAAAGTATATACAGATGTTGACTGGGCTGGAAATATTCACGATAGAAAAAGTACTATTGGCGAAGCTTTCATTTTAGGAGAAAGATTAGTGACATGGTTAAGCAAGAAATAAAGGTGTAATTCACAATCTACTACTGAAGCTAAGTATGTTACTATAGCTATGAATTGTTCTAACATTGTGTAGATCAAACAATTACTTGACGGTATGCATGAAGAGATTACTGATCCAATTACAATTTACTGTGATAATACCAATGCTATAAACATATCAAAGAATCTAGTGATGCATTCAAAGACATAGCATATAACTATCAAGTATCACTATTTTAGAGAAAACGTACAAGATAACCATATGATATTGGAGTATGTAAACTCAAAAGAATAGATAACTGATATATTTACCAAACCACTACCAAAGGATTCTTTTGAGTATCTTTGAGGTAAGTTAGGGGTTCTTCCCCTATCTAATATTGACTAAGACAAGACATGTATATTGTGTCAATTTAGGAACTTATCAGAAATATCTATTTTTTGAGTTGATACTAGTGTTCACTCTTTAGGTGAAGTTTAAAGTTGTCAAGGATGTTCATGTAATACAATAAAAAATCTATACATTTGAGGTATGATTTGAGAATTTTATGTTTTTGAAATAGTTGTCAAAGAGGGAGAATATATGAAAGAGGGAGAAGTTTACCAAGAGATAATAATAGGTCAATTGAGGTAGGGAGATGAATGAGATTGATGATAAACGGATCTAAGAAGGATAATATTGTTGATGCACTAATATTACACAAAGAAAAAGAGAGAATAAAGTAGTTGGAATCAGAAAAGGAAATTGTCAAATAGGGCTAGTAAAGTAGACTACTACTGATAGAGGGAGAAAGACTACGAAAGAAGATTAAGTATAGAAAAGGAAATGAAAAAGCTCAAAGGGATAATATGAATGATAGTGAAGTGTTACCATCATCAATTGAACACTAAATATTGCT
Source organism: Chamaecyparis obtusa (assembly GCA_027943335.1). Taxonomy (NCBI): domain Eukaryota; kingdom Viridiplantae; phylum Streptophyta; class Pinopsida; order Cupressales; family Cupressaceae; genus Chamaecyparis; species Chamaecyparis obtusa. Next base: position 53,266 of record BSBK01010122.1, read on the forward strand.
AGTGTTTCCATCAATGCCAAAGAGGGAGATTGTTACTATAACTTGTAGTAATGTTGAAGATTGATTATTTGATGGTGATGATGATGAAGACCAACCAAGATCACTAGAATACAAGAGAGTAGAAAGGTTAGATTTATTATTGTGTTGTCATTAATGTCAATAAATTGATTTTTGGTTTATATTATGTTGCCATATCATTTGGTAAATGTCACTAGGTAAAGTTAACAAGTAAAATAAAGTAACTTGATAAAGAGAGAGAAACTCAAGATACCGAGTATGAAATTTTTAGTCACCAAGAGAAGTTAACCGAAATACAGATGGAGGACACAGAGCAAAGAACACTAATTAAATACAAGGATTGGAACAACATTAATGATTAGCTATGATGAGATGGATGGTTATGATGATAAGGACAGTTAGTTAGAGACATATATATATATAGCCTAGATCTAAACAGTTAAAGAAGAAGGAATAAGTTTTAAGAAATTTCAAGTTCCTAGGTGAAAAGAAAATATATTACCGAGATCTAGATTCAAGGTATTTTGAGTTTTTGGTTGAGATTTATCTAAGGAAAAGGTAATAGAGGAGATTGAGAGGAAAAAATTATCTATATAAAGAATCAATTTATTTGAACAAATGACTGGAAAATTGAAGGAGTCATCGATAGATGCAATAAAGAAGGAATAGGAGATTCCAAGTGGAAAAGAAGGATCTGATGAAGTGTTGAAGCCAGTGGAAGGTGAAGAATTGAAGTGAAGATAGAAAAGTGCACAAAGGATCTGGTTACGCAAAGTTAGTTGTAAATCTACAGGTTAATTTGTTTACGCTTATTAACATTTTAAACAGAGAAATCTCTTAACAAAGTGGACTTAACAATATTATTGTAAAATCCTTGAAAAAGGTAACATTCTAAAGAGTGTTTCAAGCCCTCTAACAAGGCCACTCCTAACAGTGTGAAGATCCTAACAGATTTGAGGTAAATCCCTTGATCAGGTCACACCTAGCAGTGTATATTGTAATCTTTAACCGGATTGGCTCTTAACCGTGGTGTACTTTAGAAGAGTATTTTCTTAGTTGGTGATATTTCCCATTATGGTTTTTCCCAAAGATGGGTTTTAATGTTAAATATTGGTGTTACATGTTGTGAATGATTTACTGATTATTAAAGCTTATTTAGTGTTTTTTCTAAATAGTGAATTGTGTTTAACCAAACTGTCACCGAGTTAATCAAAGAAAATATTTTTAGGTATTTAGAATCGGGGATTACTAATTCATCTCCCCTCTCAATAATCCAATTGGTGTATGTGCATATTTTGTCTCATCATTATCTCTTTATTGGTGTACATTCAACATGCTTAGAAATTGTACTACTATATAAATGATCTTATCAAGCGTCATCATATAATTAAAGATTTACTCAAGATCACATTTTACTCTCTCCACTAGAACATTGTATAGTTTAACATCATCTAATCAAATTACTATCATGAATTATTTTTAAACATATACAAACTTCATCAACCACAAGTGATTCTAGCATGAACCAATTGTCTTTTTTACCATTATTATAATTATGTTTAAGAGGCCATGCATTGATGCTTAAAAAAATAATAATAAAGTCATACAATTATTGTTAGCTTGTAATGATGGGCGAGACATGAAAAATCTAAAAGTAAATAAATATAATAATCATTTTGATTTAAAACAAATAATAAATATTAAATTTTATTTCCTTTTCAAATTCTAAATATATTTTCAAAGCAAGATGGAATTTAGATAATAAGATGAAAACTATTAAAATAATATTTGTATTAAATAAAAAGATATTTCCCTTCTAGATTCAAATGCATGCTTTACCTTTAGAGTTTAGGGAATTACATCTCCTCGAAATTATGGCTAATCAAATAGTTATGTTCTTGAAGCATAATATTTCCTTTCATGATCCAAAATAACCAGTTAGAATATGTATTCTAACTGCTACTTCAAAAGAAAGCCCATGTGATCTACTCGTTAAATCAAATAATGGTGTTTGGAGTCAACAAATTTTAATGGAGAAAGGTCATAATGTATGCCGTGTATGTCATATTTTTCTTTCTAAAATTAATATATATACCTTCATAAGAACACCTCAACACCTAAACCAGTAGAGGTATCTCTGGCCTCTAAATGTCGTCAAGATCGTATAAGTGGTATTGAAAATACAAGACTTTTAATAAATTATGAGATAGATCAACTGACATTAGTTTCATATTATGAGAAAGACTCAATTGGTACTATAAATCCTCAGCTAAATGGCTCAACAAATCAACCAGTAGAGGTATCTCTGGCCTCTGAGCAACATCCAGATCAAGAAAGTGTTATTCAAAAGAAATATGAAATAAATTTTTTAATAGCTTGTAAGTCAAATGAACTTATCTTACATAGTAATAAAAAGGAAATTGTGGTGACCATAGGTAAAAATGATTCATGCCAAACTATATATAATTTTTCTAATGGGAATAAGATGCTTTTTCAATATATTTCTACAACATGAAATATAGAGTATAAATTAAATTATAAAGGTTATGTAGCATATCATGATGTCAAGAAAACCAACTACTATTCAATTCTTAGCACCCATAAATTTTACAATATATAAATAAATTCCTAATACTTCCTTTCCCTTCCCCAAGTTAGAGGGAATAGTGTAGGAACAATATCTGACATCCAAATCTTCCTTAAGGAAGGTTCCTTTAGTACTTCTTGAGAAAATGGAAAAATATATTATTGTTATTGAAATTGGCTCAAAATTAGTTGATCAAATTGAGAATGAATTTTTTATGGGAAAGATACTAAGATGCAAACCTTCTCTATAATTTTACCTTTTCAAGGGAATAAATCTCTCTAACAAAATCAACCATATTCTTAGAACCTCCAATAAATGAATCATATATACAGATTGAAGAGTATCAAGAGTCCCAAGAGCCAAACATTTGACTATTCTCAAACCTTATCCATTTCTCAAGATATGTCCTCATATACTTCCTCTTTAATCCCCATCCCAATAAGAGAGGTATAAAAACAAAGATGGCTAATTTTTAAGAGGGAATTGTAGTTGGTATTCAATAACTCTTGATGGGTAACTACCATTTTCCAAAAGGTCAAGAAGAGTGTTTTTCTCTTCTCGAGCCCAATGAATATTCTCTCCTAGAACGTCAAAGGTTTGAGTACCTCTAAAAAAGAGCCAAGATAAAGAGCTAGACAAAAACATTTAGAGGTGATTTAATATTGTTACAAGAAAAGAAAAACATCACAACAAACACTTGCGGACAGTGTGAAAAAATGGAAAAATTGGAAAGTAGCTCATGTCCTTTCTCAAGGAAATTTTAGAGGACTCATTACACTTTTAAATCCAAAGAAGGTGGACGCACAAATAGATATGTCAGGAATTAATTGGCAAGCCATTCAACAATTACAAATTTTTATCTTAAGCTTCTTCTCATCAATGCCTATTGCCCCATACTCACCTTTGAAAAGAGATTGTTATGGGATACACTTACTGCCTATATTCAAAATTCTCAAGAGGGAAATATTATGTTAGGAGGAGATATTAATGTAATTTTTGATTTAAATAAAAAGAAGGGATGCATATCTCATCCACAAAGGACTATTATGGACCTCAAAAACTTCATCTTTGAAAATGTGCTATATGATGTACTTATATGGAAGAGACATTGTACATGCACAAACATGAGGAGGAAATTAATGTAAATTATTGAAAGAATCGATAGATTATTGGTAACTTATTCTTGGGCTATTTAAGATTTCCTCTTATAGTCAATTTTATTACCTCTCATATGCTTAGATCATTATACCATTATTATTCGTGTTAACAAGTGAAATACCACTTTAATAAGGAAACCATCATTTAAGTTTGAACAAATGTGGTTTCATGACCCAAAATTTTTGTCCTTAATCAGACAATGATGGAAAAATTCCCCTTAATGAAAAGGAACCAAGATGTTCAAATTCCAAAAGAAACTGCAATATCATAATTCACAAATTAAATTATGGAATCAAAATGTTCTTTGTAATATATTTGATGCAAAAGACATGGTTTCTAAAGATGTGGATAAAGTTCATGAGCATATTATATTGCATGGATTGTATGAATCATCGTATGAAAATAAGAAACAACTATAATAAACTTGGTATGCATTGAGTAAAAGATATTAAATATATTGGTGACAAAAATTTAGGGAATTATGGTTGAAGGATGGGGATCATAATATAAAAATAATTCATTGCTTGAAAAAGGAAAAAAGGGAAATGAAGACCACCTTCTCTATCCAACATGCTCTCATAGGTGACCAATTAATGAATGTAGACATATTTCAGAAGGAGGGGGTTAGATTTTTTAAAGATCTCTTGGCACCTCCACTTATCAATTAGGGATAATGACACTCAAGTGAACATGAAATTTATGAGGTTATCCAACATAATTTTCCTATCAAGGAAATGAAAAATTAATGACTCCTTTCACCTTGAAGAGATTCTTATTTTTTATCCTTTTAATGGAGCCAAACTGATCTCAAGGGCCTGGTGGGTTTACATCTTTGGTTTTAGAGAAGTGCATGGGTATTTTAGAATGGGAAATACTACAAGTTCTTTAAGAATAAAGGAAAAGTGGTTCAATGTTAAAATATTTCAATGTGACAAATATTGCAATTATTCCAAAAATAAAAGAACAAAATTTTTTTATGAGTTCAAACCTATTTCACTATGCAATACTATTTATAAAATAATTACAAAATCCATATAGTTGAGATTGCAATGTCTAATACCATAAAACTTACTTGCAATTCAACCTTCAGCTGCATCATTATACACCACCTTTATCGGATCAACAAGAGAAACAATATTAGGGAGCAATAACATCTTGATAGCCACATAGAAATCTTCCTCTAAAGGAATTCCCTCCACCTCAATAGGAAGCTTGGCCAAAATAGGAACCACAAACAAAAGAGAAGGGCCCTAGCCTAGAAAAATGGAAGAAGAGGAAGTGAGCACAACAATACAGAACCACTTAAAATATTCACAATCAAACTCCACCACAATCACTACAACCAAAGAAATATTTCCATCTACCCCCAAAAAGTTTATAAGACAAAGAAAACATAGTGTAGAGAGGACAAGAAGATGGCCATGAACACATTAATGCCCATCCCATAAAGATCATCACAACTAGCCTTATCCAACAACCCTAAAATCAAAAGCTCCTTACCTACCACCAATTGACTACCTTCATGAAAAAAACCAACCCCCTAACCTCAAACAAATCCATGCTCAAGAATCCAACACCATGAAACCCAAAAATAGCTCCATAAAGAGACATCTCTCCCAACCAAAAGTAAGAATTTGCATATCCAAGAGAGAAACCAAAGCCTTAAAGGCTACAAAACTAAGTAGGAAACAATTCCCAAACTTCAAAATTTTGAAATCCGTCCACACCCATTATCACAATAAGGGAAAATCCAAGGCTACTCTACAACACTGGGAAGAGAGTTTCTTCTTGAACCAAGTAGAAGAGAGATAATAAAATAGAAAAAATTCTTGTACCCCTCGTAAAAACCATGAAATAAAGAAAAAAATAGGGGAGACCGGACAAAAATCCCCACTAGAAGCCAAAATGAATAAAGAAAGAAAAAATGTATTCCATCTGTACCAAGGAAACAACAATTCTAGTTTGAATGACATTCACAAATGGGGGAGGAGAATAAAATTAGATAGGATGCCTCTAACACCATCCTTAGAAAACCACAACTCCAAGATCCACGATTGGTTAAGGGGTCTAAAGTTGCAACCTCAATAGAAAAGAAACCCACTTCTCAAACACAACAAACTAGAGGAAAATGTCATGACATAAAGCATCCATTTGCCACCACTAGGAAGGAGACATGAAACCCCCAAAAATATAGAAAGATAACTCATCCCATAAATGAGAATGCCCAGCTAGACCAATCCAAGTCGCCCAAACCACAACCAGACCACACAAAGAAGGGTTGGGGAAACCACGACATCTCTCAACAAAAAGATCCAAAAAAAGCCATTCACTACAAAAAGAACCCAGCCATGGCCACTAGAACAACTAGAAAAAATGGAAACAAGAAAGGTCAAGCACCACTCCAGAGGTGTAGAAAAAATGATAGGGAGACAAAGTGCCCAAAAACCAAAGATCTCGCTTGAACACCACAACCCATGAAACAAGACCACAGAATGACATCAAAAGAGAAAATGGCCATAGTAAAATCTAAATCATCATATTTAGAATCCTCATCTTTTACCTCCCCTACACATCCTTGGCTAGGGGAAACCCTAGGATGCGTCTTCAAGCTTTCCTTCGAACTTTCCTTCCCCCTCATCATAGGCAACAACATATCAATTAAAACTTATATTTTAGCACTAGTTATTATTTTGTGTCTCCGTAATTTTAACATTTGATACTTGTTCATATGAAAAATAATGGTGGAGTTCACTTAACTTTAGCAAACTTTTAAGTAGTTCGAAGAGTTTTCATTTCTCTTATGCATTTAGTTTATTTTTACTTACTACTTACAATCATTCTTAGCATTCATTATAACAAGTTAATTATTTTTAATTTTTCTTTTAAAATGTGATAAGTTTTTACTTTCCATTATTAGAAATTAACATCATCATTGGTGTGCTAATATGTTCATGATTATACCGTCTACCAAGATTCAAATTCTTAAATATGTGATATAATAGACAACATCATATACCCTTGAAAAATTTAATGAAAAA
>BSBK01010123.1:0-155111 GCA_027943335.1 Chamaecyparis obtusa
ATATATATATAGATATATATATATCTATATATCTATATATATATATATATAATATATATATATATATATATATATATATAGATATATATCTATATATATATATATATATATATATATATATATATATATATATATAGATATATATAGATATATCTATATATATATATATATAGATATATCTATATATATATATATATATATATATATATATATATATAGATATATCTATATATATATATCTATATATATATATATATATTATATACATTAATATATGTAAAAAGTTCAATTTTTTCATTTGCTCCCGCCCTTTTTTTAATCTACCTGGGAATATCAGGTGCCCGATATGAAATTGGATACCCAATTTTGGACAGGTAATATTTGACCAAAATATTCCTTGTCCCTATAGACCAGACAATCATGAGATTCTATACTTTTTTCACGCGTTGCAGAAAAAAAAATGTGATTTGGGGCCATTGTTTGATTTTTGTCGACTTGTGGCCTCACCATGGGAAGCAGCAGGTGTCGAAAGGCTAAACGCAAGAGGAAGCTGACGGATGAATAAATTCAAGCATATAGGGAAAAGCATAAGGAAAATCATCAAAGAAGGAGAGAAGGTATGTTAAACATTAATCAATCAAACCCCGTAAATGTAGTTGTAAGTGAAGGGGATGTTGAATTTGAAAATGTACAAATGGAGATTGAAAATGTAGACTTGGGGAATGAAAATGTTGCACAAGATCCACATGAATGTTACACATCTCCAAATTATATGCGAAATTAAGTACCTTGCAATAAAGATAATCAAACTTCAAATTCAGGGCTTTCAGGAAGACCTAAATGGTTAATTGAAATTGAGGAGAACATTATGAATAATTGGGAAGGAAAGAAGTCACATAGAACCATTAGGTTGTGGGCTTCAAGACTTTATGATCAATTTTTTGTGCAGTTGTTAAAGATGCAAAAGATGAGACCTGTTCTTGTGAAATTGAAGATTCGTGTGAACAAAAAAATGGAGAGAAATGCCATTCTTGTGAAGAATCTTTTCAATGCTCTCAATAGCATTGGGAAGACTAGCAGAGAAAAAGAAAAGAGAGTTGCTCGGAGGATTATTACAACCTCCTTAGTAAGTCATCAGTTGAGAAAGGCTCGTTTGATGAGACAAACTTGTGTTGACTTCAATATAGACCATAAAACTTTGGGTAGAGAACTTGCAAGAAGAGAAAGACTTGATGATCTTCTTCAAATTCATACATGGGCTTATGGTGGGAGACTTCCACGTATCGATAAGAAGCTAACAAATGTTGTCAAAGATGAAATTCAACAATTTTGGGATGCTAACTCAAGAGTGTCACCAAATGTGAAGGATGTCTTGAAGTTGAGAGTTGGTAATCAAGACGGCACTCCACAACCTAAACATTATGTGGAGGTAAGTCAAACAATGTTGTATAAAAAAATTTGTGAGACACATCCAACATTGAAAATATCACAAAGGTCTTTTGAATCCATGAAGCCATTTTATTGTGTACCCCTTAAGATTCAGAATACATGTTGTTGCAAATATCATGTTGAATTTTCAATCCATCATGAATTATTACAGTCCATTCATTCTACTTTGCATACTAATGAAATGCTAGAGGATTGTGGTGCAAGTGGTCTTCCCAAATCATCAAGAGACTTGCTAGATCAATTTTTATGTCATAGAGATGATGGTTGTTTATTTTATAAAAAAGATTGCTTAAATGCCAAGTGCTCAAAATGTGGTGGCTTGTCCAAGTTTAGATCATGTTTTCATGAGGGTTTGGAACACAATTTTGGAAAGACACTCCTCCAAAAAAAGGTATATGAAACAATGAAATATACATTGAAGAGTAGAGGTGAAGGCTCTAGATGTGAGTTAGTTGCAAAAGAATACAATGTTGCTGATTTTATCTCAGATTTCAAGACAAATCTTTTTTACTAGTATGAAAGGCATAGTCACAGGTCTCAATGGTTGGATCAACAATTTAGGACATGTAAGGACACTTTCCCCATTGGACCTATTATATCCATTGTAGACTTTGCGGAGAACTATACATTGCAGCCCCAAAATGAGACTCAAGCTCAATATTACAATTCCATTCAAGTTGCTATTTTTGTACACATCACATATAGACATTCCCCTAATAGCACAAAAGATGAGTGAAAGATAATCAGAGAGTACCATTTTTATATGAGTGACGATAGGTCTCACTCTCATGAGTTTGTTCAACATTGTTTCCAAAACTATTTTGACTTCTTGTAGGAAAATGGTATTGCTATGGACAGGCACCTCATTTGGTCGGATAATTGCACTGGCCAATTTAAGAATGCTAGAATGTTTTATTGGTTGTGTAGAATGCATGTGTAGAGAGGTGTACCTCATATTTGGAGTTTTTTTGAGTCAGGGCATGGGAAAGGGGAGCATGACAGAGCAGGTGCATGTGTGAAGAGAGCTCTAGTTAAGGAGAAATTGAGGATTTCAGGTGTTGTACTTCTTGATGCTCATTCTATTGTTGATTGGTGTACTTTAGCATTGTCACAGGGGGGACTCTTGATTCTACAGTGCGTAGATTCTTTTGTTTGGTTGAGGAGGGAACTATAGGAGATAGATTGGATTGTGAAATAGTGAAAGACTCTTCAAAAATGCATTCATTCTGAAGCTCCAATAGTAGTACATGGACCATTTGGACATGAGAGTTGGCTTGTCTTTGCCCCATGTGTTTTCAGTATGATTGGGATCATTGTGAGTCAAGTGAGTAGGTGGATACATGGGTTCCATAGTATCTAACTCCTTTATCTTTTACACTCTCTATAAGAAATGATGACATGGACACTTCAGTTGACTATGACCATCTTTTAGATCTTCTGAAGCCAGGAAATATTTTTGCATTGGTTGCATGGCAAGGGAATGATGAGAGGTCAGATTATTGGTTAGCACGTTGTGTACAAGGTAAACATAAGCTTGTACAACTGATGAAAGATGGTGATGGGTTCACATATCCTACTGGTTCAATTATTGTTGTGGGAACATGGGTATGAACATACATGATTAGAAAGAATGGAATTCATGCATTTGAAGAATATGAGAAGCACAAAACTATTCTCATGTATTCACACCTTGTTATAGCAACAAATGTCAAGTTGTCAAAGCATCAAGGAAGACCAAAGACAAAAGAACTTTGGACTATTAGTACTGCTAATCATGAAGCACTATTGGAGACCCTGAAGCAAAGAGATGACCCTTCAGGAACACTTGACTAGGTAATAAATTAACTTAGTGCATTTTGTTCTAAGTTCATTAAGCTTAATTTCAATACATTAATTTCACCTTTCTTAGATTGTATTTTGATTCAATAAACTTGGTTTTCTATGTGGATTGTAACTTGTGCAGGAGCACCTATGAAGATGCCTACGGTCACCATGGATCTAATTAGAGATAGAAGGACAAAAGGATCCTTAATGGTTAATTGAGATCTTTTGAAGCCTATAATGGCAATTTGTAACAATCAATTTGATTTCAAATTTAAATATCCTAAAACTCTTGATAAGGACTTATGACCGAAATCATGTATGGGTGGCCAATAGTGCCAAGAAGGGATCTTACATGTCATTTACTTATGTCATTTGCATGGTTTGAATTCTTACATGTTTGATTGTTGTTTATAATGCTTTAAGGATATTATTTTTTATCATTTCAAACAATATATAAAAGTTAAACCTCAAACATAATAAACTTCACAATTCAAATTTCACAAGCTTAATCATGATTAGTTTCACAGTTTGTTGGTTAACAATTTGTCCTCTTCAAGATTTCTAATCTTTGACTCTTAAATTACCCAATGGGAGAGAACAAAAGGATGTCACCAACAATTGGGTCAGTGTACGTCTTCTATCACTGCCCTCTGAATTGATAGGTACAGCTCCCTAATTATGTATGATATACAATGAATGTGTTTTTATCTTGATCACCAGGTTGTCTCTGATGTGTTTTAACCAAATTGCTTGTAGGCACAAACAATTCAGGAAAGGATTTATGCTTCTTATCTTCTAACTCTAATCTACCTATTTTAACCATGCAAAGTCTAACCAAGAGAACAGGAGTAGAATCATGCATAGGAGACAAATAGAATTGTTTTAACTACAACTTCTGTCATGAAATGGAATCCACACATACATCACAGCTCTACACACCACTGTACTTTCTATCCAGTATGCAACTATTTAACTAACAGGATGAATAGGAGAAGAATCACATATGACAAGTAAATGGAATCACTTACTGCAACCACAAACATGAAATGGAATTCAAGACGTAATCACAGCTTCATACATAACTGTCCTTTCTATTCAAATGCATATGATTGACTACCAGTGGAACAACAAAACCAGAAACCTTGCTATAGTAAATGGAATTACTTTGCTCAAATATCCAGTTTGCCGACCTGTACAATGAGTTTCTTCCCAGTATTTATAGACTTCACAATACATAGAGTTCATCAGAACTCATGATCTTCCAGCTTCCATGAATACAAACAGACTATACACCAAGTAGGAATATCTTCAATGAGAGGGTATGGAAGATGATCATGATATCTCAACCTCTCGATCAACACCTGTCAAGCCAGAGTTCATTGGGCTTCCGGAGTCACTTAACTTTGATTTGTCCTGAGAATGTAAATAGACGCCATCTATCGGCAAGAACTTTACCATCTGTTATCATGCAATCTCTTTCTTTGTTCTTCCTTCGACATACTCCATGACAGACGCTTTCTATTTTACCACGATAGTCAACTTGAAAAAGAAATCGACATTTATTTCTTTTCAATTCTCTTCCGTCACCTTTTATTATAACGTTCAAGCACCGCCGAGATCCTTAAAATCATAAGTTTTCATCCTTTTATTATATGCTTGACACACGTCACCATCTCATTTGATTTCCTTAAGTCTTTGGCCTCCTTGACAATATTCTCATCAAACGGTGGTCACATGATCGCAAGAAGGAAGAATATTCCTTGCGATCATGCGCCAGCCGTAGATTTTTTGCCGATGTTAGGACCCTTCTGACAACATGTAAACAGATCCCTCTGACACTGCCAACTCGGCATTTCGTAGACTAACCACAGACTAGCTTATGTGTTCATGAAACATCCCGGACCCACTTCTTCACACTTGGCAGATCCGATGGTAGTCGCATGATCATAAGAGCTTACAAGATTCCATAAGATCATGCACCGTCCGTCGATTTGGAATCTTAAGATGTTCTGGCTTGCTGACATTTGCGGGGCCCAGCAACCTCATTGTCGCATCCTTAATTACATTGTCTCATGATCGCATACCATTATTTTAATCTATGCGATCATGCGACCGCCTTTCTAATTGGTACACGTTAGCTGTATCATTGGCACTTGTGGGACCTAACAGACTTCATTGTCACATGATCGCATAGCATTATTTTATTCCTTGCAATCATGCGACTACATCTTCATTGGTACACATGGATTCCAGTAGGGCCCCTCTATCTAATCTCTCCCGTGCTTGGCATATGTGGGTCCTAGTAACATAGTCAGCTCCTTGAATTTCTACTATCGCATGATCGCGTACCATTATTTTAATCTATGCGATCATGTGACTGCTTCATTATTGGTGCACGTAAGCTACTTTGTTGTCTTTGCGGGTCCCAATAGGTTCCATTCTTGCCTGATCGCATACCATTATTTTGTTCCATGCGATCATGTGACTGCTTTACCATTGATACACGTGGATTCTAGGCGTCCGTTATATTGTTTCTGCCATAGGTTCTAAAACATGACAGGAAGATTTTTAATACCATCAACTCCATGACTGTCCACCCTTTGCTACTGATAATATCATCAGATGAGTCGGCAATTCTAGCACTCTCCATACAGAAAAAATTTCCTCTTGATTCTTCTAAAAGAACAAACACCATCCATCTTGATATACAAGATTATCAATAGAGCACATCTTCTTTGCCAAGATGGGGTCTATAACCTACCCAATGTTACAAGATCTTGTAGAAAAGCCCACCCAGTTCAAAGAAGGAAAGCAATGATAGGGAAACCTGGCAAAGAAAGCCTACCTAAGCAAGACTTAGACCTAGACTCAACCAACTTCACATGGAAAAATGACGGGTGACTGAAAATCAGGCAACACAGTTCAAATTTCAAACATACCACTAATAGTCAGTTGAAAGCGGCTCAACAGTGTATCTTTAAAACCATCCAACTTGGCATTGAATGGTCTACTCCATCAGCTCTAGTTGGCCAGGTAAATGCCAGTGACAACCCCATTCTACCCATGGAGTCATGGGAACGCTCATGACCATGCTTGACCCAAGTGACCCCAAGGTGCACTAAGCATGATTGGGCAGAAATATTTTAGGGCTCATATCTTAGAGCTCATGAGAGGTATCAAAAAACTATCAAGGGCTATGGGATCATGTTTCTAAGGTCTACAATAACCTCTCTCAGTTTTGGGCAATTCGACTTCATTTGTATTTGGCAGGACAATCTCAGTTGATGCCAAAACTTGCAATGAGGGTCAGTTGAAAGTGGCTCAGCAACATATGTTTCAAACCATCCAACCTAGCATTGAACCATCTACTCCATTAGCTCTGATTGGCTAGGTAAATTCTAGTGACAACCTCATTCCACCCACGGAGTCACGGGAACACTCACGACTATGCTCGACCCAAGTGACCCCAAGGTGCACTAAGCATGATTGGGTGGTGATCTTCTGGGGCTCATATCTCATAGCTCATGAGAGGTATCAAAAAACTTTTAGTGGCTACAAGATCATGTTTTTGAGGTCTACAATAACCTCTCTCATTTTTGGGCAATTTGACTTCGTTGGCATTTGAGAAGGCAATCTCAATTGATGCCAAAACTTGCAATGAGGGTCAGTCGAAAGTACCTCAACAACGTATCTTTCAAACCATCTAACCTAGCATTGAACCATCTACTCCATCAGTTCTAGTTGGCCTAGTAAATGCTAGTGACAACCCCATTCCACCCATGGAGTCACCAGAATGCTCATGACCATGCTCGACCCAAGTGACCCCAAGGTGCACTAAGCATGATTGGGCAATGATCTTCTGGGGCTCATATCTCAGAGCTCATGAGAGGTATCAACAAACTATTAGTGGCTATGAGATCATGTTTTTAAGGTCTACAATAGCCTCTCTCATTTTTGGGTGATTCAACTTCATTTACATTTGGCAAGGCAATCTCGGTTGATGCCAAAACTTGCAGTGAGGGTCAGTTGAAAGCGGCTCAGAAGCATATCTTTCAAACCATCCAACCTGGCATTGAACTATCTACTCCATCAGCTCTAGTTCACTAGGTAAACATCAGTTACAACCCCATTCCACCCATGGAGTCACAGGAAATCTCACAACCACACTCGACCCAAGTGACCCCAAGGTGCACTAAGCATGATTGGGCAGTGATCTTTCGGGGCTTGTATCTTAGAGCTCGTGAGAGGTATTGACAAAATTTTAGGGGCTACAAGATTTTTTTTTTGAGGTCTACAATAACCTATCTCAGTTTTTGGTGATTCAACTTCATTTGCATTTGGCAAGGCAATCTCAGTCGATGCCAAAACTTGTAGTGAGGGTCAGTTGAAAGCAGCTCAGCAGCGTATCTTTCAAACCGTTCGACCTAGCATTGAACCATCTACTCCATCAACTCTGGTTGGCTGAGTAAACACCAGTGACAACCCCATTTTGCCCATGGAGTCATGGGAATTCTCACAAGCATGCTCAACCCAAGTGACCCCAAGGTGCACTACACATGATTGGGTAGTGATCTTTCAGGGCTCGTATCTCAGAGATCATGAGAGGTATCAAAAAACCATCAAGGGCTATGAGATCATGTTTTTGAGGTCTACAATAACCTCTCTCAATTTTGGGTGATTCGACTTTGTTTGCATTTGGTAGGGCAATCTCAGTCGATGCCAAAATTTTTAGTGAGGGTTAGTTGAAAGTGGCTCAATAGCGTATCTTTCAAACCATCTGCTAAATCATCTTCCATTGACCAGGTAAAAACTAGTGATAACTACGTTCCTCCCACGGAGTTAGTGGAACAATCACGACCACGCTCGACCCAAGTGATTACAAGGTGCACTAAGCATGATTGGGTAATGATCTTTTAGGGCTCATATCTTGGAGCTCATGAGAGGTATTGATAAACCATTAGGGGCCATGGGATTGTTTTTTTGAGGTCTACAATAACCTCTCTCAATTTTAGGCAATTCAACTTTATTTGCATTTGGCAAGGTGATCTCAGTCGATGCCAAAACTTGCAATGAGGGTCAGTTGAAAGCGGCTCAATAGCATATCTTTCAAACCATTTGACCAAGCATTGAACCATCTACTCCATTGGCTCCGGTTGGCTAGGTAAATGCTAGTGACAACCCCATTTCACCCACGGAGTCACGGGAAAGCTCGCAACCACGCTCGACCCAAGTGACCCCAAGGTGCACTAAGCATGATTGGGCAGCGATCTTTTAAGGCTCGTATCTCAGAGCTCATGAGAGGTATCAACAAACCATTAGGGGCTATGGGATTGTGTTTTTGATTTCTACTATAACCTCTCTCAGTTTTGGGTGATTCCACTTCGTTTGCATTTGGCAAGGCGATCTCAGTCGATGCCAAAACTTACAGTGAGGGTCAGTTGAAAGTGGCTCAGCAGCGTATCTTTCAAACCATCTGACCTGGAATTGAACCATCTACTCCATCAGCTTTGGTTGGCTAGGTAAACACTAGTGACAACCCCATTTTACCCATGGAGTCACGGGAAAGCTCGCGACTATGCTCGACCCAAGTGACCCCAAGGTGCACTAAGCATGATTAGGCAGTGATCTTCTGGGGCTTGTATCTCGAAGCTTGTGAGAGGTATCAACAAACCATCAAGGTCTATGAGATTATGTTTTTGAGGTCTACTATAACCTCTCTCAATTTTGGGTGATTCAACTTCATTTGCATTTGGCAGGGCAATCTGAGTTGATGCCAAAAGTTGCAGTGAGGGTTAATTGAAAGTAGCTCATCAGCGTATCTTTCAAACTATTCAACCTATCATTGAACTATCTACTCCATTGGCTCTGGTTGGTTGGGTAAGTGCTAGTGACAACCTCATTCCACCCATGGATTCACCGAAATGCTCACGACCACGCTTGACCCAAGTGACCCCAAGGTGCACTAAGCATGATTGGGCAGCAATCTTTCGTGGCTCATATCTTAGATCTCATGAGAGGTATTGACAAACCATCAAGTGCTAAAGGATCATGTTTCCAAGGTCTATAATAACCTCTCTCATTTTTGGGGGATTCAACTTTGTTTGCATTTTGCAAGGTGATCTCAGTCGATGCCAAAACTTTCAATGAGGGTCAGTTAAAAGTGGCTCAACAACATATCTTTCAAACCATCCAACCTAGCATCGAATAGTCTACTCCATTGGCTCCGGTTGGTTGGGTAAACATGAGTGACAACCTCGTTCCACCCACAAAGTCACGGGAAAGCTTGCGACCACGCTCCACCTAAGTGACCCCAAGGTGCACTAAGCATGATTGGGTAGTGATCTTCCATGGCTCATATCTTGTAGCTCGTGAGAGGTATCGATAAACCATCAGGGGCTACAAGATTTTTTTTCTAAGGTCTACAATAACCTCTCTCAATTTTGGGTGATTCGACTTCATTTTCATTTTGCAAGGCAATCTCAATCAATGCCAAAACTTGTAGTGAGGGTCAGTTGAAAGTGGCTCAGTAGCATATCTTTCAAACCATTTGACCTGGCATCAAACTGTCTCCTCCATTGGCTTTGGTTGGTTGGGTAAACACTAGTGACAACCTTTTTCTACCCATGGAGTCATGGGAAAGCTTGTGACCACGCTTGACCCAAGTGATCCCAAAGTGAACTAAGCATGATTGGGAAGCGATCTTTCAAGATGAATATCTCGAAGCTCGTGAGAGGTATCAAAAAACTATCAGGTGCTATGGGATCATGTTTTTGAGGTCTACTATAACCTCTCTTAGTTTTGGGTTATTTTACTTTGTTTGCATTTGGAAAGGTGATCTCAGTCGATGCCAAAAGTTGCAGTGAGGGTTAGTTGAAAGCAGCTCAACAGCGTATCCTTCAAACCGTCTGACCTAGCATCGAATCATCTAGTCCATCAGCTCTGGTTGGCTAGGTAAACACTAGTGACAACCTCATTCCACCCACAAAGTCATGGGAATGCTCGTGACCATGCTCGACCCAAGTGACCCCAAGGTGCACTAAGCATGATTGGGCAGTGATCTTCTGTGGCTCGTATCTCAGAGCTCGTGACAGGTATTGACAAACCACCAGGGGCTATGGGATCTTATTTCCAAGGTCTACTATAATCTCTCTTAGTTTTGGGTGATTCAACTTCATTTGCATTTGGCAAGGTGATCTCAGTCGATGCAAAAACTTGTAGTGAGGGTCAATTAAAAGTGGCTCAGTAGCATATCTTTCAAACTGTCTGACCTGGCATCGAACCATCTTCTCCATCAGCTCTAGTTGGCTGGGTAAAAACTAGTGACAACCTCATTGCACCCATGGAGTCACGGGAAATCTCGTGACCACGCTCGACCCAAGTGACCCCAAGGTGCACTAAGCACGATTGGGCAATGATCTTCCATGGATTGTATCTTGGATCTTGTGAGAGGTATCGACAAATCATTATGAGCTACGGGATCATATTTTCAAGGTCTATAATAACCTCTCTCAGTTTTGGGTGATTCAACTTCATTTGCATTTGGCAAGATGATCTCAGTCAATGCCAAAACTTGTAGTGATGGTCAGTTGAAAGTGGCTCAGCAGCATATCTTTCAAACCATCTGACATTGCATCGAACCATCTACTCCGTCAACTCTAGCTGGTCGGGTGAATGCTAGTGACAACCTTGTTTCACCCATGGAGTCACTAGAATGCTCATGACCATGCTCAATCCAAGTGACCCCAAGGTGCGCTAAGCATGATTGGGCAGCGATCTTTCGTGGCTCAAGTGACCCCAATATGATGAGTTATATACATAGTGAGTATATACATAGTATTTAAACAATGTAGTACTAAGTGGCTCAAGTGAGTATATATAATGGTATGAAACATAAGAACATAGGAAATCTATAGAAGTTAAACCTCAAACATAATAAGCTCCATGAACAGGGTATTCCAGAGTAAAGAAAAAAAAATGTAACTTCAACAAGATATAATTTCAATCATAATGATAATCATAGTCAAGATATAACTTCACCATTCAATTCCATAAACATGAATAATAAATATGTATATACAAAAGATGACGCAAATATAACATATAAATGAACATTTTCTATATATACAAAGTATCAAATGTATCTCCATATACAAATATGGCACATGCCATTTCAAAATGTCTACAAAATCAATGTTTTAAGGTGTACAATGTGGCATATATGCCATCTCAAATGTGCCAAGTGGCATCTCTAAATGACCACAAAACTAAAACTACATCTTATGCCATAGTGGGATCATCAAAATATAGCCTCTTGGAAGAAGTGTTGGGCTCTGATTGATCCTGCATAAAAAATGAGTTCAAACCCAAGTTAGATTTCTTACTTTATATGATTTGTACATATATATATATATATATATATATATATATATATATATATATATATATATATATATATATATATATATATATATATATATATATATATAGTTCATAATTCAAACACTAATTTAATTAAAATTATAACTAAATACAAATATATATACCTGGTCTCTCGATCACCTACCATGATCAGGTGTCCTAGCATAACTCCTGGATAGTGAAGGGACCATGCCAACAATACCAACTGTGACCTATAAATATATATTTGCAATAATGAGATTAGTAGAGTGGTGCAACATAGAGTAATAAATCTACAAAATAGGATGATAGCATAATAAAATTACAAATTGATTGAAGTAAAATTAAAACTTACATCTGATGATCCCTCCTCTAGAATGGTGGTTGGGTCAACAAAGATATGAAAGATTCTCATGGGACCTCCCTCACACTCGGAGTAACCTTTGAGAGTAAAAGGATTGTCAATTATATATAAATTTACTTCATCATAGCAACCCTGGTTACAAAATACAAATAACAATATGTAAAAGTCTACGTACAATCAGGCTATCACTCTGAATCGAGATGCTTGTAACCCTACGCTGCCGAATAGCTGTCGGGACATCATCAATAGCCACACCCTATACAATAAAGTGAAAGTAAAATATTTATTACTACACACAAGTGGCATACATGTGCATGCATAATTAATCTTAAACAATTAACTACTTTTCCTTTGTCGACACCTGATGAAGGAACCCCCTCGTGCCCCCCACTGACATTGGCTGTACCCTGCAAGAACACAATCAGATGACAATATATAAGTAAATGTATGAATTTTATTGCTCTAATTGATAGAGATTTAAGCATGTACACTAAATGATATAAAAAATAAATAATGGGTACATAATTTATAATATACTGTATAGTCATCAAGGCCAAATGAAATGGCTGAAAGTGTAGACTCATCCACCTGTCTCACCTCCTCCTGTGTCATCAACTGAACATAAATGGAAAAAATATATATACATAAGTGCATGCAATCATTAAAACTAATCTAAATAAATAAATTATTTTTAAATTAAATAAGTCATGTGAAAAATTTATTTATAATGTTTACTCTTATCGTATCAATAGGAGTCAATGGCTCTGCGTACACCTCCTGAGCACTCTTATGAGATGTAGATGCTCCATGAGGTGTTGCAGCCTCTGCAGTTGCGTCTCTTGTATCCTCCTCATCAATAACATGTAACTGATATATATCAGCATTAGTAAGTGGTCTGAGGTACATATTCTTGCATATAATGCAAATATGAGGCTCACATACATGTGAACTCCAACGAGATGTCGATGCGCTAGCATCATCCACACCAGGAAGCAACACTAATCTAGTCTACATGATCAACTAATCACTCAGTAAATGAATGGCCCTAATAGTCTATGAGGCAGCCTCTGCAATGATATTAGGATGCTGCACTTGAGGAGGGGGTGTGACATCAGTGGGGGGACAAAGGTAGTGGCCTTTTTGTGTTGGGCAGATGGCCTAGTCTGAGGAGCTCCTCCACCTACGCCCATGTTGGGCCTCATACTCCAATAATCAACATAGTGACCAAGCACAAACTTAGCATACAATTTTTTTATGAAATAAAATGGGACCTCCAAATTTCTATGGAGTGGTTTATCAAAAACCATCCACCAGTGATCCCAAAAGTTTGTGTGCATTGCTTCATTTGTGCACCATTTTATTGATAATTTGGGCTTTTTGGGGTCAACTGGTATTCCAGTTTTAGGATTGACAAAAAGGGCAGCTATATCTTCCTTGGTTATATTAAGGGCCGCAATCCCATCATGGTCAAGCCCATCATCAAATTGGGCATGCATATCATCACACCAATGAAGAGCAGCATTATGTTGCTACATGAGTGTGTCAATATTTTCAGAAATTATATTTAGTGTGGCAATCATGGGACCTAATGTAGGTATATTTTGATATGTGTTTTGGAAATCTTGTAATGTATTCAACTTATCTTGTATCAAATCTTCTAAAGATCAAGGGTTTTGACACGA
This sequence comes from Chamaecyparis obtusa, assembly GCA_027943335.1. Lineage (NCBI taxonomy): Eukaryota > Viridiplantae > Streptophyta > Pinopsida > Cupressales > Cupressaceae > Chamaecyparis > Chamaecyparis obtusa. The sequence continues at coordinate 13,717 of BSBK01010123.1, forward strand.
GGGATTGTTTTCAGGATTGTTATTTGGTGCGAGAGGGTTATTTTCTTCATTATTGTCATCCATACCTGATTAAATAAAAAATAAATCTAAATTTTAATCAAATTTCGTATAGTATTACAAATATAAATAGAAAACCCTATTTCAACAAAAAAAATGACATTTGGCATGAAAATTAAATAAAATAATCAAAATAAACAAAAAATCTACTTACCGAATATGCTGGGAGTCAAATTTGTTGTTTCCCAAATTAGATACCTAAAAATATATCAGGTATATATGATATATCAAGATGTTTTGACAAGGAAAAACATGGAAAGAAATGAAGAAAAGGGCTCGCGGGTTTCAAATTTATGCCATAGTTATCGGGTACCCGATTAGGCCTGTGCTTTGATGTCAAGTTTACCTAGGTGTACTGACACCCAGGCCTACTCAAAAGTCAACAAGCATTTTCATGTGCTTTTGGATGAGTGAAAAGTGAATAGTTTTCACATCGCCACTTTTTGGCCCCTCATGATCTTGCACATACCCTTTATAGTGATCTAGGACACAAACCTCTAGAGAAGGCCGACATTGGAGAATTAAATCCCAATTAACCTTAATCTCTAGAAATGGACCCAAATTAAATGCAATTTAAGGATTTACCATTCTGAAACCCGAAATGGCCGACCTAGAAGTGGGAAAATAAATATTTCTAAAACCTGACATCTGGAAATCATGGGACCTTAAAACTTGAACCCTAGGTCAAGGACGAGGTAGAATCCACCCTCGGTCAGGGTCAAGGTTGTCCCTAACCTAGGTTAGGGTCTAGGTCTTCTTTGACCCTCAAGGTCATCTTTGACCTTGACGTCAAAAACCTCAGGACCTCAATCCAAAGTGCTAGAAAATGCAGAAAGATAGTGAAAACTGGTGGAGAGAGGCAGAATGGGGGGAGAAAGCCAAATACATGCAAAGACCTAATCAAGGTGCTTAACATGACCCCATACCACTCACTCATAGGGCTAAATGCTCTTAACATGGAAGTGCTTCCATTTTAAGATGATATAGTCAAGTATCCCACACAGTCTCATGGATTGTTAGGTACAAGTCAATACACCCCATAGAGATTAATGTCTTTTACCATTTGTAAAATATCTCTATCATTGCCACCTATCTTTCTCATTGCATGAAGTGTAGGTACCAACAAATAGGTATTTTTCAGAATTATCTTCCTCGAGCAAGGAAAATCTAGGAATGGAAGAAGAAAGTGAGACATTTAGTACATGTAATTCAATGAGATCGACTCGAGGTCAAAAAATCAAAAATAAATTCAATAAACACATAAAATTTTTCCTTGCTCAAGAGGGGTCATTTTCTTATGATGATGAGAGAAAAGGTGACTTTGAGTTTCCATTTAGGTACAAACATCTATAGAAACAATGGACCCCCGATGAACTTCCTTTAATAAACACTAATTTTTGTGTTAAAGAGAGGATATATCGCATAGCACCATCTTCATTACATGGTTTGGGCCTATTTTCCATGGATGGCATAAGGGTCTCTTACAACAAAGTTGTCAAATTGATGGAGTATGTCAAACCTTGTTATGATTATAGTAGTTGGATGCAGATTGTTAAATATAAAAAAAGTATGTGTAGGTATCCACTCATGGAAAATAATATACAACAAAAAGTTAGTGAAAAAAGTAAAATAGTAGCTATATACATTGATGGAAGACCCAAAGCATCAGGGAATATTGTAGGTTTTATAAATAGTACACAGCTTGTGTCAACTAAGAAGCAACCCAAGTGCCTATTTGAGGTGCACAAGAGAAATCACATATTTGTATGTGTGATCAAATCAATACATGGAGGTGAGGAGCTGCTTATCAAATACAATTTGAATTGCATAGATACAAAAAACCCCATCACTGTCATGGACAAGGTGGTACACATTTTGATAATTGTCTATTATTCAATGTAACTTAGAATAAGAACACATGTGTTTTAACATGTCTGAATGATTTTTTTGAAATACAAAGTTATAGTATGGATCAACAGCCACATGATACGCATGGCAATGATAGTTCTCATGAGACTTCCTGTTCTAGACAAGTAAAACTAATTGTTGTTGTACAAATGCACATACAAGAAAAATGTTAATGCGTATTTTTTTGTTATGTTGATGCATATTTTTTTGTTGTTCTGCTATTTTGGATTTCTTTCAAATAAAGGGCTCACAAACGAGTGCTAATCAGAAAAAGGGAAATGAACAAGTAGTCCATCAGGAGCCACAGAATGAGCAGGATCCATTCAATGTTGATTTTTTTATCATAGGTTATGTTATACACTAAGTTTGCACCCTTCTTTCAAGCTCTCATAGTCTTGATAACCTAGTATAACATGGGAATCATATCTAGGTTGTGGGACCTATGCTAACTGAGATGAGACCTCTAGGTTCTAGGTTGGTTCCTCTTGGATAATCACCTTAATTTTCTTCTAGACATGAGAAGGAAATCTTTTGAGGGAAAGGGATAGAAGGAATGCATGAAAGGGAAATAACTTGAAAGCAAACTATGTACTAGGTGATGCACTGAAATGAAGGGTTTGAATCTCAGTATAGAGGATGAAAATAATGAACAACTCAGGTCTAGGAGATCACAACTCACTAAATAGGCCTGCATAAATATTTCATAGAAGGGTCTACAATAGAAAGAGGCTATTTAGGGAAAGAAATAATTGCAAAAATAATAGCATTCCTAAGAATTTAGACACAATCTACAACCTACAGACAAACATTCACCTCCGCAAATCGGCATAGGAATGAGATAGATTGTCATGGGGTTGAGGTACACCCACAAGAGAATTCAAATCAGATCACCCACAATAAAACACAAAATTGTAGAAAGAGAGAGGGATCAGGAACCCTGAGATATCACTCAAAACATACATATACTTAGATTCAATAAGAGATAATTCAGGCAAGGAAGCATAGGGACATGAAGAATTGTCACAAAATACCTTTGCAATATCTGAATCATCAATGAAAGATTACAAAATGTGGAAAACCAAAGGGCAGGAAGAAATGCCATTGATAGCTTTCCAAGAAAGAGACTTTCTTCTTTACAAAATGTGAACTCTGAGCTCAAAAAGCTCTAAAAATACAATATATACATCTCCTCTAAACAAGCGGGAGAAAAACCTAACTAAGGTTACAAGATTTTGCAATACAATAATCAAACCCTAGCCTAAACAAGTCTGATCATAAAAACATCTCTGTAACACTGGCCAATCAGACCTCAAGTTTGCGTGCCCATCCCTGTACTACATCAACCTGCAGACAAGCAACTTGGACTCATCTACCTTTTTGCAAAAAGTCTTTCCATGAATGCATAAATAGTACCTTTAAGAGACAAGAAGTGACCTATGATAGCCACCCAAACCTCCTCATCATCTTCCTTTAACTGTAAATGTCCTGGAGACATAAATTTTCTGAACTACCTCACCGCTTGCGGCCTGCAAATCAAACATTGGAAAAAATCCTCTTAGAACTATTTGAATTTGAAAACTAATGGCTAGCCGATCATTTTAAAATACAGTCATCAATATATTTTAATTCTCAGCAGATGAACGGCCTAGATCATCTTGAAAAACAACTTTAAAACCCTTATGATGAGTCAAAACCACTGTGGAAGTCAGTAGCCAATGAGAAATGAGCAAATCGACATGTCAGCATATTTGGACCCACCCCGAGATTTTCTTCCTTTAAGTCATTTGGTGACCACATGACCGAAGACCCTTTCTCATTTGTGAAGTCCTTCTCTTAACCCTGGTCTGGTTAGGTGATTCAGTGAACAAGGCTTTTCACTGAATTGTTGACTCTTTTATCTTACCCTAGTTTCACTAAGTGAACAAGAGAAACTACTTTAGTCACTGATTCACTTAAAGCTTTCAAACCCTGGGCCCAAATTGCCAAATGTCAGCCTTCTATTCATTCCAGCCACTCCATCAGTAGACACCTCGATAAATTCTGACATTGGACCCACTGCGATCGAGATTATGATCTAGTGGCGGGCACATGATCTCATACCCTTCGAATATTCCTTCTGATCATACATCAGTCGTAGATCCATTTAAGTCAGACCCCCTTCTGAAAAATGGACCCACCTAGAAATCTTCGTTAGCACTTGGCAACCAATTATAATTGAGCACATCAACACACCTGGCAACACGGTCCCATAGATTTTCCTTTTACTTCGACCAATGAGAAGATGGTGTGTCACCCTGACCTGGCACCGGACCCACCTGACTTTGAGGCACTGTAGACTTGGAAGATCTAATGGTTGTCACAAGATTGCAAGCCTCCGATAGATCCCTTGCAAACTTATGATGACCATCGAATCCTACAAAACTGGGACCCCCGTATAAAGTGACCGCCAAACATTAAGCGATCACGTGACTGAAGGAAAGGAAAACCGTTTGCTGAGTCACTGACCACTGAGACTTAATCACCAAACATTACATGACTAAGAGGAGTGATGTAGTCACTAAATTGCTAAAAGGAAAAGATAACCGCCGGAAGACTTAGAGAAATGGTGACCGAAGGAAAATAAAGTGCATGTGGGTATTGGGATTTTTAAGTGGCCGATAAAGTAACATCAAAATAGAACATGGTCAAGGGTCTCTTAGGGTTTATTTAGTTCAAATGCTACTTTTTTTTAATTTTTTAAACTGTAGACTAGGGAGTAAAACAATTTACATAGTCTAGAGGACATGGCACAAATTCATGAAATTTTTAGGGGTGCTTGGCAAGGTGAAAATAGAGATTTTGGAATAGGTTTTAGCCAAATTTTCATGCACATGGAAATTGGGGTAACATTTTGATGATTTCTACTACATGTCAGCTTGCTAGACATGGAACAGTGACCTTGACATCAATTCCTTGGGCTATGGAATCATCAAAAACTCAAAATTCTCTCAGAGAGGCAAAACTGGAACTATACTTAGAGCACTTCTTGGAAAACAGGGGACTAACCTAGAAAAATAGGGAAAGAAAATAGGGGAAACATAATTACAAGAATTTATAGAGAGGGATTAACCTCAAATCAGGACTGCAAGTGGAAACCATTAACTAAACTTGGTAGGGAAAATCCTTCCAAAGTTTCTATTTGAAAGGCATTAGGGCCCCTGCATTCTATGATTACAAATGGTCCACCCGAAAAGGAGTCAAATTTTGTGTGCCTACTAGGTCTTGACCTGAACTCACCCCACTTGAGAACTATGTCTCCAACCTTGAAATTTTTTATCCTGACCCTTTTATCAAAGCTTTTCTTCATTTGGATCTAATGGAATTCCATATCTTGCATTGACTTGTCTCTGATTTCTTCCAACTCCATCAACTAAGAATATATGATCTGTAAGGGATCCTCCTCTTCAAATAGGACATATTGAGTGGCCAAGTCTAGAGCTAGTAATTCAGTTGAAATGGACAACTTAGCCTCTCTGTCATACACTAGCACATAAGGAGAATTCCCAATGATCCTCTTTGGGGTAATTCTATCTAACCACACTATAGACCTGAGCTTAGTATGCCAATCCCTCTGGTTGTCTTGAAAAGTCTTCTTGATTATCCTAATCAAATTCTTGTTTGTTGATTCTACCAAACCATTGCCTTGGGGGTAGTAATTGGAATTGGTATTTAGGTAGATGCCATTCTTGACTACCCACTCTGAGACCTTGAGGCTTGTGAATGCCAATGCATTATCTGAAATGATGGAATTAGGAGTGCCAAACCTATGGACTATATCATCATAAAAACTTAAGACAACACTCTTGTTGGCCTCTTTTAATGCAATTGCTTATGTCCATCTAGTGAAGTAATCTATTTTAGTGATTATCCATTTATGGCCTGCACTAGATGGAGGATTGATCATGCCAATGAAATCTATACCCCACTTCATGAAGGGTTGCTCTGTTCTGATTGGTTGTAGGGGCAAGGCTACAAGCCTTTCTTTTCCTACAACCATGGCACACTTGATGCAGTTTCTCACATACTCATGACTATCCTTAAAGATAGATGGCCAATAGTATCTAGCCCTCATGATTTTAAAAGCAGTAGTCCTAGGAGAAAAGTGACTTCCAGAAGGTCCATCATGAAACTCAAATAGGACATCAACTATCTTTTCTGAATCTATGCATCTTAAAAGGACACCATTATGATCCTTTCTAAAAATAACTCCATCTATCAGCACAAACGGAATAGATTGCAATCTATAATATCTTCTTTTTGTTGAATCTAGGCATGCAGGACATTGTCCTGTCTTCAAATAATTGATCATATTAGGCAACTAGCTTGTTGCCTTGGCTTGTTCTTCTGTAGAATGCACCACTAGAGATGCATCTATTTGCTCTGATTTCCTTGAACTCTCATCTGATGCCAAATGTTCACAAAGACTTCTTCCTCTAACTAGCTTGGTAGTTTGAATATCTATGTCATATTCCATCACCTTTGTGATCCAACTAGCTCTTTTCTCATTTAGGTCCTTGGAAATCAAAAACTCTTTGACACTTGGATGAGTAACTTTTAAATGTACCTTGCTATGGGTCAATAGATATCTGAACTTTTTAAGGCTCTTCACCACAACAAGTACATGCTTCTCTACAAAAGAGTATCTTTGTTCATACTCCTCTAAACCCTTGCTAAAGAAAGCAATAGGCTGCTCCAATCCATTTGAATTTTCTTGGGTCAGCATTGGAGATATAACATCATGACCTCCATAAGCATAAAGGATAAAATCCTTACTAAAATTTGGGTTTAGGAGAGCAGGGGCTTCTGTTAAGGCTTCTTTGATAGCTTGGAAATTAACTCTCCCTTCTTTGGTCCAACTAAAAGCTGACTCTTCTTTAACATGGCTGTCAAAGGCTTTAGTAAATCTGCAATGTTAGGCAAGAACCTCCTAACAAAATTAATCTTTCCTACAAAATATTGGAGACTTTTCTTGTGATGTGGTAGGGGTAGCTCTAAGATAGCTGCAATTCTCTGAGGATAAACTATGATCCCTTCTTTGGATACTACATATCCCAAAAAATTTCCTTCATGAACTATAAACACACATTTCTTGGGATTAAGAGATATCCCAAACTCTCTACAGCTTTCAAAAATCTTCCTCAAATGTTTGATGTGGTTTGCTACATGTTTTGAATAGATAGTTATGTCATCTAAGTAGACTAGTACAAATTTGTACATGAGGCTTTTAAAGGCCATATCCATTGCCTTTTGAAATGTAGCACCTACATTTGACAAACCAAAGGGCATATTTTGATAAGCCATGGTTCCCCACTTGGTTGTAAATGTAGTCTTGTATTGATCCTCTTCATTCACTAAAATCTGATTGTATCCTGAATAGCCATCCAATAATGAAAATCTCTCGGATCCAGAGACACATTGTAGAATTTGTTCCATTGAGGGTAATGGATGGTAGTCTTTTAACGAAGCCCTGTTAAGATCCCTGAAGTCAACACATAACCTCAGCTCCCCATTCTTCTTCCTGATAGGAACAAGGTTAGAAACCCAACTAGTATGCTTAATGGGGTAGATGATACCACTTTCTATTAGTTTGAGCACTTCTTTATGCATAAGTGGCTCAAGTTTGGGATTAACAGGCCTTTGCTTCTACCTTACCAATTTGGCATTTGGCTCTAACTCAATAGTGTGCTGGGCAAGAGCAAGGTCAAAACCTTTGAGGTCTTCATACTACCATGCAAACACATCACTAAATTCCTTGAAAAGTTGTGTGTAATCTTGCTTTTCAAAATTAGTGTTCACTTTTCCAAATTGTAGGCTCTTACCTAGTCCCAACTCTAGTTCAACACAATGTTCTTGTTGGACTACCAGGCCAGCTTTTCTTTTCTTAACTTGATCATCCTTGTTGAAGATAGCCTCCAATGTAACAAGACCTATAGGCATCTTATTGGACTTTAGTTGTATCACTAGATCACCATAGTTTTGTGATAGCCTATCTTGATTGTACTCTGAAAAGACATCTTCTTCAAACAAGAATTGTAGAATTTGTTCATCATTGTCAAACACTTGCCAATTGACATCATTATCAGGAATAGATGGTCTGATAATCACCTTGATATGATGTTGATCCATTTCTTTTGAAATGCTATTTGGAATATCATACTAAGATGCAACAACAGCCAACCTATCTGCATTTTGATTTAGCCTCCTAGGGATAGCAACAATGTTGAAAGCACAAAAATATTCAATTGCATCCCAAAATCTATGCTTGTATGCTTTCAAAGTGTCATTTTTGGTTGCACTTATCCCTCTCACTTGGCTAACAACTAATTCACTGTCACCATAAACTTTTAAGGCCTTAAGCCTTCTTTTTCTAGCCCACTCTAGCCCATTGACTAGACTTTCATACTCTGCAATATTCCTAGTGTAGGAGAAACTAAATCTAAAGGTAGTATAATACCTTTCTCCTTTTGGGGACACTAGCATAGCACCACCACCAAAACCATGTCTACTTTTAGCTCCATCAAAAAATAGTTCCCAAACCTGATTATTCTGATCCTCTGAATTAGTGTCTTCTTCAAGAAGGCTTGGCTCTTGGGCCCATGAAGCTCTTTCATCTAGAAAAATATCAGGGATACTTTCTATCTTAGTGTCTACTTCACTAATGGTTTGGAAGTCACTGTCATCAAATATAGGGCAGTTTACATTGATGGTATTGGACACATATGGTTCTATATGGTGTGCTACCAATGGTTCTAACTTAATGGTGACCTTGGTCCCATACCTTGTATGAAATAACATGTGAGACCAGTCAGAAGATAGGTAGCCTCCTATCTTGGCTATAAAATCCCTTGAAAGACATATAGCAAATAATGTAGGGAGATCTATGATGTATATATCAAGGAGGGTGGAAAAATTAGGACTAGCATGTAGGATTAATTTAGTATCCTTAGCCACACCTATAGTATTGGCTGAGGATCCATCAAGTTGGGTAACCTTCTTTTGAAAGGGTTCATATTTCAGTCCTAATTGGTCAGCTACTTTCTTGGGCATCACAGTGCTAGTAGCTCCACTATCTACCATACAATTATATACTAAAGATTTTCCAATGATTAAAGATACATAAAAGGGAGGTGGCTTTGAATTCCTACCTTGTGTGGCATTGCCTTTGGAGTCGCTACTTGGAGCCTCCTTTTCTTGATCAGTGTTAACCAACACTGGCTTTGCAGCTTCTGTTGTAGGTTGAGGAGTTGTCACTTTTGTCATGGCCTTCTTTAAAATTTTAGGTTGTCCTAGAAGAGCCAAAGAGTCCCACATGGACATGGTCACATTCACCTTCTTCATGTTGTCTACAATATTAAAATGTGTCATAGTGTGTACTCTTTGTTGTGTCTTTGGCATGATAGGCTCCACCTCTTTGGGATGTTGGCCTTCTTTGCTTGTAATGATAGGAGCCTCCTTAGGGGTGATGGGAGTGGCTTGCTACAGTGGCTCTACAAATGTGGTGTCTTTGGCATTGGAATCTTCTCTCTCCATGTCTTGAACTCTTCTTTTTTCTCTTGTATAGGAAATGAAAGTAGCTTCATCATTGACTCCATTGAAGTCTGGTTGCTCCTAATTAAAGAGAGCAGTCTCATTCTCTTGTGATTCTTGTTGAGGCACCGACCCACTAGACGAAGCCTTTGATTGAGCTTGTGAGGCATTTTCAACCATTAGTGCTTGGTTCATCCATCCATTTGAACATGTAGCCTGATTATGAGGCTGATTATAAGGAACAAACCATTCATTCTCCATGGCCATATTATTTTGACTAGGAACCATATCCCTCATTGGGGTTGAAAAATTTAGAGGTGTAGGGTTATATGGTTGGAATGGTCTCTGATTAAAACTTTTCCTTTGTCCTTAATAACCTCCTTGGTATGGTGGCATATTTTGTTGATAAGGTTGTCCTTGATTCTGATATTGCTGACTAGGACCTTGGCCTTGTGACTGAAAGGGTGGTCTGATCCCTTGACCTTGCTTCTTTAGATTTGTGACCTCCTTATTCAAGGTCTGCAACAAATTAGTCATTTCTTGCTTACTACTTTCTTGGCTATTCTTTATTTCTTGCAGCTCTTGAGAGAAACTAGCTTTTAGCTCTTGACCACTAGTACTAGCCTGAAGTGCCAATATGGATGGAATAGTGGTAAATGGGGGTACTTGTGCAGGTGCAATGGGCTGAAGGCTAGGGAAAATGAGCATTGGAGGCCTTCTAGCAATCATGCCTGCTTGGATTAAATAGGTTTCAGCCCTGACAACTATGTCAAAGGCTTGGGGTAAAGAAGTACCACCCATAGACTCGATCATGATAGAAATTTGACCATTTAGACTTTGTAAGTAATAAAGGAAAGCATGGTCAGTTGATGGTCTTACAAAGACTGGAATTCTATTCCATGTTTTAAGGAATCTACTATTGTAATCTATCATTTTCTCTTGAGGGTCTCTCTTAATAGTTGTTAATTGCTCAACTAGAGACAAGTTATCTGATTTATTCTCAAAATGCTTGCTTAAGGCATCCCCTAACTCATCCCATGAAGTAATAAAACCAACAGTTAAAGTTCTAAACCATTCAAGAGCCTTACCTTTTAGAGAGGCTGCTAATAATTTTATGGCCACATCCTCTTGAGTTATGTTGTGTATGCTGCAGATGGTGGTCACATCCCTTATGTGTTCAAAAGCAATTGTCTGCCCTTCACCTATGAAATTAGGTATACTTTTTAGTGCCACCAAGGGCACATCATGATGTTGAGAAAAGGCTAATGGGCTTCCTTGGTTGAAAGGTGCAAAGGCAAACTGTTTAGCCATTGCAGGAGTTGGAACCTGAAGGTTAACAACTATATGAGCTATATTTGTTGTTGGATTTGAATCCTCCTCTACATCTCTGGTTAGAGATCTCCCTCTTCTTCTGGAATGAAAGGACAAAGGTCTCCTTTCTGAGGTATCAAGAGGTGTTGATTGAACTCTCCTTGTAGGGGATGTTCTTTGAGTTGACTTGCCTTTGTGACTTCTTCTTGAGGGCAACTCTAAAAATTTAGTGGGCTTTGAGCTCCTAGTCTCAATCTTTCTCATAAACTTTAAGCAAAGTTAGCCCTAGATCTTTGGAATCAGTGAAGTTGCCAGATATACTTCATAGAACACTTCTTAAAAGTTGGTATTATGCAATCTCCATATTAGAGATAGCATAACCTTCAAATAATGAACTTATTTTGTAGTCCCACCGGGCATGCCAGAATTGTTATACACTAAGTTTCCACCCTTGTTTCAAGCTCTCATAGTCTTGATAACCTAGTATAACATGGGAATCATCTTGAGGTTGTGAGACCTATGCTAACTAAGATGAGACCTCTAGGTTCTAGGCCGGTTGCTCTTGGATAATCACCTTAATTTTCTTCTAGACATGAAAAGGAAATTTTTTGAGGGAAAGGGATAGAAGGAATGCATGAAAGGGAAATAACTTGAAATCAAACTACCTACTAGGTGATGCACCAAAATGAAGGGTTTGAATCTCAGTATAGAGGATGAAAATAATGAACAACTTAGGTCTAGGAGATCACAACTCACTAAATAGGCCTGCATAAATATTTCATAGAAGGGTCTGCAATAGAAAGAGGCTATTCAGGGAAAGAAATAATTTCACAAACAATAGCATTCCTAATAATTTAGACACAATCTACAACCTGCAGACAAACATTCACCTCTGCAACTCAGTATAGGAATGAGACAAATTGTCAGGGGGTTGAGGTACACCCACAAGAGCATTCAAATCAGATCACCCAAAATAATACACAAAATTGCAAAAAGAGAGAGGGATCAAGAACCCTGAGATATCACTCAAAACATACATATACTTAGATTCAATAAGAGATAATTCAGGAAAGGAAGCATAGGGACATGAAGAATTGTCACAAAATACCTCTACAATATCTAAATCATGAATGAAAGATTACAAAATGTGGAAAACCAGAGGGCAGGAAGAAATACCACAGATAGCTTTCCAAGAAAGAGACTTTCTTCTTTACAAAATGTGAACGCTGAGCTCAAAAAGCTCTAAAAATACAATATATACACCTCCTCTAAACAAGTAGGAGCAAAACCTAACTAGGGTTACAAGATTTTACAATACAATAATCAAACCCTAGCCCAAACAAGTTTGATCATAAATACATCTCTGTAGCACTATGGCCGATCAAACCTCAAGTTTGCATGCCCATCCCTATACTACATCAACTTGTAGACAAGAAACCTAGACTCATCTACCTTTCTGCAAAAATTCTTTCCATGAATGCATAACTGGTACCGTTCTGAGAATAGAAACAACCTATAATTGCCACCCAGACCTCCTCATCATCTTCCTTTAACTGCAAATGTCCTGGAGACATAAATTTTTTGAACTACCTCACCACTTGCGGCCTACAAATCAAACACTAGCAAAAATCCTCTTAGAACTATTTGAATTTGAAAAGTAATGGCTAGCCGGTCATTTTAAAATGCAGTCATCCATGTCTTTTAATTCCCAACAGATGAACGGCCCAAATCCTCTTAAAAAAAAACTTTAAAACCCTTCTGATGAATCAAAACCACCATGGAAGTCAACGGCCAATGAGAAATGAGAAAATTGACATGTCAACATATTTGGACCCACCCCAAGCTTTTCTTCCTTTAAGTCATTCAGTGACCATGCGACCGAAGACCCTTTCTCATTCGCGAAGTCCTTCTCTTAACCCTGGTTTGGTTAGGTGATTCAGTGAACAAGGCTTTTCACTGAATCGCTGAGTCTTTTATCTTACCTTGGTTTCACTAAGCAAACAAGAGAAACCCCTTTAGTCACTAATTCACTTAAAGCTTTCAAACCCTGGGCCCAGGTTGCCACATGTCACCCTTCTATTCATTCTAGCTGCTCCATCAACAGACACCTCGGCAAATTTTAACATCGGACCTACTGTGATTGAGATTTTGATCTGGTAGCAGGTGCATGATCTCATACCCTTCGAATATTCCTTCCAATCATATGCCAGCCATAGATCCATTTAAGTCAGAACCCCTTCTGACAAATAGACCCACCTAGAAATCTTCGTCAGCACTTCACAACCAATTATAATCGAGCACATCAGCACACCTAGAAATAGGGTCCCACAAATTTTCCTTTTACTTTGACCAATGAGAAGATGGCATGTCACCTTAACCTAGCACCAGACCCATCTGACTTTGAGGCACTACAGACTTGGAAGATCTAACAATTATCGCAAGATCGCAAGCCTCTGATGCGAACTTACGATGACCGTCAGATCCTATAGAACTAGGACCCCTATATAAAGTGATCGCCAAACATTAAGCGATCACATGATTGAAGGAAAAGAAAACCATTCAGTGAGTCACTGATCACTGAGACTTAACCACCAAACATTACGCGACTAAGAGGAGTGTTGCAGTCGTTGAATTGTCGAAAGGAAAAGATACCCGCCGGAAGACTTAGAGAACTAGCGACCGAAGGAAAATAAAGTGCATGTGGGTATTGGGATTTTTAAGTGGCCGATAAAGTAACATCAAAATAGAACATGGTCAAGGGTCTCTTAGGGTTTATTTAGTTCAAATGGCTACTTTTTTTGAATTTTTTAAACTGCAGACCAGGGAGTAAAACAATTTGCAGAGGCTAGAGGACATGGCACAAATTCATGAAATTTTCAGGGGTGCTTGGCAAGGTGAAAATAGAGATTTTGGAATAGGTTTTAGCCAAATTTTCATGCACATTTAAATTGGGGTAACAAGTTAATCATGTGGTTTCATTGGAAAGGTTCCTTCATGCAATATCAAAAGAGTTAGCTCGAATGGAAGATATTCAACCTCACACTCCTGAAATATAGAGGGCAATGGATATGTTGATTGGCCGTGTTCAGAACTATAGTGATGTAAAAAAATTATTTCTCAATATGATCCTAGAATCTCCTAGGATCATACAAGGCTACTTCTTTAGCCTATAGGGTTCTTTACCAAGTAACCCCACAAGGATCACAACTCAAACACCATACAACATGATCAAGTAGTTTTATTTTTCTATGATCAACACTCAGAGATCTGTAACTTTTGTTCTACACAATATTTGATCAATCCCTCCATTGAAACTATAGAAAAATAGGATTAAAAAAACATATTCAAAACACAAGGAAATCCAATGGTTAGACAAAATGATATGGTCTCTGTCCCGAGACCCATTTTACTGTCATAAAATAGAAGGTTCATTTTCCAGATCTGACTAGGGCATCATATAACTTTCACAAAACAAGCTCAATGATACCAAACCAATTTCACATGATCCCCTTATGAATATAATTTTAGAATATGTGATTTATAAATCCTTCAAACTATTAAAGGGTTAATATAAGCACAAATCGTTGCATGCCACTCCATTAAAAAGGGTTTAAAACCAGTCTTCACTAAATATGTCATAACTTTCACAAATATTATTTAAAATGACTCAAACAAAAATTAAAAGAAATATTAATCATATATATTTCCAATAAGTCCACTTATAGGTTTTAACTCTTCCAGATGCATTCATACTATGCATTTCAACATGACTGTTCTCAGGTAGTCTCAAATCTGCAAACAACCACTTTCACCAAAACTTCCATAACTTTCACAAAACTGAATTAAATCACTCCAAACCAAAATAACAAGAAATTTTATTCAACATACTATCCAAAAATTACACATTTACAAGGTTTCTAGGCTGTACATGTCCATACAAGGCCTAGAACCAACACAATAAACCTAAAAATCAATCAAAACAACAAGTACAAAGTGCTCTAAAAGTTTTCAAATGTTAATTTCCTTTCCTTTCTGCCTTGGTTTGAATTTACATTGGTTTATATAGAAACCTTGGTATATGAGACCATAAAAATACCTCTAATACCTTTCAACTTCCTATTTACAACTTTTAATGCAATCTTGCATTATTGCCTTTTTGCAACTTTTCATCTTCTTAACAATTTTTGTGACTTTTTCACATAATGACCTCAAAAAATTGACAAAAACCTTACAAACATATCAAATGACCCTTAAATTACCTTTTACAAACATGTATTCCCTTTCATGTCATGTTTATAGTGACCACAAAATATTACAAAATGATCAACAATGATTTGTTTGACATCAGATCTTTTTTATTACACATTGACCTCTTGATTCTACTTCTATGCCTAGGTGCACCTGCACCATACTACCAAGCTTAAAAGTTTTCCAAGTCTCTTGGAAATGTAGGTATTAAGAACCTTTTATGTTATTCCTTTAATTTCTTACAATAATTATTCCATCTTCATTTTTTTCTATACCTCACCAACATGTTGCATGCCTCACCTAGGAGTTCTCCTCTTTTCCTCTCGCCCTAGTCTCTCAAAAAACCTCAGACCATCCATCTCACCCAATAGTGGATTATGGAAGATTCCTCACTTTCTTTATGCCATGTACCTTCTACCTAGCCTCATCCCTATTATAGAATGGTCATGATAGACCTCGCATGTCTTCCCACACAAAACTAACACCAACCTACAGCTTGATGGACAAGCACCTGTAACTACAAATGCATTAGCAACATCAAAACACCCACCTTCTTATCCCAAACCTTCTTTTGGCTCTGATGCCAATCTGATGTAACACAAGTCTTTCTCAATACAATCGTATAATATCCTAGGATCACACAAGGTTGTACTTCTTTATCCTATAGGGTTCTTTACCAAGTAACCCCACAAGGATCACAACTCAAACACCATACAACATGATCAAGAAGTTTTATTTTTCTACGATCAGCACTCAGAGATCTGTAAATTTTTTTCTACATAATATTTTATCAATCCCTCTATTGAAACTATATAAAAATAGGATTAAAAAAACATAACCAGAACGCAAGGAAATCCAATGGTTAGACAAAAAGATATGGTGTATATCCCGAGACCCATTTTACTGTCATAAAACAAAAGGTTCATTTTCCAAATCCAACTAGGGCATCATATAACTTTCACAAAACAAGATCAAATGATACCAAACCAATTTCACATGAGCCCCTTATGAATATAATTTCATAATATGTGATTTATAAATCTTTCAAACCATTAAAGGGTTAATATAAGCACAAATCTTTGCATGCCACTCCATTGAAGAGGGTTTAAAACCAATCTTCACTAAAAACATCATAAATTTCACAAATATCATTTAAAATGAATCAAACCAAAAGGAAAATAAATCTTAATCATATATATTTCCAATAAATCCACTTATAGGTTTTAACTCTTCCAGATGCATTCAGACCACGCATTTCAACATGACTGTTCTCAGGTAGTCTCAAATCTGCAAACAACCACTTTCACCAAAACTTCTATAAATTTCACAAAACTGAATTAAATCACTCCAAACCAAAATCATGGGAAATTTTATTCAACATAATATCCAAAAATTACACATTTACAAGGTTTCCAGGTCCTACATGGCCTAGAACCAACACAAGAAACCTAAAAATCAATCAAAACAACAATTACAAAGTGCTCCAAAAGTTTTCAAATGTTAGTTTCCTTTCCATTCTACCTTGGTTTGAATTTAAATTGGTTTATATAGACCCCTTAGTATATGAGATCATAAAAATACCTCTAAGACCCTTCAACTTCCCATTTACAACTTTTAATGCAATCTTGCATTATTGCCTTTTTGCAACTTTTCATCTTCTTAACAACTTTTGTGACTTTTTCACATAATGACTTCAAAACTTGACAAAAAACTTACAAACATATGAAATGACCCTTAAATTACCTTTTACAAACATGTATGCCCTTTCCTGTCATGTTTACAATGATCAAAAAATATTACAAAATGATCAACAAGGATTTGTTTAACATCAAATCTTTTTCATTACACATTGACCTCTTGATTATGATTCTATGCCTAGGTGCACCTGCACCATATAGAGTAAGTGTTGATGTGGTTTTTAATTATAACAAAAGTTCAATAATGATTTTTATAGTATACTATTTTACTTATGTCATTAACTAAAATATATATGTGTTCTCTTTACAAGGGATGCTAAATACATTAAAGGGCATTATCTCATATGCAAAGACTTCAAGTGGTACATCGCATGTTTTATCCTCCATCTTGTCCATGGTTATCCATATTTTTTTATGCTCTAAAAATATTTTTGTTCAGCACCTGCTATTGAACCTATGTTGAGTATGGCACCTGGTACGAGGATCAGATCCACAGAGGTAGTTCCATCTACAATTTTGGCAACACGTAGCATGACCACAGATGAGATGGCAACACCTACTATTGGTAAGTAGACTCCTCATTTTCTCTCTTCTTTATCATGTGTTTATTTCACTTGAACTATATATTATTTCTTAGGGGGAATTTTGTAATATTGGATTCATTTTATATAGGTGGCGATGATGCAATTCTTGGATGTACTCATGTTAAATGTACGGGAACAATACAGTGTAATTAATTTCTCATGAGCAATGAAGATGGACTTCCCTTGAGAATAGCCTAGCTTCTAGGTACTTTAAAGACTGATCCATTCTTTTACTATACAATATAATACTCATAATGTAATGCACGAACCCCGTGTGTGGTTCCTTGCAATAACTAATTATAATAATCTCATAATTATCTTGCAAGGAATAATCTATTTTATGAAAAACTTAATGATGAATGTTTGCGCATTTTCGGGCTGACCATACGCACATGGTATCATATTTTGATTTCATTGCAAGATTAGATTTCGTTTCATCCCTTTCTTCAAGTATATTAAAAGGTAGCTTCAATTCATTTATGAATCTAACAAATTTTTTTCTTAAAAGGTGGTCATTACAAGATAAAGGGTTAAAGAATAAACTCCTTGACTCTATGACAACACTTTTTTGGACCTGAAGTCTTTCATAGACTTAGACTCCTTGACAAAGCGGGCACTATTTTGAAGTATATTAGGGACAACTATAGGATCCAAATAGAACACAACCCTTATTATGAGTGGCCTCCCTATATTCCTATTAATGAGTGGGAGGATCTTTAAAAGGATGCACTTGAGAGAAGTGCAAGACATAGTGGACAAGTAGTATCATCCAAGGAAAGAAGGTACATGATAATGTTAATAATGAAATTATGTACTATTTACTCTTTTTACTTATGTGATCTAGCATATTTCAAACATCACATAGGTTTCCTGACACAACAAAGGCAACAACAACAAGAAAATAAAAGCACGGGCAACACAAGTTTGGCTCAGGTGGATATTCAAAACTTGTTGCAGGAGTTGTAAGTATTAGTAAATAAAAAATCATATGCAAATATTTATAATTAAATTGTAATCAATTTAGTTTTGATAAAATTCACTACAATAAAAATTCATGATACCAATAAAAAATGTAGGCCTTAGAGTTCAAAAAACCGATTACAGAAGAGGACAAAAAAATAGGCTACAAACAAGGCTATAAAGTCGTGGCTAAACAATACTAAGCAATGAGTGCACAAAGTTCTTCTGCTGGATCTATTGATCAGGTAAATAAGCCAGTTGATTTTTATTTCCAGTTGAAAACTTTACCAATTACTATATTTGATGTTAAGTTCCAACATAAAGTGAATATATTTGTTTTAGGATAAAAGTACAAACCCGTGTCACACTTTTATAAAGGAAAAGGACGACAACATGCAAATTTTTCAACTTTAATGACATAAAAGTCACATTTGAGTTTAGAATTTGAAGATGATGTAAACTAATGAAATGTGTAAAATTTTATGAAGTTTATACTTATAATTTTTTTTAAAAAAATTGAACAAAAATTGACATAGTTTCTTAATTTTTGAAGTCCATTTTTTTATTGCTGAAATATGCTAAAAATCTAGGTTCTAGTTCGCGTCAACAAACTATATGCAAATAATATTTTTTTCCTCTGATTCCATAATATGTTTTAGATGACATATATAGCTAGTGCATAAAAAAAAAAGATTGGATTTCAGTATATATTTTGTCTATTATAACTATCCGAAGTCGGTGTTACCCAAAATCAACAATTTTTTGTTCATGTCAAATTTTCCCTATCGAATCTACACCATTAAAAAAAAATTATATATTCTTGAAGAGGACTCTCTCCTCTAGTGTTAAATATAAAGTTTTAATTTTTCTGACATGATTTGTTATTCTTAATATTTTTCGAACAAGCGTGTTCTTAAATGTTAAAATACCTACTTGAAGTATTTTCAACTTATAATATATTATATGAAATCGAAATATGATAAAAATTACATGACCATAATCTTGACTCTAAGCTCTACAAAATGGTATTTTTAGATTTTACAAAAAGGTAAATTTTGACAGAGAAATCAAGTCCAGAAGTGAGAACTTTTGAGAGCCACCCATTTTTACTTACTTGGCTACCAAATAGGATTCCACATAGTTCTGGCCGGACCTGGTTTGGCCGGACCTATTAGCGACCAAACATGGTCGCCTACATGACCAAGCCCCTAAAATCCCAATTTTAACAATACGGCCGATTTTTAAAATAAAATCAATTTTTTATAATTTTTTAATAGTTTTTTTAAATTTATAAATTATTTTAATTTTATTTGTAAGAGTTAAGTGGTTTTTATCTTGAATTAAGTGATTTTTAATAGTTTTTTGAAATTTATTAATTATTTTAATTTTATTTGTAAGAGTTAAGTGGTTTTTATCTTGAATTAAGTGATTTTTAATAGTTTTTTAAAATTTATTAATAATTTTTATTTTATATTTGGGTATTGCATGTCAAGTTTTGATTTAGTGTTTTCAAGTTAAGTGATTCTTTTCTATTTTTCACATGGCAGTTTACCTTTTAATGGTGTTTGATGAGGCATATTAATGTCTTAATTTTGATATAAGTTTTTATAATTTGGACACACTCTTTGTGCTTTGACAAAACATTCCTAAACACTTGCTGTAAATATCTTGTGAACTTATGCCAAAGACAGCTAGAACCTACTAAACCTATGGGTAGTGTGTATGACATATTTTGCTTCATATTATACATAGAATGCAGTATTTCATATAACTGTTTTAAGATATGTTCTAATATTTGAGTAAAAGTAGGAATGTTATCTTGCATGTGTATTCCAGATGTTGCTAACTTTCTAGGAGAATGAGGAGCGATGCAAGGAGTGGTGATTACTACATTTAAGGAGGAAGACAATGAAGACTGGTCATGGCAAAGAAAGTGCAGTTTAGTTCCATTGGATAAGTTGCGCCTGCAAAGGAGTTCCAGAGAATATAGGGGATATGACTTGCTATATTTCTTGCAAGTTGTTATTCTATTGCTTGGCAGTAAATGTACTATGTCATGGTTGATCTTCCACTTTCTTTTTTGACGATGTTTGTTCAAGACTTTTATGTATGTTTTTAATAAGCATCCAATCCTCTATATAATAGATTTTGGATTATCGTAGTAAGCTAATGAGAAAATAGATAAGGTTGATTTAGATTCAGAAGTTACTTTTTCTATTCTTCATGAGTTATCTAGTTTCTATGTAATCAGATAAGGATTTTAATGGAAGAAAGATTTTGAAGCACTTGTTGTGTTCGTAGTTAATTGAAACCAACCAAGGGGGCCCACTTGGGAGGTCGAATAGATTTAGCTAGAATAGATTCATTTCTTGTAGTTTCCCATTTTCAGATAGATTTATTGTATTAGTCTTGCAGCATTATTACTGTGAAGTTCCTGTAGCACTTGCAGAAAATGATCATAGTGGATGTTCTGAGTTGTTAATTAGTTTAGGTTCATTTTTTAAGCTTCCTATAATTATCTATTGTTATCCAAGGTGTGTTTACTATTTTTTAGCAGCAACATAGATTCTTCCAATGCATTTTACTTTCCTACAGCATAGGTGTTATGACTCCTAAAGGAACTTAGTGCACAAACTATGCTGGCCCATTTCAAGTCCTACATCCTTGGGTTGAAAATCCAAGTGTATTTCATGATGGAATAGGTAATCTTTAGAATAGATATACTATCTTTGAAGGAGAGACAATGGCATGATTATCTTCATCTATTGTGGAACCGTACATTTTTCGCGCCACTATCGGGGATAGTGTCAAGCTAGGAACCTTCATGAGTCATTTATTTTCAAATTAGTTTGTTAGCTAGGAACTGAAAAGTTGTGAGCTTGATTAAAAAGTCACCAATTTCTTGCATGCATTGAAGAAAGAGAGATGTCCATGGTAGATTCCTTCCTAAGGAGCCTGTGAAACCAAAAGAAGAATTCGATGAAACTAAACTGCCATTTCTTAATGCAAGCCCAAAGTTTACTGCATCATCATCTTCAGTAGAAGAAGACATCCAAAAAATATTTGACCTCTGTCCATTTGAGGAAATATTGGCTAGCTTCCATACTAACTCCACTTCAGGACTGCCAACTATTCAGAGCTCCCCAACAATTACCAATTTCTAGCCACAGTTTTAATATCCCATACCTCCAACTATAGCAGCTCCCACATTTCCATTTCCAATACCCAGTCTCATCAATAATCCCAATCTTAAAAATATACCTGCATCAGCATTACCAAAATTTTCTGGTCTCATCATAGAGGATCTTGATACTTTCTTGTTTGAATTTGGTATCTTATGCTAGAGCTTTGACTATAATAATGACAGTCACAAGCTAAAATTATTCCCAGCCACACTAAAAGAGTCAGCTTTAAAATGGTTTATGGGCTTGGGGGCAAATGCAGTAGCAAATTGGGATGATATGAGACACCTGTTTCTTAACAAGTATAAGGAATATTGTAGGGGAAATGATTCAAAAGGTGATGAAATTTTTAGAATGTCACAATGGGAAGATGAAATATTAGAAGATTATATATCTTGCTTCTTGTTCAACTTACAAAAGAACCCACAACACACCTTGCAGGAGGAGTCCCAGAAGCTGAATTTTCTTAGAGGAGTAAATGAGAACTATCTTGAAGTATTGGATTTGATGGCAAGAGGAGATATATCCCAATTTTCATGGGATGACCTTCAGAAGATTTTCCAGAACTACTCTAGGTCAGCGGTAAAGAAAGGAAGGGGATTTTGCTCAACAATAGCCAAAGGAAGTGGCTCTGGTATTTCAAACATGGAAATTTAAAATTTGTTGTATGATTTCAAGCAAGACATCATCAATGATGTCGCCACACATTTGGATACAATGGATGTTAAGAAGAAACATGCAGAAGCTGAGGAGCAGTTAATTGAGTACTGTCCACACTATTGAAAACAGAA
The DNA here is from genome assembly GCA_027943335.1 of Chamaecyparis obtusa. Lineage (NCBI taxonomy): Eukaryota > Viridiplantae > Streptophyta > Pinopsida > Cupressales > Cupressaceae > Chamaecyparis > Chamaecyparis obtusa. The sequence continues at coordinate 36,021 of BSBK01010123.1, forward strand.
GAAAGATTATCATTGCAAATTGGTCACTAATGTGGAAAACCAACATCTTCCAACTGAGTACCTAAAGATAGAAGGAGAAGATGAGCAAGTATTCTTCATTGCTCAATGTCCGCCATGGGCCCCAAATCAAGGTATGCCCCAAGACCCTTTACAAAATTCAAATCCATATAGTAATCAATGGCAAAACCATAGTGTCCAAGGTCCTCCACAATATAATCAACCTAATTGGAACAATGCTTGGAAAAATAATCCACAAAGTCAATGGTATCCTCCATAGTTCCAAAACCAATGGAAACCACCCCAAGGGAATTGGCAGTCTACAAACCAATGGATAGGACCTCAACAATGGTCTAACAATACTGGATACCTACCTTTACCACCTCCAACAAATACACCTACAATTTTTGGACCTAAAAAATAGACTCAGTTGCCTACACAACCTCAGCCAAATCCAAATAACCAACAGCCACAAAAACCAATGTATGTTACTGATGCTTAGCAGTATCTAGTTTATGTTGTAAATGTTGCAGATATACATTTGAGATCTGGTACAACTTTACCAGCACCTGAACCACCTCTAATAACTGAAATACCAGATCCTCTTATAGCATCAGCACCAGCAACTTCTCTGCCGCAAGTAGTTGACCCAGCAAATGTAACTAGTTTAGTTCAAACTCAAACTGCAGTTGAACCTCCTTTTCCACAAAAGCTTATACAAAGTAAACCTACACAAATAGAGGAGCAATCCTTTGACATCATTGACTAGTTGAAGAACATGCATGTCCAGATTCCTTTGTTCCAAGCTATTAAAGATGTTCCTCTTTATGGAAAATCTATCAGAGAAGCCTGTCTTAAAAAGCCCGGGAGGAAGAAAAAGGACCCAACCACAGTCCATGTTATATGACAATTGGCTGACATCATGTAAGGAAAATTGGTAATTCTTAAATATTCTGATCCAAGAAGTCCAGTTGTGAATGTGATTATAAATGGTCAGTCAGTCAAAAATGCCTTGATTGATCTTGGTGCTGCTATAAATGTAATGACCAAGGATACTATGAAAAAGCTGAACATAGAGAGAATACGAGCTACCCCAACAATTTTGCAACTTGCCAAAAGTTTTACTGTCACTCCTGATAGAATGATAGAGGACATAGTAGTAGTCCTAGATTCTCTAGAGTACCCTACAGATTTTATGATTTTATCTCCAAAAGTCAACTTAGCTGGTTACCCTATCATTTTAGGATGACCATGGTTAGCTACAGCTGATGCAAATATAAGTTGTAGGTTAGGAAATATGACCATATCTGATGGACAGGCAACAAAGAAATTTGTCCTGTATCCTCCAGCACAACCCCAACCAGATTTAAGCACACCTGTATGGCCAGATTTAGGAGATTGAGAGGGAGAGTTAAACTCTATAGTATAGCTTATGATGTTACATAGACAGTCTATTTTAAAGCTGTAGGAGGAAGATTCAGTAATTCAAAGTATTCTTAATAATACTTGTGTGGTAGAAAAGGATGTATCTGATAGCTCTATGTTGGAACTAACTACATATGAGGAATATACTAAGAATTGTTTTCTGCCTAAGGATCCAGACATTATCCATCATCTTTTACCATGTGAACTAGATACAAGTCCCATCTCTAAAGCTGCTATGGTTAATCTCACAACTACTCTTGAGTTGTCAAAAGGTCATAATCTCCATGTCAATAACAAATTGCCTCCCAACTAGCTGAAACAATTAACAGAGCTTCTTCAAAAACATGAAAAGGCTTTTGCATGGAACCATGGAGATACAAAAGGGTTAAGCCCCACATTATGCACTCATAGAATATATATCAATGAAGGGTGCCTGCCACTCTGTCAACCCCAAAGGTGGATTAATCCAACACTCAAGGAAATAGTTAAAACTAAACTACAAAAATTGCTTGATGTTGGTTTCATATACCCTATATCTAATAGTTGATGGGTCTCACCTCGGGTTATAGTACCTAAAAAGGGAGGGAAATGGCAAATTTTTGTAGATTACAGAGAATTGAATAAGGCAACAAAGAAGGATCATTTCCCTTTACCATTTATTGATCAAGTTCTGGACACTCTGGCTAGTAAGAAATATTTTTCTTTTCTTGATGGATACAGTGGTTATAATCAGATAAGTATAGCTCCAAAGGATCAGGATAAAACTACATTTACATGTCCATGGGGTACTTTTGCATACTCTGTGTTGCCATTTGGCCTGTGTAATGCTCCAACAACATTTCAAAGAGCTGTGATTAGTATTTTTGCTGACATCTCACATGATTGTATGGAAATATACATGGATAATTTTACAGCATTTGGAGTAACCTTTGAGGAGGCTTTGAAGAATCTTGAAAAGATTCTTGTTTGATGCAAAGAATATAATCTATCACTTAATAGTGAGAAATATTTCATGCTCATGCAAGAAGGGGTAGTGCTTGGTATTTTATATTAGCAATAGGGATACAAGTGGACCCAACCAAGATAAAGGTAATCCTAACATTTCTCATACCTACTAAACCAAAGGATGTAAGATCTTTTTTAGGTCATGATGGCTATTATAGGTGTTTCATTCAAAATTTTAGTTAAATAGCTAGTCCTTTGTATACACTGCTAACTAAAGAAGCTGAATTCATTTGGACACCAACATGTAATGAATCCTTCCCGTAGCTTAAGAAACTCCTCACCATAGCACCAGTTCTTAAAGGACTAGATTGGTCTATTCCATTCCATATCCATACTAATGCATCAGACTACGTTGTAGGTGTTGTATTAGGACAAAATCCTGCTAACCTTGAAAATGCAATCTACTATATTAGTAAAAGTCTCCATGGCCCTAAACTAAACTATAGAGTAACTGAGAAGGAACTTTTAGCTGTAGTTTATGCATTGAATAAATTTAGACACTATGTAACTGACTATCCTATTTTTGTTCATACTGACCACTCAGCTATAAAGTAATTGATGAACAAACCTGATGTAACTGGTTGATTGGCAAGATGGCTATTTTTATTGCAGGAGTTTGATATTACCATTGTTGATAAGCCAGGAAAGGCCAATGTAGTTGCTGAGTATTTGTCAAGACTTCAACTTGCTGATGAAGACCCAACTCTAATTGAAGATACATTTCTAGATGAGCATTTATTCCATATAGCAACCCATACACCATGGTATGTAGATATAGAAAACTATCTTGCTGCAAATAAAATGCCACCACACTTCTCCCAAAAATATAGGAAGAAGCTTGCAGAGAAAAGTTTTCATTATTCATGGATTGATAACAATCTTACCATGTGGAGGCCATTTTTTAGGAAAAAGAATAGCATTAAAGATACTTGCAACTAGATATTGTTGGCCAACATTACACAAGGATGCAGCAACTTATACCACCAAGTGTGACAAATGCCAAAGAATGGGCCGGCCAATAAGATCAGATGAGATGCCACTCAATCCATAGGTTGTTGTAACACCCTTTGAAAAGTGGGGTATGGACTTCATAGGACCAATTGACCCACCATCAAATGGTAAATCCTGCATCTTAGTATGTACGGATTATTTAACAAAATGGGTGGAAGTTAGGGTGATGAAAAATGCAAGAGATGAGAAAGTAGCTAAATTCTTATATGAAGAAATATTCACATGCTACGAAGTTCCCAAAGAACTTGTAATAGATCAAGGAGCCCAGTTCACATCAAATTTGATCACTAAACTTATGAAAGAATACAACAGAAGGCACCAAAAATCTAGCCCTTATCACCCTCAGGCAAATAGGCAAGTAGAAGTCACCAATAGAGAAATTGAGGCCATTCTAACCAAGACAGTGCAAATACATAGGAGGGATTGGAGCAACAGATTAACTGAAGCCATTTGGGCTTACAGAACAACATGGAAGACAACAACTAGATTCACCCCATTTGAACTTGTGTATGGAAAAGTAGCAATGTTTCCCATTGAATTTGAACATAAAAAATTATGCACTACTTTGGAATTAAACATTAGTCTTCCTACAGCACAAGAAGAGAGACTTCTCCACTTGAACTCACTAGATGAAATGAGAAAGACAACTTTGGAAAGAATAGGGATCATTTAGAAACAACTAAAGAAATGGCATGATGCCCATATCAAGACTAAACACTTCCAAGTGGGAGATTGGGCTCTTTTATATGATTCTCGATACAAGGAGATACCAGGAAAACTATAGACTTGGTGGCTAAGGCCTTACAAAATTTAGTATGTATTCGACAATGGAGTAGTACAACTGACAACCATTGATCTAGTCTAGTTCCAACTACTTGTAAATAGCCACCGATTTTGCCTATATCATAAACCATAGACCAAGGATGAGTTCTTGCAATAGTTCCAACCAAGAAATTTACCAACTCCTATGAACATAGTTCCTACAGTGGAGGGTGCAAGCCTTCTTCTTGCAGTCCTACCATAGCAAGCCTTCGATGAGCAACACATAATAAAACCTCATTCCATATGAGGTCTGTTCTTTCACTCACTTTTCATTTTCTTCTTATCAATTCATCTCATTTCTTTGTCTACCATCCACTCATCTTCCACATCACCCATAATTCTATTTTTAATGCTTTCAATAAAACATGTTGTCAGCACCTTTTTTTCTACAAATCACCAAACTTTGCGAACTCATCAACTTGTATACGGTCACGATCTAAAACTTTCAGGTACACATTTTTACTTTCTCCTCATTTTTAGCGTATAGGTTTCAATAATTATCTATAATACTGCATTAAATGTATCATATAAGCCTAAAGCCAATTTTCCATTCCTGTGCAAAAAATTTTAAGTGTGGACACTTGTCAAAATTTTGTGGGGGGCAGGGAAAGTGTATTTATTTCCAAGTGTCATCTCCATGTCACCCTAGTCATGTCCATGTTATATGTTGTACTTTGGCTGTGGTCTGTTTTAATTTTTAAATCTTTATTGTATCTACCGTACCTTTTCATTTTGATTTTGGGAAAGATTTCCTCAGTTTGACATGACTTAAAAGGACTATAATTTATACAAGAGCACTCCTAGTTAAAACCTTGATGTCCTTCATAATTAATGGCATCATTATTTTACATGCCAAACATAATGGAGCCATGTTAAGAGAATGTGGTATCGACATTTTTCAGAAATATCAATTTGAATTCTAAGAAGAAGGTATTTCCAAAGTGTTATCAGGGTGGTGAAAATAGAGAAATTTTAAGTTAGGCATTTGGAAGATGGGGGGTCAATTGCAGAGACATGAGCCAGTTGTCCATGGTATTCTACTAGTGGATGTGAAAGTAGTCTGTACTTTTAACGCTTGTGGATGGTTTGGCTACTTCCTGCAGTTAACAAAGTTCAATGAAGAAGTAGCAATGGAGTTTATGAGGACATTTGATGAAGGAGAAGCCACAGTATGGGGACTAAAAGTGGTTTCTACTGAGGAGCGGATAGCAGAAGTCACAAGAATACCAATTAATGGAGAGCATTACCCAAATGAACATGACAACAGGTCGTCGCAGGCATAATTTTCTCAACCGGGTGACCCTCCATTGGAAATCTCAAAGGGTGTAAGAGATTCTCTCTCCCAGTGTCGTATCCAAAATTGGCAAAACATATCATCAGGTATTTGACTTGAAAAGGCATATTTTTTAACTTACACGCTCATCATTTTAAGCTGCTCAGTTGTGTAAGGCATAACATTCAAGTTAATGTCCCCAATTTCCTTTACAATATGTTATGTATAAGTGCCAAGAAAACTCAAAAAGGAAATGAAAATTCTATTTCTCATCATGCCCTAGTTAAACTTTTAGTTGAAAGGTCTCTTAGGGATTCCTCCCCTGTATCATGGGCATAATTTGTTGAATTTAAAACCTTACAACCTCAAGCCAACCCTGTTCAGCAAAATTTAGGGAATGAGGAACAAATTGAGGTGCCTAGTCAAAATCCAACTGAAATAGAGAAAGAACCAGCATTAGCTCCTATTGATAAAATTGTTGAGCCTATTTTAGAAGGTGATATACCTAGTTCTACCAGAGACAAAGGAAAACATAAGGTTGATGAAGAAAGCCCTAGTTTTAAAAGGGAGGCCCAAAACCCTACTATTCAAGTGACAAAGAGAAAGAGGTCTATTCTTGCAACAACTAATCTTGCAGTGTCTACCCCAACACCATCTAAACCAAAATGGACCTGCAAAGCAATAAAGGTTAAAGAGGTTCATTTACATTGAAGCCCTCACATGCAAGGTCAAGTATCAAAACCTCATGTAGAAAAAAAGATCAAAAATATTCCAGATGACTCTCATGTACAGTTGGAACCCCAAAATGTGGAAACATGTGAAAATAAGTTTGATGATGAAATACCATAGGGTGATCAAGAAATGTGTGAGTCAAATCCTGTTGTAGTCATAGAAAATACCCCTAAAAGTGTTCAACCTACCTCTCCACTAGTCTCTGTATACTCTAATGTTTCTTTTATACCTTATAAATCCTCCTGGTACACCCATTATTTCCAGCAAGTTGCTAAGGAATGAAAGAAGAAAGCTATGGCTCAAGAATTTCCTCCATCTACAATTCAATATGTATTATTTGGTCTGTACAATCACTTCATTTGTCAAAAGACCTTGTGGAAACAAGAAAGAGACCAAATGCAAAAAATAATATTTGATAAAGATGAGGAAATTGAATCCCTCAAGGAATAGCTTGAGAAATAGAAACAATAGATGAATAAGGCTTTAAAGTTAGCTAGCCAAGTCATGACCTGTAGACCACCACCAAGGGTGTATTCTATTTATCTGAAGGAATGGTTTATGTTATTTCAATTAATGATGACAATCAAGGATATTGATTGTGAATTTAAAACTGCTCAAGATTTCTACAATGTGTATCAGACTCTGCCCACATGGTAGAAGAATTTGTTGTGTGAACTCTATCTGCATAATTTCATAATTCCACATGAAATAGAGTGGAATCCTCTGCTTTACATAGGAGATTTTCACCTTAGGGCTTTAATGTCTTGGATGCATAATGAGACAAACTATGACTAGTAGTTAAATGCCTACAAAGATCTTGAAAAATCTGAACCTTTGCCACTACAAGCTGAATCACATAGGCCTAATGATCTTCTAAGAGATTGGTTCAGATTAACTTATGGAAAACCAAAACTAGAGGTCAAGGCTAAAGTGTTTGTAGAAATAGAAAAAGTTTACAGAGATTACCAGACACTCACAAATTTCACACAGGAAAGAGCTTTTTCAGGGATTAGGAACAAGTGGAACCAACTGCCAAATGCCTTCAAAAAGGTAGAGCCACATAGCCCTATCAATTATGAGGTAGTTGTTCATAGGGTGACTAGATACATACAACTGGGAGGATAGATCAAAAAGGAACTCTAGATGCCCTTATGCTTTTAGCCTCCTACGCTTCTTTGGCCTCTTTATGATAATAATGCTACTAAACTAGACCTGTCGGTTGAGGAGCACAGAGGTGATCACTGGGAGCGCAGAAGATGATTCTTCTACACCTTTAGAAGTGGGAAAAAAGGGGAGAATCATAGTCAGAGACTTCAGAGCTATGGAAAAGAAGTATAATGCTTGAGGACAAGCATTTGAATAGTGGGGGGTAGATGATGAGGCATATTAATGTCTTAATTTTGATATAAGTTTTTATAATTTGGACACACTCTTTGTGCTTTGACAAAATATTCCTGAACACTTGTTGTAAATATCTTGTGAACTTATGCCAGAGATAGCTAGAACCTACTAAAACTACTAAACCTATGGGTAGTGTGTATGACATAGTGTGTAGAACCTACTAAACCTTGTAAATATTTTGAGTAAAAGTAGGAATTTTATCTTGCATTTGTATTCTGGATGCTGCTAACTTTATAGGAGAATGAGGAGCGATGCAAGGAGTGGTGATTACTACATTTAAGGAGGAAGACAATGAAGACCGGTCATGGCAAAGAAAGTGTAGTTCAATTCCATTGGATAAGCCATGCCTGCAAAGGAGATCCAGAGAATATAGGGGATACAACTTGCTATATTTCTTTCAAGTTGTTATTCTATTGCTTGGTAGTAAATGTACTATGTCATGGTTGATCTTCCACCTTTTCTGGTGATGTTTGTTCAAGACTTTTATGTATGTTTTTAATAAGCATCCAATCCTCTATATAATGGATTTTGGATTGTCTTAGTAAGCTAATGAGAAAATAGATAATGCTGATTTAGATTCAAAAGTTACTTTTTCTGTTCTTCATGAGTTATCTAGTTTCTATGTAATCAGAGAAGGATTTTAATGGAAGAAAGATTTTGAAGCACTTGTTGTGTTCATAGTTAATTGAAACTGACCAAGGGGGGCCACTTGGGAGGTGGAATAGATTTAGGTAGAATAGATTCATTTCTTGTAGTTTCCTATTTTCAGATAGATTTATTGTATCAGTCCTGCAACATTATTACTGTGAAGTTCCTATAGCACTTGCAGAAAATGATCATAGTGGATGTTCTGAGTTGTTAATTAGTTTAGGTTCTTTTTTGAAGCTTCCTGCAATTATCTATTATTAGCCAAGGTGTGTTTACTATTTTGTAGCAACAGCATAGATTCTTCCAATGCATTTTACTTTCCTGAAGCATAGGTGTTATGACTCCTAAAGGAACTTAGTGCACAAACTGTGCTGGCCCATTTCAAGTCCTACGTCCCTGGGTTGACAATTCAAGTGTATTTCATGATGGAATAGGTAATCTTTAGAATAGATATACTATCTTTGAAGGAGAGACAATGGCGTTATTATCTTCATCTATTGTGGAACCGTATAGTGTTGCATGCATTGAAACTCTTATTCAATTTTTTTTATTAAGAGGATTTTGGCTAGTATTCGATATACAGGTTTATAGATTTTGGCTCTAAGATTGAATTGGAGAATTGTGAAAGCTTTGAGAAATTTCAAGATTGTTGGATTGTTCTTTGCACGGTTTCTATCGAGTTGTGGTTTAAGGTAAGGTTTGAAAACCTTTTTCGTAATTATTCTTTGGAAAATATTGTCTTCATTTTGTTTACAAGATAGGTTGATGATTTTGGAGTGATTGTATTTTTTTCATTGTCCTTGATAAATTTCCCAAGATTAGATTGTTGTGATTTTTTGAATGATAAATATTTATATATATTTTGGTTTCTTATGAGTGTGAACTTTTACACAAATGTGTGAGTTTTTCCAGTTAAGTGATTCTTTTATATTTTTCAATTTGAAAAGTTTTTGCAATGGGCAATAAAAAGAATAGATTAAGAAAATATGATCGAATAAAAGATGAAAAAAAATATCATACAAAAAATAATCAAGATCAACCTATTGAAGTTCAGGAAGAACCTATTGATATTCAAGAAGATGCAATTCAATTAGGGGAACAAATTGGTTGTTCCAGAGGTGAAAATGTATCTTTTGGCATGGGCAATTTGATAGAGATGGATGTGGATTCACTTTTTAGTCAAATTTCATCTGAAGAAATGTTATCTAAAAGTACAATTAAAAATCATTGCAAAAAACTTTGGGATGAATATTTTGAAAATAAAAGTATGGTTGCAAGAGCTCAATTATTTGTTAGGTTATTCAGGAAAAAAGAAATGAATCCTATTTTGGAGTTGTTGGGTTATAACAACAAGAAAAAATCAGGATACAATGTAAATTGAACAATAGTTCAAAATTTACAAGATGCATTGAACAACATTAATAACTCAAGTTGAGGAGCTGATTTAAGTGTTGCACGTAGAGCAATTATGACTAATTTACCTAGTAGGAGGTTGACACAGAGAAAACAAGTGCATGGAATTTTTGATTTACTATATGTATCTAGAAGAACTATTCAAAGATATATCAAGAAGAGAAATATGTTAGATGAAAACATTGAAAAAAATTGGGTAAATATTTGTAGGCTTCCTTGAAAAGATAGAATTTCTGAAGATGCAAAAAAACTGGTCATTGAATATTGGACTATTCACTCTCATGTTTCTTCTAATAGAAGGGATACAATACAAATGAAAGATGAAGAGACTGATATGAAAACTGCACATCCAAAACATTTTATAGATACAACACAAAGTGAATTATTTGAAGCATTCAAGAAAGAATTTTCAGATGTGAAAATGTGTCAAAGATTGTTTGAGAGGTTGTGCCCTTGCTTTGTACACATAAATAAGGTTCATGAAACTTCTTGTTGTTGAAATCATGCTGAGTTTCATCTATACATGCAATCATATAAAAATGTTATGGTAGTTCTTGATTCAAATATGGTCATCCCTGGAAGTATGACACAATTTGTGAAGTCTATTTTATGTGATAAATTAGAAGATTCAGATGAGTTCAATGTATAATGTATAAAGAATGCATGCAGTGATTGTGGAGATTTGCATAAATTTCCATTAAAAATTGAGAATATGAATGTTTCAACACTAATTTTGTGGAAAAGATTTGAATATGAGACATATTGAACAATGAGCGGAGATGAATCCAAAAAAATTGTATTGAAGGAGAGTGAATTTCCCTACCTTGAGTTTATGACCAAATTTCGTACTCTAATTAATCCACATATCCAGCATTGTCATGGTGCATGATGGAAAGCTAAACAATTTCGTGATTCCAAAGATTGTTTTCCACCTGGTTGTATTCTTTCAATTGTATATTTCTCTGAGAACTATATATTTTCCCCACAAAAAGAGCTTCAAGCTCAATATTATCATTCTAATTAGGTTGCAATATTTGTGCAAGTGACCTATAGACATGCACAATATGATTTGGATGAGGTAGAAAGTCTCGATCCAAATGAATGCATTATCATCAAGGAGGTTCATTTCTATATCAGTGATGATAAAGTTCATGATAGGAGCTATGTGGCTCATTGTTTTGCAATGTTTTTTTAAGATATTGCGAATCGCGGGATAAAGGCTTCGCAACACTAGATTTGGTCTAATGGTTGTGCAAGTATGTATATTGATCTACTTCAATTTATTTTCATTTTCATTTAATTATTTGTTAAATTATTAAAGAATGACATGTATGTATGCATGTACAACTTAATTTTGTGGGATAATTTAAATCTACAAAAGCTTTTAATTGGCTAGCCATGCAACATGCTAGATGCAATGTTAAGTTTTTGTGGAACTTCTTTGAAAGTGGACATGGAAAAGGAGACCATGATTGAGCAAGAGCATGTGTGAAGCGTGCACTTCGCCAATATGAACTTGTAGGTACAAATGGTGTTCAATAGTTATATATATATATATATATATATATATATATATATATATATATATATATATATATATATATATATATATATATATATATATATATATATATATATATATATATATATATATATATATATATGTATTTCAAATAATATAATTTTAGCTTAGATTCATTTTCTTTAAACTAATAAATCAGAAATGTACAGGTAACATGATAGAGAATTCAAAGAAAATTGTTGAATGGTGCCAAAATCATTTTGCTCCTCGGGACACCAAATACAACAAACGTTATTTTTGGGAAGTGAAAGGTAATTTATATTTTGTTGTAAAATTTTAAATTTTAAATTTTGATTTCATGTTCATGTCTATCTTTTCATAATTGTTGATCTAAAAATGTGCAACTTTCATTTCATATTTTTAACAGATATAGACTGATCTAATCCTTACAATGAATTGTTGGTATTAGAAGTTTACATCAATTGATCACTACAGGACAACACAAGCCTCTTTTGATTCAAGTAAGAGAAAAATCATGTTTTTGTGCTCACTGCATTGAGGACAATCCATTGAGTCAATGTGAGAATATTGCAAATGGATATGTTTCATGATGGGATATGAAGGAGTTAATCAAAATGCCTCCTTATGAAGATGATGACATTGACATAAACATTCATGATCCTATATATTCAGCTGATTATGAGCATGTTTCTAATTTAGTTGTTACAGGTGCGTGCATATACATGTTCTTTTATTTAATTTTAATTTATCATATAAGTGATGTTTAATTTTAATAGAATCCATTTGTATAGGTGATATTTTTATTGTAGTTGTGGATCCTGACAATGTAGAAAGTGTAGATTATTATCTACTACGATGCACGAAAGAAAAATACAAGTTGACAGAACAAATTGTAGATGATGATGAATAGACATATCCAACTAGTTCAGTTGTTATTGAAGGAACCTATTATCATCAAATAAAGGTTGACATAAATGGTGTTCAATTTATTGAATACATGTCTGACAAAAAAATTCTACAATACAGTCACTTGGTTATAGCAACAAAGTTGCAATTTGAGGCATTGCAAAAAAGAGGATGTGGCAATCAGAAGTGGAGGTTGTCTATTGAAGAACATGAAAAACTTTTGGAGATAATAAAAGATAGAGAGGATCTAGACTATATGTATGAGGAGCTTTAGAACTCTATAAGCTTCAGAATAAACTTCCTTTTGTAGCTCTTATACTTTCATATTTAAACTCTATAGTTTTAAGTTTCATGTTTGAACTCATATATATTGTATGTTTTTATGTATGTATATTAGTTAATTAATTGTATGCTTTGATTAATGTGTTAGTTAATTAAATTTATGCTTTGATTAATGTTTTGGTAATTATGCTTTAGTTAATTGTGATAGTTACTTAAAATTAATTATATGCTTTCATGCATTACCTCCCCTTAATTATGTTAGTTAATTATGTTTGTTAGATTACTTAATTATGTTAGTTACCTACTTAATTAATTGTCCTAATTGTTAGTCCATTAATTATGTTAGTTACTTAATTAATTGGTAATTGTTAGTTAATTAGTTACTTAATTAATTAGTAATTGTTAGTTAATTAGTTACTTAATTAATGTATGATTTGAATTACCTCCCCTTAAGACATTAGTTAGTTATTTAATTATGTTACTTAATTATGTTAGTTAGTTAGATTACCTAATTATGTTAGTTACCTATTTAATTAATTAGATTACTTAATTATGTTAGTTAATTATGAACTAGTTACCTAATTATGTTAGTTACCTACTTAATTAGTTAATTATGCTAGTTACCTACATAATTAATTGTCCTAATTGTTATTCCATTAATTATGTTAGTTACCTAATTGGTAATTGTTAGTTAAGTAGTTACTTAATTAATGTATGCTTTGATTAATTACCTCACCTTAAGACATTAGTTAGTTACTTATTTAATTATTTTTTACTTACATGACATTAGTTAGATTACTTAATTGTTAGAAATATTTAAAATAATATTAGTACATGGCATAACATAATGTATGCATAACACATGAACATATAACATGTAACATGTATAAAATATGTAACATGTAATTTCTGAAATATGTAATGTAATGTATAAAATAAGAAATAACACACAACCATATACCATGTACATATATGAAATGACTAAAATATCTACATGTATAAAATGTCTAAAATGAAATATCTATGAAATGTTATAGCATGTATATATGAAATGTCACATGAAATATCTAAAATAACATGGTCGCTCAACTAGGACCATGTCTTGATCCGTTACCTAATGTCAGTGCACCTCCTTCTACTGTCTGTGTACAATAAATAAAATATGTCATGCATACATACATGTATAATAAATTTTAAATATGTATGATCATAGAAAAATTAAATTTTTGAACAAACATCTCAATGTACCTATGTATCATGATGGATAGGATCACTTGGAGTCTCTAAATCTCCATATGGTGCAGCCTCATCGATAACCTCCTGGAGTACACATATATATAACATATATTAATCAAATTTAAAATATATGTGTAATTTTTTTAAATAAATAAAAATTTAATTTAATTATAAATATACCATAGCAGCCTCTAATGCTCTCCCTAAAGTGCTCAAACCTGACGACTCTAATGATATAGCCACAGGATCAATCCGGTTGTTTGTAAGCAATGTACTAAAAAGTTGATGATGTGGACATGATGAAATGGCCTGCGTGGTTTGATGATGAGTTGTATGTGGTGTCATCTATGGAGGAGCTATCGGTGGTGGTGTAGTTATCTAAGGACCTATTGGTGGTGTAGTCTGTTGCGGAGGAGCTATCGGTAGTGGTGTAGTCATCTGAGCACCTGCCAGTGGTGCAGTCTATTGCGGACCTATTGGTGGTGCAGTCTACTAAGAACTTGATCTCGTACTAATATAGGTCATGATAAATGATGGAACCTCCCTGAGTGAAATACCACCGAGAATTTGTATGGTCTGATATGCACATAGTAGATCACTTGATAATAATGTGCTTGTACATCACAAATCATCCATATCTAATATAGCTGCAACCTCCAGGGGAGATGGTATGTCGACTATATCATATAGATTACCACTCAAGGATGCATCCTGTGTAGGTGGAGGAATGTTGGAACAAGAATGTAACATGTATCTACCCACACGATCAGATGACATCTCCTAAACTTGTGTGGTGATACTCACTATACTAGAATAAATGTCACTCCTCATCATGTCATCTACCACACTTACTCCTACCATTTCCAAACCTTTTGGTACTACCAAAAGGTTTGGCCCCACCCTTTCTTGCTTATTAGTGGGAATAGGGGCATCAGGCACTCTGAACCTATTAGATAATCTCCCTTTCCCCTGCCCAACATAATCATGAAAATATGTATAATCAACATCAAGGTGCAAATAAAATTCTGCAAACAATTGTTTGCAGAAATATAATGGCAGCTCATCCTTCTGCAGCCACCTGTGTTGAGTAAAAAACCATCGAGGATATATAAATGGTCCCACCAGGTCATCCTCACATCTTGTGACCATGTACCCTCTCACCTTTGTCATGTCTCAATAATGAGAAAACATGCCCTTCACCATAAGGGTGGAAACAACTGTATCGACTTCATTGTACTTCATAGTGCCAATACTACATGTTACAAATTTAAATGTACATACATGAACTACAAATTTAAGATCATCTAGTTTAAAAATGAACTACAAATTTAAACATACATGTTACAAACTTAAGATCACTAGTTTAAAAATGAAATCTACATAGACATGTACATACAAATTTAATAAACATATTAATCCTATTAAGTCTTATTAATTGTGTTACCTATATTAATTGGTCATATTAGTCACATGTTAAGTATTAATTAGTCTTAATTGGTCAATTAATAGGTCCTAATTGGTCAAGTATTAGTCACATTCAACATTAGGTGTTAATTGGTAGGACTATTTGGTCTTAGAAGGTCATATTGGACATAATTGGTCAAGTATATAGGTCCTATTAGTTCTTAAGGGTGGACTATTAGGTCTTATTAAAGTACATATTAGGTCTTATTAGGTCGTATTAATTAGTTTAGATGTTATTAGTCTTATTAGTCACATGTTAATTCTTAATTGGTCAATTAATAGGTCTTAATTGGTTAAATATTAGTCACTTGTTAGGTCTTAATTGGTTAGGTATTAGATCTTAATTGGTTTAGATAGAATTTTTGTTTATAGTTAGTTTCTAGTGTTAGAGTTTGATAGGTCTTAATTGGTTTCTAAATTTTTTGTTTATGTTGTTTATGTCATATTAATCCTATTAAGTCTTAAGGGGTTGTATTAATCGTGTTACCTGTCTTAATTGGTCATATTAGTCACATGTTAAGTATTAATTAGTCTTAATTAGTCAATTAATAGGTCCTAATTGGTCAAGTATTAGTCACATGTTAGGTCTTAATTGGTAGGACTATTAGGTCTTAGTAGGTCATATTGGACATAGTTGGTCAAGTATATAGGTCCTATCAATTCTTAAGGGTGGACTATTAGGTCCTATTAAAGTATGTATTAGGTCTTATTAGGTTTTATTAATCAGTTTAGGTGTTATTAGTCATATTAGTCACATGTTAAGTCTTAATTGGTCAATTAATAGGTCTTAATTGTTAAATATTAGTCACTTGTTAGGTCTTAATTGGTTAGGTATTAAGTCTTAATTGGTTTAGATAGAATTTTTGTTTATGTTAGTTTCTATTCTTAGAGTTTAATAGGTCTTAATTGGTTTCTAGAATTTTTATTTATGTTGTTTATATCATATTAATCCTATTAAGTCTTAAGGGGTCGTATTAATCATGTTACCTATCTTAATTGGTCATATTAGTCACATGTTAAGTCTTAATTAGTCTTAATTAGTCAATTAATAGGTCCTAATTGGTCAAGTATTAATCACATGTTATGTCTTAATTGGTAGGACTATTAGGTCTTAATAGGTCAAGTATAGGTCCTATTAGCTCTTAAGGGTGGATTATTAGGTCTTATTAATAGGTATTGTTGGAAACTGAATTGAAACAATTATTGTATTGTCATTGATGTCAAACCTTAATTGGTAAGACTCTTGCTACTTAGGAAATTACTATATCTATTTGAGTGTCGCTAAGGGGTTAAGCAACGTTGGTAACAATAGCACCTAAGGAAAGGTTGAGTTATCTTGATATAACAAAGTGTACTTGACTATGTTGCACTATGATGAGATAATGTATTGTTTATCTTAGTAAGACTAAAGACTATACTGGTAGGCTTAACCAAGCAAAGAATGGAAAAATCATGTTTAAGCCGAGTGATGTTAGTGTCAACTGAGTTAGTATATGCTGAGCAAAATTATAGTGTCGACCAAGCATCGGTAAATTTCCAAGGAAGACAGTGCAAGCCGAGGAGATAGTTTTAGTATTGACCAAGCATTCTTCATGAAGACTAAGTGAACAATCACAGTATTGACCGAGCATCAGCAATTTTATATTTGAAGAGAATTTAATTTTGGAGCTGACATTGTTGAATTCTTAGATTATGTAAAACATGTTGACTTTATTTATTGACTGTTTAGAAGCATTAAATACATTGTAAAACATTTTATTGTAAATCTTTAAGAGATTTGAGATGATTCTAAAAAAGGAGCCAAAAAATATAAAGTGGGTAGATTCAATGAATCTGACCTAACCCTAAGATCTACGAATGAGATTGAGCGGCAAAAGATGAGTTAACCTAATTGAGGAAAATATAAGGGAACCTAAACATTGTGATATGGATGTACATGGTAAATAGAGAATGCTAGAAGAGAAAAGTTTTATTGACTAAATAAGTAGAAAAGGCTGAAGGAGAATGGTGGTGATTGCTTGAAGAAAAGTTTCGAGCGGATCAGAGATGGAAATGGCAAAGTTTCAAAGTCAAAAAACTAGCATTAGTGTACAGAATCAAATCTGATATTTGCAAAGTGAGTTGTATATTTTTCAGATAATACTGCTGCTACTTTCTAACCATTGTAACAGTCAAAATCCTTTTAACGAAGGTTGACCTAATAGTCATATGTTAAATCCTTTCAACAAGGTTGCATTCTAATGGAGTGTATGTAAGTCCTATGACTAGGCTCACTTTTAATAGGGTGATTGAAATCCTTTAACCGGATCACATTTGACAATGGATATTGTAACCTTTGACAGGGTTGGCTTTTTACCGAGCTCACTTCAGAAGAGTGAAAATAATAGTAGCATGTTACAAAGTGGTTTTTCCCAAATTGGGTTTCCACTATAAATCCTGGTGTTTTACTTGTGTGAATGTTTAGATCTGAACATAGCTATGTTTTACAAGTTAAGTTACAATTGGGTAGTGGACTGCATTGTTAGATGTTTCTATTATTGAATCAATGATGATCGAGTTTGTTTTGGTTTTGGATCTAATTTAAGGATAATTTTATGAGATTGTTTTATACATCAGGACCTAAGAACAACTGATTCACCCCCCCTCTCTGTTGTTCTAAATCATATTAACAATTGGAATCAGAGCTAAGTTACTTATTATTAGTGTTGATAGATATCAATTTTAAAGGGGTTTGAAGCAAATGATCAGGATGTAAAAGAAGGAGGTACCGAAGCTGAACAAAGAAAATTACCCTACATGGAAAAGCTTGATGAAGCTGCATCTATCTGGTATTGGTGACTCTACAAAGTATTACATTGAGAACAATTATGTCTCACCTGTCACACCTTTGACTACCGAAGAAATGAGAGCTAAGCAAGAACATAATCAAGCAATGCTGGAAATTACATCTACCCTAAGCTATCCAGAATTTGAGGACATTAAGGACTGCACAACTGCAAAGGATATGTGGGACACTCTTGCAAAGATCTATGGTGGTGACTTGAATGTGCTGAAAGAAAAGGTTGAGAGTCTTAGAGGTAAGTTTGATGAAATAAGAATGCAAGAAGGAGAAAGCATTACACAATATTGTAGTAGAATAAAAGAAGTTGTGAATGCTATTAGAGGAGCTAATGGGACTATTGATGATGAAACTATAATTGGGAAAGTATTAAGAACCCTACATCCTATATATGCTATTAAGATCTCAGCTATTCAGGAATCTAGATGTAACTCTGTTAATGTGCTTACTTTAGAAAGTTTGGTTGGTAAGCTGTCTACTTTTGAACTCTCTAATTATGATAATTTCACTATTGGAATCATTGGAAATGTTGAATCTTCTTTTAAGTCACAGCTAGTTCTGAACAAGCCAAAGAAATAAAAAGAAAGATGCATCAGTGAAAGTGAAAGTGATAGTGAAAGTGACAATGACACTTCTGATGAAGACCTAGAAGATCTAGAAGCTCTTATGGCTAGAAGACGGAGAAGAGGAAAAGGAAAGTATAAAGGTAAACTCCCTATTATATGTTTTGCATGTAATAAAGTTGGTCATATAGTTGCTAGATGTCCTGATAGGAAGGATAAAGATGATGAAAGGAAAAGCAAACACAAAGACAAAAAAGATGATAGAAGCTACCGATGGAACAAAGACTACAAGGGAAAAGGTAAGTGTGTACTCTAAATAGTCCACTTCTCTAAATCATTGCTTCCAAGAGAATCCATGGATTGGAAATCTTGAGAAATTAATTTAGAGCTCCCTAGGCATGGAGTGCAAGGGTGTTAAGAATGCTCTCAGCTAGAGCTATTAAGCCAATAACCTTGCTAGTAAACCATGCAATGGGAGATTCAATGGAGACAAGGGCAAGAATGCCAATATCTTCAAGAATCAAATAGAAATGCAAATGCAATGCAACTATGCTAGAAATGGAAATGCAAGCAATGCTATGAAAGGAAATATGCAAGTATTACAAAGCCTCCTAATTAAGCTAGATGAATTAATCTAAAGTATAAAGGAAACTAGGCTAAATACGAAGCTATGAATGCCATGATAAATGAAACTAGAACAACATGTAGATGCAAAAGCCAAGAATGCTCCAAATCTTCAAAAGCTCCAAAGTGACCTAGAAAACCTACAACATAACATTAGCATAAAATTTTTGGGGATCTAGAATGAAGAAGAGAGCTCTCCTTTTATAGAAATTGAAAAGGAATGGACCATAAAGATTAAGAGGCAAAAGATTTAATCAATGGCGGAGCTTGAAAGAGGAGAAATCCATGTGTACAAGTATCCTCCAATGAGAAAATAAGAGTTGACTTTTGTGCCCATATGAGACAAAAAATGCTTTTTCCCTTTTTATAAAATGCTTTATTTGTGCAACTTAGGATAAGAGGAAAAGTGGGGGCTTTTTATTTATTAAAAGGGGAGGAAATTACTTTTAAATAAATAAAGACTTTAGGATAAGATGGTTAGCCCATAGAATAAAATCAAATAAATGATAGAACTAGGATTTGATCAAGAATAAGCAATTGATGATTTTAGCAAAAGGGGATAATAATCTAGGTGACCATTTTTAGGTGATTATATTTGCCCCTCTTTGACTAATGTGTGATAGATCTAGGAACACATTATGTCAAAGAATAGATCAGCCAAGAAGGCAATAGAGATCTGACTCCAAAGAATGAAGTGCAGAGAGATAGAATTGCCTACATGGTCAGCCTGGTAGCGACAGTACTGAACACTTAGGAAAGAGATGGACAGTATCAGAATTTGAGATGAGAACTAACATGTCAAGCACAAAGATAGATCTATCAGAGAAAATGGAATGGTCAAGCATATGCTCTATAGAATAGCCAATAGGATATGATGTGTCTGCCCCCTCAGGATCAAAATTAAAATCAGGTAGAGGGAAGGCAAAAGAAAGAGCAACATGATCAAATCACTAGAAATCATAATCAAAGATGAAAGATAAGAGAATAACCATCAAGAAGTGAAGATATGCCCTAATCAAGGCCTCAAAGAGAGAGATGAATGAAAGACTAGAAGGGTGAGAGAGATGGAGATGAAGAAGGAAAGGATGCCCCAATGAAGGTCAAAGGATCAGGCCTCAAAAGGTCATCCAACTACATGGAAGAAGGAGAAATGTGATTTGGACGGTCAAGGTGAACTCAGAGTTCAGTTTCGATCCCAAAATGAAGAGAAAATAGTGTGATATGAAAGAAGAGAATCAAAAGATATGATTAGGAAGAAGTGAAAGGTGAGCATAGTTGACTGATAGGTCCATGAAAGATGAAAAGAGAGCTCTCTCCATTTGCAAGATGAAAAAATAACTATCATGAACCTAAGAATGCAAACTACTATGAAAAGTGGTTTACTTGCAAGGTCACAAAGCTTTTAGGCTCTAATATTCATCATCGAGTGTTATTGGTAGCATCAGAAGATCATACAATGCACACTAGTATAACTATGTGAATCTGAATATGATCTATATCAGATAGATATGCGGGAATATCACCTAAGCACAAAAGACATGTAAGTCAAGATGACTAGTGTAGTGAGATTACCTAAGTTTAATATAGCAAGATTATACTCCCATCAAGACACAAGGAAAGTCAAGATGGCTATAAGTATGCACTTGCGAAAATAGTCAAGGATAATACCTTATATATCCTAATGTCAAGTGGAACAAGCATAAATGCTAATGATAGTTAGGACCAACAAAATATACCCACAAGTAGAAAAAGAAATAAAACATGTCCTCATGCCCCAAGTCTTCTAGCTATGCATCATCGAAGACTATCATAGGGACAGAACACTCATCAAAGAAATCATCATAGACAACACACAAGGAAAACAAATTCAAACAAGTCTCAGTGAGTCAAGTGTTTAAGTGCGTGTGTGTAGGTCATAGAGTCAAACTTTGAGTATCGCATCTACCAGTGGGAGATATTGCATCATTTGAGACTGTGGATAGGATATCTGATAAGTGTTGAGAAACACTCGATGCTAGGAAAGTGTTGAAAAACACAATTGGGGTGGTGTTGAAAAACACCATTGGAACCAAGTTGTCTAAGAAACCTGAATGCGCAAAGAGACCCAAGATAAGCTAGAACAACGTATGCCCCCTAGACTAAGACAAGAGTCAATTCTAGGCTAGGAGAGGCAAAGCAAGAAGTGGAGCGGAGGAGCGCCACACAAGACTGATAGACATAGGTGCAAGGGTCTCAAGCAATGCCTGTTTCCAAGTTTTTCACCACTTGATAGATTTATTTATTTTTTGGTGAGACATCAAAGTTCCTATTGCTAGGTTTTCACTAGGATGCTCATTTTTTCAGTACTTTTAAGGATTTTTTCCGCATCATATATGAATTTTTTTTTGTAATTTTTTCAGGATCAATAAAATATATACAAAGAGCTCAAGAACTTCAGACATAGTACTTCTTCAGATGTAGAACATTGATAGGCTCAGTAAGCTCTACTTCCTCTAGCATAGATAACTAAGAGGCACTAGACCCAAATGCTACTGCTGTGATGATAGAAGGCGCCAACTAGTTTGGCAAATAGCAACCAACCTTAAGAAATTTATGAGTTAGCGCAATATCATTAGAGAGTGATCCACATATACCATCATGAACGTCGGCTAGCGCCTTCTTTGACTCCTCTATTTCTAGACACCTAAGGATAGTTCCATCTAGACCCTTCCTATATAAGTCACCAAAGATGAGGGTAAAGTGTGAGGTGTTATGGATGATATTTTCAAGGATAACATGATCTTGGAAATAGGAAAAGATGGTGGCATTGTAGGGACTATGAGCAAGATAGTGTAATTCTTCCACCAGGAACTGGATGTGGGATTTATGTTTTTTCAATTGTAAAATGGATGCCAAAGTAACCAAGGCATTAGAAGCTTTGATCTAAGCTCTAGGAATGTGCTGAAATATGATAGAGGTGAAATAATTCTTGAAAAAGTTCACCATTTTTTATAGAGAATCAGCTTGTCATCTTTTATTTGATAATCATCATTTTTTAGTAGGTCTTTATTGTTACTTTTTTTAGGTTTAGATACCACCACAATGTGGTTGTCACCATCTGACCATTGCTCTTTTCTTTTGATTTGATGATTGAGATACTTGATTTTTTATTTAGTCCTTTTTGTTGCTGATTCACTAATGGAAGAAATAACAGGTTCAATGGCATGTTGATCTTGGGTGGACCAAGCTATGAGATCTAATTTTGTGAGATGAAATGAAGTGACTGGTTCAATAGCATTTATGCAAGGGATGTCATCTCTGGTGACAAGAGAGGTCGAGCCTATAGGGTAAGGTCTGAAAGTGTTAAGATCTAGACTTGTCATAGAAGGACTAGCATGGTCCACTAAAGCAATACGTGGATTAAACTCATCAAACCCTACGCAAGACTCATCAACTACATCGTGTTGGTCACCATAAGTATGAACCACATCCACTTCCATATCCACTGTGGAAGATCCGTTGGAGAGAGTATCTCATTCATATTCATTTGAATCTATTGTTACGCTTCTACTAGGATGCTTGCACCAAGAAGGTTTAGGACCTTTACAAGTAGAGGCTTCAGCGTCATTATTTGTGAGATCTCCTCTTTTCATTAGCTGAAAAATATTCCTATGTTTCCAGCTTCTAGGTGTAGTTGTCTTAGCTGTGTCCTTAGCAGGTATGTGTTCTTCTCCCAAAAGGAGTGAAGTAGAAGAAAGATTGTCTCCCATTTGAGCCATAGTGTGTAGTGGTGACTCATCTATATTTGTGTCTGAATCACTAATCATGGGAGCATTTCTAGAACATGTAGGGAGGCCATCATCGGCACCATATCCTAGACCTGTTGTAATCTTAGAGGGTCAACCATTAGTATGACTCAAAGGCTCGACTAGGGCATACCCATTATCATTTATAGGTCCTTGACCTTAATAGCCCATTTTCTACAAAAATTTATAGCCTTTACCATAGTGCTTAGGAGAAATGGGAGTAGCAATAGTGGTACTATCTTCTTTGTCTCTATAGATCCATTCTCTAACAACTTGTTCTTCTCTTTCTACCTCTAGGGGTATGGACGCTTGAAAAAAATTACCAAAAATTGTCATGGTAGAAGCAGAAGGCTTCATCTTATCAAAAGGTCTCCCATATGATCTAGGGGAAGTAGGCATAGCAGCAAGGGAATCCAACATGTATTCACCCATACCAAGGCTCATCATCTTAAAATTTTTCTCAGTGGCAACCAAGGATGCAGTAGGATCATTAGAGGGTTTGTTGTGAGGAACAAACATTTCAGCAATAGCAAGAGTATTGATAGCAATAGAATGATCCCCAGGAATCACAATTTCAGCTCCATTATGGGGGAATTTGACACACTGATGGTATGTAGAAGGCACAGCTTGCATGTCATGGATCCAAGGATGACCCAAAATGATGTTATAAGCAAGTGGGATGTCCAATACTTGGAACATAATATCTTTTGTGACAGGGCCCACTCGAACAGGCAACATGACAAGACCTTTGGAAGATCTTTCAACTTCATCATATGCTTTTATAGTGATTTTTCGCTTAGGATTGATAGCAAATTTTGGCAAATCCAATTATTGTATGACATTGAAAGAAATAATATTTAACCCTGCACCATTGTCTATCAGGACTCAGTGGACTCAGGTACGGTAGACCATAACTTCAATATGTAAGGCAAGATTGTGAGGGTGACTAATAGATACATCATCTTCTACAAAAAAGGATAGATAATGAGGTGATGAGATGTGGTTGACCATAGCCTGGAACCTATCTAGTTCGATGTCATTAGGGACATTAGCTATACACAAAGCCTTTTCAAGGATATCCTTGTGCAAAGGGGATAGCTCAAGCAAATCAAAAATAGATATATGTGCAGGTGTCTGTTGCAACTAATGGACAAGATCATAGCTAGACAAAGCTAAAGGAACTGTTGGTTTGAAAGATGAGGATAGCTTGGGATCAGGTGCAATTTTAAGGACCAGTTTAGCTTGCCCCCTAGTAACAGCATTCAATGCCTCACTTTGGGAAGATGAACTACCTCGTGTTTGCAAGACCAACTTTGGCATACCATGATTGGCTATATTATCATCTTGAGGTCTCATCATAAGAACACTCTCAATAGGCTCTACCATGTTGATCATAGGAAAATCAGAAGTATATGTGTAGTTGATCTTAGCATCATGATTCTTCTTATGTGCTTGAGAGGTTTCACCTTTGTCATACTTAGGTAGAGGATCTTTGAAAGCCTGGTGATTAGAGTTTTTAACTAAGCCATCTATGAGAATTGTGCCTCCATCAAAGAGATCTTGTATATAATCTTTAAGCATGAAACAATTGGTATTCTTGTGTCCCTTGTTTTTATGATAGTGCCAGTAATGATCCTCTCTCCACCAATCAGGCTTAACTGGCAAATCATAGGGATGAGTTTTCTTAGGAAGCTGTTATACATAGAATTTGCACCCTTAGTTCAAGCTCTCATAGTCTTGATAACTCAGTATAACAAGGGACTCATCTCAAGGTTGTGGGACCTTTTGCTAACCGAGATGAGACCTCTAAATTCTAGGCTGGTTCCTCTTGGATAGTCACCCAGATTTGCTCTTAACAAGAAAGTAAACTTTGAGGGGAAAGGGTTAGAAGGAATGCATGAAAAGGGAAATGACTGAAAGCAAATCTACCTACTAGGTGATGCACCGAACTTGGGTTTGGATCTCAGTATAGAGGAATGAAACCAGTGGAAGAATCAAGTCTAATAAGTCACCACTCACTAGATAGGTTTGCATAAGTATTTCATAGGAAGGCCTGGATAGAAGACTCAAACTATGACCTATAAAAAAGCATCCACTCCTATAGCTCGGTGCAGGATTGAGACAAGACTATTAGGGGCTGAAAAATACCCACAAAACATCTAAATTAGATCAAACACAACAACACACACAGCTAGAGAAAGAGAGAGGGACCAGGAACCCCAATTTCCATTAACAGCATTCATAAACCTCAATCCAATAAGAGACAAACTCAGACAAGGAAGCATAGGAACAGGAGAAATGCCACAAAATACTCTACAATGTTTGAATTTATTAATGAAAACTTACAATTTGTGGAAAACCAAGGAGCAGGAAAAATGCTACAAATGGTTCTCCAAGAAAAGACTTTCTTTTTTACAAAATGCAAATTTTAAGCACTACTGGCTCCAAAAAACAATATATACCACTCACTACATGCAGGCAAGAATCAAAAATATCTCCTTAGGGTTACATAAATCAGCAATAGAATAATCAAGTCTAAAACAAGTCACCTCTGATCATAAATGTACACCAACATATCCCAGTAGATCAGATACATTTGTGTTTGCGTGTTCACTTCATGCTTTTTCCTGCAAAAAAATTGGCCACCATGATCTATCTACCCTCCTGCAACCCCACTCTGCCATGAATGCTCATAATCCGATCAGATCTTGAAAGGACCCAAAACAATGCCCTTAAAAACTCTGCAAACTCCTTAACTGCAATCGCCTTCAAAAATTCAATTTTCAGCTACCCTACCGCTTTGCACATTATCTTCGAAATAATACCCATGAAAAATAGGCTACACCACTTTTGAAATGAACCTGGTTGCATGATCGCATGAGCTGAAAGGCCTTCATGTGATCATGCGACATCCCCTTGAAAACTGCCCTACCGCCAACCACTCTCTGCCAAGCCTGGAAACCTTGCTAAATCACATCCACTAGCTCGGTGAACAAAGAAAACCTATGGGCACCACCAAGTTAGAAGAAAAGGAAGGCCTCTGCTAAACCACCACCAACAAAGTCCAGCCCTATAAAATCTACCAACTGTCAAACCCTTTGCCATGTGGACCAATCAAAAACTGACCACATGCCTTGAAAAGTTAGTGGTCGCATGATCGCATGAGGCCGAAAGGCTTCATGCGATCATGTGACAACCCTTCGAAAAACTTGCCTTTGCTTGACAAATGCTCAGGCCCACAAGATGACACATGGCATGCCCTCATTCATCTCGGCCACCACATGAGCAACCACCTCGGCACCCTGACACGGACCCATAGCAACAGTGCTTGCAAGCACAAAACCACCAATAGTTTGTCGCATGGTCGCATGGGCTCGAAAAAGCCCATGTGATCATGCGACTAACCATATGATGCTAGCATGCCAATCGCAAACTATCACCTGCAGATCGCTACCCGTGAACCATCACCGCTTGTCACATGATCGCATGCGACCAGGAAGGCCCATGCGATCATGCGACAATAGTAACCTATGGCCCTTGGTTTCAATGCCACAGGCCAGCACCAAACCACAGGTGGTTAGTTGCATGGGTGCATGGGCTCAAAAGAGCCCATGCGATCATGCGACAAACCACATGATGCCACCCCAACCGCTAGGTGACTGCCGATCCCACTAATGATAGAGAAAGGGCCCACCACTAGGTGTCGTCCTGTCACATGATCGCATGTGGCCAGGAAGGCCCATGCAATCATGCAACAACCATAGGATCTAGATTGTACTTGCACAGCCAGATGGAACTGGGATCCACCTGTTAGAGTTGCGTGCTTAGGGAAAAAAGCTGATGCCAGAGAAATATAAAGTGCAGAGGCGGTCGAAAATAGACTGGGTTTTCAGACCAGGGTCAAAAAAATAGAGAATTTTCAGCGCTAAGAGGTCAAAAACACACTGGATTTTTGACACTTTGAGTGTTTTACTTGGAAAACAAGACTGTGGCCAAAAAGGAATGACAGGGAATTTTTTGGGCAACATTTTGGCAACCTCTATGGGATGTTAGCCTGCTAGACATAGACCAGTAGCCTTGATGTATCCATTGGGCATTGGAGTCACTTCTTTGCACAAAAACTTTCAGAGACCAAAAACTAAACTGGGAAGACAAACCTGTGCACCCACATCTCTTGGAAAATAGGGAAAAGCTAAACTAGCAAGCTGGAAGAAAGCAGGGAAAATATTTACAAGGATTTACAAGGACCTACAAAGAAGGATTAACCTCAAAGCATGGCTTCAAGTGGAAACCATTCACTAAGATTGGCAGGGTAGCTCCTTCAAGGGTTGAAAGCTAAAAAGCGTTGGATCCTCTGCACTCTGTTATAACAAATGGTCCACCCCAAAAGGAATCAAACTTTGTGTGCTTGCCAGGTTTTGACCTGAACTCATCCCATTTGAGAACTAAATCTCCAACCTTGAAGTCTCTGTTCCTGGCTCTTTTATCAAAGCTTCTCTTTGTTTGATTGTGATGGAATGCCATATCCTGCATCGATTTATCTCTAATCTCTTCTAGCTCCATCAACTGGGCGTATCTGGTTTGCATAGGATCACTTTCCTCAAACAAGGCATACTGAGTGGCCAAGTCCAAGGCAAGTAATTCAGTTGAAATAGATAACTTAGCCTCTTTACCATACACTAGCATGTATGGGGAATTACCAATGATTTTCTTTGGGGTAATTCTATCTAACCACAAGGCAGATTTCAATTTAGTATGCCAGTCTCTCTGACTGTCTTGCAGGGTCCTTTTGATTATTCTAATCAGATTCTTATTTGTTGATTCTGCCAAACCATTCCCTTGGGGATAGTAATTGGAACTTGTATTCAGACAAATTCCCTTCTTGACTGCCCACTCTAAGACTTTGAGGCCTGTAAATGCTAATGCATTGTCCGAAACTATAGAATCAGGAATGCCAAATCTATGAATGATGTCATCATAAAAACTTAAAACAGCACTCTCATTAGCTTCCTTTAAAGTGATTGCCTCTGTCCACCTAGTGAAATAATCAGTTGCAGTGATTATCCACTTGTGTCCTGCACTAGATGGAGGGTTAATCATGCCAATGAAATCTATACCCCACTTCATGAAGGGCTGCTCTGTTTTGACTGGCTGTAGGGGCAGAGCTGCAAATCTTTCCTTCCCCACAAAAATAGCACATTTGATGCATCTTCTAACATAATCATGACTATCTTTGAAGATAGATGGCCAATAGTATCCAGCCCTCATGATCTTAAAAGTTGTAGTCCTAGGAGAGAAATGGCCACCAGAAGCTCCATCATGAAACTCAAATAAGACATCTACAACCCTTTCTGAATCTATGCATCTTAGAAGGACACCATTTTGATCCTTTCTAAAAAAAAATTTATCTATTAGCACAAAAGGAATAGATTGTAGCTTGTAATACCTCCTTTTTGCTGAATCTAGGCCTGTAGGACATTGTCATGTCTTCAAATAATTGATCATATTAGGCAACCAACTAGTTGCCTTCGCTTGCTCTCCTATAGAATGCACCACTAGAGATGCATCTATGTATTCCAATTCCTTTGAACTTCCATCTTCTACCAAATGCTCACAAAGACCTCTTCCTCTAACTAGTTTGGTAATCTAAACATCTATGTCATATTCCATCACCTTGGTGATCCAACTAGCTCTTTTTTCATTTAGGTCCTTAGAAAGCAAAAATTCTTTGACACTTGGATGGGTAACCATCAAATGCACCTTGCTATGGTTCAACAAATGTCTAAATTTTTTTAGGCTCTTTACCACAGCAAGAACATACTTTTCTACAAAAGAGTATCTTTGTTCATACTCCTCTAAACCTTTGCTAAAGAAAGCAATAGGCTGCTCTAATCCTTTAGCATTTTCTTGAGTCAACATTGCAGATATAGCATCATGACCCCCATAAGCATAAAGGATAAAATCCTTACTAAAATTTGGGTTTAGGAGAGCAGGAGCTTCTGTTAAGGCTTCTTTAATAGCTTGGAAGTTGACTTTTCCTTCTCTGGTCCAACCGAAGGCTGAACCCTTCTTCAACATGGCTATCAAAGGCTTGAGTAACTCTGCAATGTTAGGCAAGAATCTCCTAACAAAGTTAATTTTTCCTATGAAAGATTGGAGACTTTTCTTGTGATGCGGTAATGGTAGTTCTAAGATGGCTGCAATTCACTCAAGGTCCATTGTAATTCCCTCTTTGGATACTACATATCCTAATAGTTTTCCTTCATGAACTGCAAACACACATTTCTTGGGATTAAGGGATATCCCAAATTCTCTGCATCTTTCAAAAATCTGCCTCAAATGTCTAATATGGTCTACTGCATGCTTTGAGTAGATAGTTATGCCATCTAGGTAGACCAGCACAAACCTATACATGAGGCCCTTAAAGGCCATATCCATTGCCTTTTGAAATGTAGCACTTGCATTCGACAAACCAAAGGGCATCTTCTGATATGCCATGGTTCCCCACTTGGTTGTAAATGCAGTCTTATATTGATCCTCCTCTTTCACTAAGATTTGATTGTATCCTAAATAGCCATCCAATAATGAGAATCTCTCAGATCCAGAGATACATTGTATAATTTGTTCCATAGAGGGTAGTGGATGGTGGTCTTTTAATGAGGCTCTATTCAAATCCTAGAAATCAACATATAACCTCAGCTCCCCATTCTTCTTCCTGACAGGAACAAGGTTGGAAACCCAACTAGTATGTTTGATGGGGTAGATGACACCACTTTCTATTAGTTTGAGTACTTCCCTATGCATAAGTGGTTCAAGCTTGGGATTAATAGGCCTTTGCTTTTGCCTTACTGGTTTAGCATCAAGCTCCAATTCAATAGTGTGCTAAGCAAGGGTAGGATCAAAACACTTGAGGTCTTCATATCCCCATGCAAAAACATCACTGAATTCTCTGAATAATTTAGTGTAAGCTTGCTTTTCTGAATTAGTGTTTACTTTTCCAAATTGCAGGCTCTTACCTGGTTCCAACTCTAATCTAGCACAATGTTCCTATTGGACTTCCAGGACAGCTTTATTTTTCTTGACTTCATCATCCTTGTTGAAGATAGTCTCTAAGGTGACAAGACCTTTAGGAATCTTATTAGATTTAAGTTGTATCACTTGATCACCATAGTTATGTGATAATCTCTTTTGATTGTGCCATGAAAAGATATCCTCTTCAAACAAGAACTGCAAATTTTGTTCATCATTGTCAAACACTTGCCAATTAATATCATTATCGGGAATTGAAGGTCTGACAATAATTTTAATGTGTTGTTGATATGTCTCCTTTGAAATGCTATTGGGAATGTCAAACTGAGATCCAATAGCAGCTAACCTATCAGCATTTTGATTTAACTTTCTAGGGATAGCAATGATATTGAAAGCATGGAAATCTTCAATTGCATCCCAAACTCTATGTTTGTATGCTTTCATGACATCATTTTTGGTTGCACTCATCCCTCTCACTTGGTTGACAACAAGTTCACTATCACCATATACCTTTAACTCTTTAAGCCCTCTTTTCCTGGCCAACTCTAGTCCATTAACTAGACTTTCATACTCTACAGTGTTGTTGGTGTAGGAAAAACTGAATCTAAAGGCAGTGTAATACCTTTCTCCTTTTAGGGATACTAGCATAGCACCTCCACCAGAACCATGTCTACTTCTAGCTCCATCAAAAAAAAGCTCCTAGACCTGACTATCTTGATTATCCGAATCAGTGCATTCTTTGAGAAGGTTTGGTTCTATGGCCCCACTTTCTTGAATCAGATAACTCCCCAAACCAAAATCCCAAACAAGACTCTCTTGGATCTCTGGGGTTCTTTCATCTAGGATAATATCAGGGATACTCTCTATTTTGGTGCTTGCTTCACTAATAGTTGGGAAATCATTGTCATCAAATATAGGACAATTAGTATTGATGGAATTGGACACATACGGCTCTATATGATGTATTGCTAAGGCTTCTAATTTAATGGTGACTTTGGTACCATACCTTGTATGGAAGAGCATGTGAGACTAGTCAGAAGAAAGATAACCTCCTATCTTGGCTGTGAACTCTCTTGAGAGACATATGGAAAACAATGCAGGGAGATCTATGATATATATGTCAAGGAGAATGGAAAAATTAGGACTAGCATGGAGAATCAGACTGGTATCCTTGACCACACCTATAGTACTAACTAACGATCCATCAAGTTGTGTAACCTTCTTTTGGAAGGGTTCATATTTAAGTCCTAATTGATCAGCCACTTTCTTGGGCATTACAGTGCTAGTAGCTCCACTATCTACCATACAATTATGCACTAAAGATTTCCCAATAATTAAAGATACGTAGAAAGGAGGTGGCTTTAAATTCCTACCTTGCATGGTATTGGCCTTGGAGTTGCTAGTTGGAGTCTCCTTTTCTTGATCAGTGTTGACCAACACTGGCTTTGTAGTTTCTTTTGTAGGTTGAGGATTCGCTACCTGTCTCATGGCCTTCTCCAAAATTTTAGGTTGTCTTGGAATAGACAAAGAGTCCCACATAGACATGGTGACATTCACCTTCTTCATGTTGTCTACAATGTTATAAGGTGCCACAGTGTGTACCCTTTGTTTTTCTTTTACCATGATGGGTTCTACCTCTTTTGGAACTTGGCCTTCTTTGCTTGAGGCGACAGGGGCCTCCTTGGATATGATAGGGGTAGCTTGCTACAGTGGCTCTATAGATGTAGTGGCCTTAGCACCTGAATCTATTATCTCCATGTCTTGGGCTCTTCTCTTTGCTCTTCTGTAGGCAACAAAAGTAGCTTCATCATTGACTCCATTAAAATTCGGTTGCTTCCAATTGAAAAGAGCGGTCTCATTCTCTTGTGTTTCTTGTTGAAGAGCTATCCCACTAGAAGGATCCTTTGTTTGAGCTTGTGAAGCATTTTGAACCATTAGTGCTTGGTTCATCCATCCATTAAAACATGTAGCTTGATTGTGGGGTTGATTGCAAGGGAAACACCATTCATTATCGATGGCCATATTGTTTTGACTAGGAACCATATCCCTGACTGGATTTACAGAATTAAGAGGTGCAGGGTTATACGGTTGGAATGGCCTTTGGTTAAAGCCTTATCTTTGTCCTTGATAGCCTCCTTGATATGGTGGCCTATTTTGTTGATAAGGTTGTCCTTGATTTTGGTATTGTTGATTAGGACTTTGGCCTTGTGATTGGAAGGGCAGCCTAATGCCTTGGTTTTGTTTCTTCAAGTTTGTGACCTCTTTGGTTAGAGACTGCAGCAAGTTTTTCATTTCTTGCATACTAGTTTGCTGACTATTCTTCACCTCCTGTAACTCTTGGGAGAAATTTGTTGCAACATGTTCTTGACCACTGGTACTAACTTGAGGTGCTGATATTGTGGGAATAGGGGTAAATGGGGGTACTTGTGTAGGTGCAATGGGTTGAAGGCTAGGGAAGATAGGCATAGGAGGTCTCCAATGTATCATGCCTGCTTGGATCAAACAATTTTTAGCCTTGACAGTAGTGTCAAAGGCTTGAGGTAAAGTGGTACCACCCGTAGACTGGATCATGACAGAAATTTAGTTATTTAGACTTTGTAAGTAATATAGGAAGGCATGGTCAGCTGATGGCCTTACAGAGACTAGGATTCTATTCCATGTTTTAAGGAATCTACTATTATAGTCTTTCATTTGCTCTTGAGGGTCTATTTTTATAGTTGTTAATTGCTCAACCAAAGACAAGTTATCTAATTTATCCTCAAAATGCTTGCTTAATGCATCCCCTAATTCATCCCATGAAGTAATAGAACCAATAGTTAAAGTTCTAAACCACTCTAGAGCCTTACCTTTTAGAGATGCTACTAATAATTTGGTGGCCACATCTTCTTGAGTAATGTTGTGTATGCTACAAATGGTGGTCACATCCCTTATGTGTTCAAAGGCTTTTGTCTGTCCCTCCCTTGTGAAATCAGGTATGATCTTTAATGCCACCAAGGGCACATCATGATGTACTGCAAAATTTAATGGGCTCCCCTGATTAAAAGGTGCAAAGGTGAAATTTCTAGCCATTTTAGGAGGCGTAACCTGGAGATTAACAACTATATGAGCTGTATCTGCTAGATTTGGATCTTCTTCTTCTTCTAGATCTCTAGTCAGAGATCTACCTCTTCTTCTGAAATGAGAGAGGAGAGGTCTCCTCTCTGAAGTATCAGGAGGTGTAGATTGGACTCTTCTTGTAGGAGATTTCTCTAAGTTGACCTACCTTTGTAGCTTCTTTTCAAGGGCAACTCTGAAAATTTAGCAGGCTTTGAGCTTCTAGTCTCTATCTTTCTCATAAACTTTAGACAAGGTTGGCTTGAGTCTTTGAAACTAGTGGAGTCGCCAGATATACTTGATAGAACAACCTCTAAAAGTTTGTTTTATGCAATTTGTATATCAAAGATGACATAATTTCAACAAATAAACTTCTTTGTTGTCCCATCGGGCATGCTAGAAATGTTTATACACTGAATTTACACCCTTAGTTCAAGCTCTCATAGTCTTGATAACTCAGGTGTAACAAGGGACTCATCTCAAGGTTGTGGGACCTTTTGCTAACCAAGATGAGACCTCCAAATTCTAGGCTGGTTCCTCTTGGATAGTCACCCAGATTTGCTCTTAATAGGAAAGTAAACTTTGAGGGGAAAGAGTTAGAAGGAATGCATGAAAAGGGAGATGACTGAAAGCAAATCTACCTACTAGGTGATGCACCGAACTTGGGTTTGGATCTCAGTATAGAGGAATGAAACTAGTGGAAGAATCAAGTCTAATAAGTCACCACTCACTAGATAGGTTTGCATAAGTATTTCATAGGAAGGCCTAGACAGAAGACTCAAACTATGACCTGCAAACAAACATCCACTCCTATAACTCGATGCAGGATTGAGACAAGACTGTTAGGGGCTGAAAAATACCCACAAAACATCTAAATCAAATCAAACATAATAACACACACAGCTATAGAAAGAGAGAGGGACCAGGAACCCCAATTTCTATTAATAGAATTTTTTAACCTCAATCCAATAAGAGACAAACTCAAACAAGGAAGCATAGGGATAGGAGAAATGTCACAAAATACTCTGCAATGTTTGAATTTATCAATGAAAACTTACAATTGTGGAAAACCAGGGAGCAGGAAAAATGCTATAGATGGTTCTCCAAGAAAAGACTTTCTTTTTTACAAAATGCGAATTCTGAGCACTACTGGCTCCAAAAAACAATATATACCACTCACTGCACGCAGGCAGGAATCAAAAATATCTCCTTAGGGTTACATAAATCTACAATAGAATAATCAACCCTAAAACAAGTCACCTCTGATCATAAATGTACACCAACATATCCCAGTAGATCAGATACATTTGTGTTTGTGTGTTCACTTCATGCTTTTTCCTGCAAAAAAATTGGCCACCATGATCTATCTACCCTCCTACAACCCCACTCTACCATGAATGCTCATAATCCGATCAGATCTTGAAAGGACCCAAAATGGCACCCTTAAAAACTTTGTAAACTCCTTAACTACAACCGCCTTCAAAAATTAAATTTTCAGCTACCCTACCGCTTTGCACATTATCTTCAAAAGAATACCCATGAAAAATAGGCTACACCACTTTTGAAATGAACTTGGTCGCATGATCGCATGAGCTGAAAAGGCCCTTCATGCGATCATGCAATGTCCCCTTGAAAACTGCCTTGCCGCCAACCGCTCTCTGCTAAGCCTGGAAACCTCGCTAAATCGCATCCACCAGCTTGGTGAACAAATAAAAACCTACGGGCATCGCCAAGTTAGAAGAAAAGGAAGGCCTCCACTAAACTACCACAAACAAAGTCCGGCCCTACGAAATCTGCCAACTGTCAAACCCTTTTCCACGTGGACCAATCGAAAACTGACCACATGCCTTGAAAAGTCAGCGGGTCGCATGATCGCATGAGGTCGAAAGGCTTCATGCGATCATGTGACAACCCTTTGAAAAACTTACCTCTGCTTGACAAATGCTCAGGCCCACAAGATGACACATGGCACACCCTCATTCATCTTGGCTGCGCCATGAGCAACCACCTTAGCACCCTGGCACGGACCCATAGCAAAACTACCCATGAGCACCAAACCACCAAAAGTTTGTTGCATGGTCGCATGGGCTCAGAAGAGCCCATGCAATCATGCAACTAAATACATGATGCTAGCATGCCGATCGCAAACCATCACCTATAGACTGCTACCTGTGAACCGTCACTGCTTGTCGCATGATTACATGCGGCTAGGAAGCCCATGCGATCATGCGACAATAGTAAACCTGTGGCCCTTGCTTTCAACGCCACCGGCCAGCACCAAACCATAGACGGTTAGTCACATGGGTGCATGGCCTTGGAATAGCCCCATGCAATCATGTGACAAACCGCATGATGCCACCCCAACCGCTAGGTGACTGTCGATCCTGCTAACGGTAGAGAAAGGCCCACCACCAGGTGTCATCCTATCGCATGATCGCATGCGGCCAAGAAGGCCCATGCGATCATGTGACAACCATAGGATCTAGATTGTACTTGCATGGCCAGATGGAATTGGGACCCGCCTGTCAGAGTTGCGCGCTTAGGGAAAAAAGCTGATGCCAGAGAAATATAAAAGTGTAGAGGTGGTCAAAAAATAGACTAGATTTTTAGACCGGGGTCAAAAACATAGAGAATTTTCAGTGCTGAGAGGTCGAAAACACACTGGATTTTTGACACTTTGAGTGTTTTACTTGGAAAATAGGACTGTGGCCGAAAAGGAATGACAGGGAATTTTATGTGGGCAACAGAAGTGTAAGATAATTATTGGCAACCAAAGTCTTAAGAATCACATCATATGGTTCAGCCAATGGGGTATAGACCCATCCTCAGTATTGCTTCTTAGGTTTGTCTACATTCTGAGGCTTAGGAGCATTTTGAGCATTGGCAGCCTCTTGTTGTTTTGCTACATAGATGGAATTAGAAAGATTGAAAGCAAGCTCTTTAGCTTTAGGAACATCTACAACCCCCATCATTGACAACATACTTATTCCTATTCCACAGTTTGTTCTTGTCCTTGCCATTTCCTCTAGTATCTTTATTAATAAAAATATCCCCCTTTCTAATGGCCACATCCTCAATCCGATATGCACTTTCAACCATGTCATTGAAAGAGGAGAATAGTTGTTTCCTTAGATCATAATATAGCTCAGGCACAAGAGTGTTGATGAAAATGTCAATCTTTTCCCTTTTAGGTAGCTGACAAGGATATCGAGAATACAATGACCCTCCAACATTGTAAGTAAGTGGAAAATAACTCTCTTTGGTTTTGCCTCAAAGCACCAAGATCTATCATGGTGATAGGTGTGTGTGTGAAAATTGTACCTGATCTGTAGACACAACACTTCAGTAAAATATTAGAGGTTAGCAAAAATCAAAATCATGCAAAATTAAAATCTAATCTAACCAAGTGATTTACTGCCTTCTAGTAGGTGCGAGATTGATGTTCTCAGATTGTAATCGAGATCAGTGACCTAGATGACACCTAAATGAAGGATTTGAATGCAATTGATCTAGATTTTTGGTATTTTTCTATACAATAAGAATGATTAATCTGATATGAAATCTATGCTAGATGAAATTGATATGCTATGAATGCTATTGAAAAATTGATATGCAATGCTAATCTAACAATGATATACAATATGAATGCAAAAATAAGATTGATCTCACAAAGATGTCGATTCGCAAGAGCTTTGATTCTTCAATTCCAATTCTCCAGCGTGATTGTGCAAATTTTGTGGATGACTTTGACAAAGTACGCTTGCAAAATTATGAGATGCTTGGATGCAAATTTGAGAGATTTTAGAGATGAATTATGAAGAGCTAAGCCTTGTTTTTATAGAAATCCAGGGCTTTGGAGGTGCATGAGAAAAAGCCATAAATCACTCAAATAACTCAGGTTAATTTTTGAGTTATTTTTAAATAAAGGATAATTAACTCACAAAAACATGCAAAAGCTAAGTTTTAACTCAAAATAGAGTTTAGCTTTAATTGATAATTGATAGTTGTCTGCTTTTATGATTGTGCATGTTTTATTTATGAATTAATTTAATAATAAAGTGATTTATGCTCAACTTAACTGCTTTTAAAAATAAAACAATTGATTTATGGGTTAATCAATTATTTAATCAAACTTTTATTAAAAACTCTATTATTAAATAATGACAACTTGCTTTAATTAATTAAATAAGAATTTAATCAATTATTCATATGATATTAGATTTATTGTCAAAATTAAATAATACAATTAATAATAGATATAATTAAATTTAATTACATAATTAAGTGGTAAATATTAAATCTAATTAATTAAATATGAAAATATTCAATTAATCAAACTGTAAGATAAATGTGATTTATTGCCAAATAATTATAAAATTAAAGATAATTATGATGATTAGGAATATTGCTAGGAATATTCCCTGATGCAGAATTTAAGATAATCAATTAGATTTGATGATGTTCAGATGTGCCTTAGGTTAGGACTTCGATGTCGATTTTGTTCAATTTGTCGATGTAGGAGGTTAATGAACTTATAGCCTATTTTTGGGGTATTACATTTTGCCCCTCTTTGAATTACTGTGCGAAGCGCAGTGGTTCAAAGATAGTCTGTGTTTGATAAAGATATGAAACTGATTCAAAAGATAAACCGATCTCAAGATAGAAACCGATTGAAAGATTTTGAGATAGGAGTTGATTGATATTGAATTTGGTATGAAGATAATAGGTCCTGAATGACCAAAGATAATGTTCACTATAACAAAAAATGAACCTATGATTGTGAAAAAGTGTCCAAAACGTCTGATTCCAAACCTTAGGATTGCAAAGAAGTGAGTGACCCATTCTAGACTCGATTGTCTTAGCAGAACTAGTAGGTATCACATCCAAACCCTTCAGTTGCCGAAGAACCAAGGAAAGAACACTATGATCTGATGGTTGCAAAAACTGATATGGATTACAAGATTAAGAGAATACCAGATTGATATGGATCGATGAATCTGATATGCCCCAAGTGATGATAGATTTGCCTCGAGCGATGAGGTCTTTTTTTTTTTGATGAATCAGTAACTAGACATGATTGTTTGTCTTGATTACTGATGAAAGATATTGATAGATTTGACAGACTTTGAATGATGTGCAATACCATGCCCCCTTCGAGATTAAAATTGAAATCTGACAAGAAAATTCAGCGTTATAGTTTAGAAGCATGTTAATTGATTTGAGAAGTGTGGTGAAACACATTCAAGAACACATTCTGCATCATTTAGAGGTCCAGATGACCAAGTTTGACTAGGTTTGACCATGAGTTGACCATAGTTGACCAAGTTGAAATTTTGATAGTTTGATGTAAGATAATCAGTTAAGTTGAATACTAGATTTTTGTGATGATTGAAGGTCGAATATGCAAGTAGTTAATAATATGAATGATCTCAGATTTGAATTTTGATCCCGAAAAGGATTCTACTTGCTATTTCATTGGAGGAACCTTCGTGTGGGATTTAGCTCTTGTTAGATTGGAAGAATTGATTTAAAGAATCATTTAAGCATTGAAGTTCGTTTAATCATTGTGAGATCATGCAAACATGCAAAATGCAATGAGACATGCAAAATGAAATGAGACATGCAAAATGAAATGCAACCTAAGACCTAGGACCTAGTCACTGATCATATGTCAATTTGTTATCATCATTGAACTTTTTGGTAATCGGATAAATCAATACAATGCCCACTAGCTATGAAACCATAGACATATGAATATCAATTTATATGCGCAAGAATCAATACAACCCCCCACTGGTCAAACAACCATGGACATATGAATATTGATTTTATTTTTGGAATGTCAGATTAGATATAAGTACCAAGGCATAAATGCCAGGATGACCTGAATATCATGTCCATTTTGATATAGCAATTTGTATAAGCATCAAAACATAAACATTGTGATGACTGGAATACTCCTTGCATTACAAACACTTCAAACAGTCAAGAGATCATTCTAAATCCAATGTGAATTACCCGTAGTGACCCTTTATCGTTCACATCCTTAGGCAAGATCATGTTCCACAGCAGGAGAAAGAACTTACTCAAAAAGACAATAGTTAGATCAAACTTCCTTGAATTTTTTGGGTATCAATAGTCGAGGTACGCATGGCCATCCAATTTGAAATAGAGGCTCTTATAGTCAGACACCATTTCAATCCAAAATTTCCAAAGTTGTTAGATTTTCACATACAAGCAGAAGACAAAGAAAAGATTATGCCCCCAGTCATCACTCTCTAAATCCTATAAAGGACATCATCGAAGAGCTTGAAAGGACACAATATGCAAAAATCTCAATGCGAATCAGTAAGCATACAAGAAGATAAAAGCATGTAAAAATCATAGATTATTTTCAGTTGAGTTTTGATGTTTGATTTGTGTTGTAAATGCAAAATCCTTTCTAGAGATGAGACAGACTTGACTGACTCAAATGAAGCTTCAAAGGACTTTGACTGGATATGATCCATCTAAGATACATGGGAGACCATAAGATATGACATTGATTGCCCCCAAGTGTGAACATTGATAGGATACAGACACTTGAGTAGATTGGTGGACAAACCTACTTATTGAAAATTGGAAATGCAAAAACAAACCAGGAGATATGTACAAACTAAAGCAAGACTGAAAGCTGGGAAAGACCAAGATTGTGCTGATAGATGGAGCATTTGGAACAAGTGGCGCCCATTTTCCAGGTTTTCACCATCTTGGCAGAGATTCTATTTTTACTACCAAGGCGCCTGTTTCCAGATTTTCACCAAGGCACTTTTTTCTTTTTTTCTTTTTTTTTTTTTTGTACTTTTGATATTTTTTGATTTTTTTGTACTTTTGATATTTTTTTATTTTTTTGAATTTTTTATATTTTTATTTTTTTTTTTGTGAATCATCAAGGTGCCTATTGCTAGGTTTTCACCAAGATGTTCATTTTTTAAGGACTTTTTCTGATTTTAAAGATTTTTTCAGGACATTTACCAAGCACTGAATGCCTTAGGCATAGAATTTCTTCAGATGGAGAACGTTGATTAGTTCTCGGAGCTGTTCTCCTTCAGTCATTGAGAGTTGATAGGCACCAGAGCCAAAAGTAGCAGTGATTACAAAGGGACCCAGCCAATTAGGTTCAAACTTCCCCTTGCATTCTCGATGGGATTGATTTTTAGGATTTTCTCTCAAGACTAGATCACCAACCTAAAATTTTTTGTGGCTAACTGTCTTGTTGTAGCCTCTAGATATTCTCTTCTGATATACTCTAAAATGATCATACGCTACTTGTCTACGCTCATCTAGTAGTTCCAGTTCTTGTAACCTAGATGCTCTATAGTCATCATCAGTTACGAGACTATGCATTATAATTCTTCGTGATGGGATTTTGACCTCAATAGGTAGTACTGCTTCAGAACCATAAACTAAAGTAAAAGGTGTAGCCCCTGTAGGTGTTCAGATACTTGTTCTGTAGGCCCATTCTGATACTTGTTCTGATACTAGTTCTGATACTGGTTCTGATACTGATTCTGATACTAAATATGATAATTGTTCTGATACTGATTCTGATACTAATTCTGATAATTGTTCTGATACTGATTCTAATATTGATTCTGATACTGATTCTAATAATTGTTCTGATACTGGTTTTGATGCTTATTTTGATACTGGTTGTGATACTTGTTTTGATACTAGTTGTGATACTTGTTTTGATACTAGTTGTGATACTTGTTCTGATAATTGTTCTGATACTGGTTCTGATACTTGTTCTGATAATTATTCTGATACTAGTATACTTGATAGCATCTTTTTCCATTTGCAAACTCCCAAGAAAGATCATATCATGCAGTCCCAATGTCTAGCAAGGTGGAGAACAAGAAGAATTAGCAAGCTGGTGGAAGAGATGGAAGACAAGAGAATGAAGGAGAATGAAGGGAAGAAATTCTCAAGGGAAAACTCCTCAAGAATACTCAAGCTAGGGAAA
The DNA here is from genome assembly GCA_027943335.1 of Chamaecyparis obtusa. NCBI lineage: Eukaryota > Viridiplantae > Streptophyta > Pinopsida > Cupressales > Cupressaceae > Chamaecyparis > Chamaecyparis obtusa. The sequence goes on from BSBK01010123.1 coordinate 77,117, forward strand.
AATTGTCATGTAAAGCATATTTGGATAAGTAGGGAAAGGCTAGTATAGGATAAGTCACAAAAGCGTAGTGCAAGAGCAGGAAAGAATGCAATCCAAAGGAGTAGACATGTCAAGAGGCTTCATAGCACTGTGTTTTACTCTTTCTTTTTTTTATTATTAGATCAAGACCAAAGGGGAAAAGGATAGCGATAGGAGAAAATGAATGGAGGAAGATGGATATGAAGGCTAAACATGGAAGGAATGAAAGCAAGATCACCGTAAGATAGCTCACAAAATAGCCAAATATTCGTGTATAGATCAACATTGTCAAGATCAAAAAGAGAAGATGGAATGGATGAAATATGTAGAAGAACTACGCATGATGCCTGATTGCCAGGTTTTCATCATGGTACTTATCCAAGGTGCCACAAGGAAGTGATTTTCACCATAGGATGAATTTATTTCTCTTTACTTTTGCTACCAAGGTGCCTATTTCCAAGTTTTCACCAAGGCACATTTTCAATTTTTTTTTTTTTTATTTTTTTTTTTGGAAGAAGGCAAGCTTTTTAGATAATGCTCCTTGAAAGGATAAACCATGATATGCCAAGGATTAAAAATGATATGCTCAAAGATGTTGATAGGGAAAGGAACATGGAAGAGAAAAATGGAGGATAGGGTTTTATGTAAAGCGAGTGAGATTGGAAGATAGGAGGAATAGGCAAATGAGGAAAAATGATAGAAGGTAGAAGGTTAATGAATGGAAGGATTGTGAAAGGGTAGATGGAAAGGAAGGCAAGATCAATGTAAACACACACCTTAAAGGGTGGCGAGAGGGTGGAGGAAATGTGAATGAAGGAATACGTGAAGGAATATGGAAAATGGATAGCAGAGGTTGAGGTTTGGGCGCATGAAATGGAAGAATATTTTTGGAAGGAGATGTAGTGGAAGCCTTTGGAATCTTGAATGTCAATTTCACTTTTTGTTCAACACCAGACTCTTTCAAGAGAGACTTTGGAATCCATATAGTCATAGGCTTTTTATTTCCTTTTGATGATTTAGAGATAATATCTTCAATGATGGATTTTGGAACCCATACTTGTCTTGTAGTTTTTTTCTTAGATATCTCTTTTGACTTTATGCCTCCGTGTCGATTAGAGGAGACATGGTGATCTTCTTTTTTTGATGGATTCTTGTATTGCTTCTTTTTCTTGTATTGAACATTCAAGTTACTTCCAAAAGACTTGGGATTTGTGGAAGAGGGAGGATATGACTGGTTTAGATGGGTGGGTGGATGAAAAGGATTCAAGGGTATGCATCTATGTTGATCTTGAGAAAAGATGGGAGATGGAGGTATGTAAGGACCCAAGATGGATGGCAAATCAGGAGAGTTAGGAGGGGAAAGTAAAGGGACATAAGGACCCAAGATGGAAGGTAGACGTGAAGCCCTTAGTAGTGGTGGAAGAGGTCCAAGGATGGAAGTGGAAGACTCAAAAGGATAATCAATAAGTTCATCAGCATCTATATGACAACCAAGGATATCAGCATCTTTAGAGTGAGCATTAGAATTTTTAATAGAATCATGGACATCATGAATATGAGCACCTTCTTTGATAGAATTATTCAAAGCTTGCAAAGACTTAGGAAGAGTAGAAAGTGGAAGTGAACATGGAGTGGTAGAATAAGAAGATGGAAGACTTTGATTTTGACAAGAATCTTTGGATAGCATAAGCGCATAATTTTTCTCTTATTTTTCAATAGGCTTAACATTGGAAGGAACACCATTTTTACCAACCTTAATGGAAGTATCATCTTTGGAAAGTGCAAGCGTAGTAAGGTTATTTTGATTGTCAATAAGCTCAACAGTGTAAGTAGTAGCTTGATCTTGCTTAGGTGAAGACTTAAGACATGGTGGAATGCATGAAAAAGGGGGTACAGGATCAAAAGAACCCTGAGGCAGATAAGAGACATCATGAAAAGGAGTGGATGACATGGAGGGTTCTTGATCTTGATCTTTCTTTATGTTCTTTTTTTTATCATTTTTAGAGTCCTCTTGACATGGAACCACTTCTAAGGACAAGGAAGCATGTTGGGATTGTATGGATGACTTTGGAAGAGATGGTGGAGGACTAGCTAAAGTAGGGATTATAGCATATGAAAGCTTAGGCTCTTTAGGTTTATCATTATTGAAAGTCTTTGCAGCCAAGTGAAGGTTAGCTTGAGTTTCTTTAAGAGGTAGACCTAGAGGATAACTATAGGGAACCACATGAAAAGTATCAAGGCTTGTGTTGGATGAAAGTTCTGTAAAAGATTTGAAAGACTCGGAAGCTTTAAGAAATGTATGGGTATTGGAGGAAGTAGGGGATGGAAGGGAACCATCACTAGACAAAGGTTCAGCATTAACATGATCTTGCTTGAGAGTGTAATCTTTATTTTCAGCTGGAGAGTTCTTAGAGGAGAGATCCTTATAGTATTGATGTTTCAAGCTAGCACGATGTATTTTATAGTCCTCAGTAGTAGTAGATGGATCATAATCAAGGTATTGTCCACAAAAGCCATCAAAGTCTCTTTCAAAATTAGAATCATATGGATCACCATCACGATCTATCCAATGTGACGCCCATTTGTAGTAAGCAGGAATGAACGATGAGGAGGACTCTTAAGAACAGAGGTGTCATAGGTATCATTACATTATCTGTCATCATAGTCATCATAGTCTCCAAAGCTAGATGTGTCACTCTCCGTGGAAGAGGTATCATAAAGGTTGTCACGTTGGTCACATTTTTTCTGAGGGCATGGTGACATGTATAAGTTTTTATCAAATGAAAAAGAGCATAGAGTTTCCATGGAGAACTCTTTAGGTTCCTTTTCTTTCTCAAGTTTGTCAAGCTGGACTTGCATAACATGTATCTGTTTCATCATAGCGGTGATCAAAATTTTTTCCTCATGTGTACTAATTCTTTGAGACATGTGTACTAATTCTCGATAGCTACTGATATGTTCTTGACACAGTGATTTTGTTCGATAGATTCTGGAACTAGGCTGAAAACATTGGATATCTTGTAATTTGACAATTTCTGACAACTCTCTCAAATTTTTCCAAACGACACTCTGCAAACTCATACGACACTGGGCAGTCTATGAAATGACAGTTGCTAAACTCGTACGATAGTTGCTAACAGGGTTTTGACTTTCTTGAATTTGCTGGTTTGAAAACTCGTACGATAGATGGGCAATATTGAAATGACACTTGACAAAACTCGTAGGAATTTTGACTTCTTGAAATAATTTTTGACTCCAGAAAGATTTTACGTCAATTTTTGCAAAATTTAAGGTCTTCAATTTTGAAGGTTATACCAGATTTGATCATTTTTAATAGCCAAGTAGATAAACAAGCACGCAGAACAACAAGCAAGTGATTCCAAGCATGTCTGAAAATAATGAACAAGGGCAAAAGCAACCTTGCGCATGAACAATCAAGTGACCAAATTGTGCTAATCCCTGAGAGTACTAATTGTGTATGTTTTGAAAAGTTTTGCAATAACACACATATACCTGAAAGTGAAAAATTGGCCTCTCTAGGGTTTTTAGTAATGGTTTGACTCTGCAACTTTTATGATTCAAAGGGGTGAACTCCAATCCCGGCGCACCAGGGTTTTGACACAGTCTGAGAACTTAATCTTCAAGAGCTGCTAGAGAGATCTGACAACCCAACAATGAACCATACCCATGGAGATTTCTTCCACAAGGACATTTATATAGCGGCTGTCACTACCATGGTGAAAATGGCTATTACCGCTTGAGGTTCTGTCAACGTAGTTTGCCCTATGAAGGGATTGTCCGCTACGGTTAACCCTCTCTAAAGGTGACTCACAGATTTATACCACAAGGGGACTTGGCTCCAGATCCAAGGTTTTTGACACCTTTTCACTTTTAACCCAAACAAAGCAAGCAGATTAATCCGACACGCTAAGACAAAGTTTTATTCCACCAAAGTCTGTGATATCAACTCCACGTGATCTATCAACCTCTCCGAGGAGAGAATGTATCAATCAATAAGAGAAGATGCACTAACCAATTTTGATTCACCAAAGCTCATGATATCAACCCCACGTGATCTATCAACCTCTCCGGAGAGAGAATGTGTCGATCAATAAGAGAAGACGCACTAACCAAGCTAAATATGAAATGCACTAAGTATCCTCCCTACCTACAAGGATTCTGTCATTAAGAAAAATTTCTCTAGGAATCCAATCTCTTAAGAATCATGAAGAGTGTTCATAGGGCCTAATTACTATGTGAGCACAGATATATTCCCGAAAGCAAATCTACCAAAAGTACCCAAAAAGCGGAAAGAGGAACACTTAACGCTTAAAGAAAATATGAGATGAGTCCACAAGGTGGAACATTTAACACCTCACACAAGCTGAAAATGAGTCCCCAACTTAGAAAACAAGTGAGTTCCTAAAAGCACAAAAGGGTTGCCAAGTAGAACACTTAACGCTTCTATCCTGTTGACCCCTCCCTTTTATGGCGCTGAGATTGCAACCACGGGGTGGAAATGAGGGGCTGGCAGATTAGCGAGTTCAATAACCCAAGATAGCAATCAAGATCAATCACATGTATTCTAAGACAACTTAATGAATCCTTAAGGGATCACAACCTAGTATCAAATTATGCAAGTGTGTAGAAATAGATCAAAAGCATGAAAAGATGCACACAAACTTGACACATAAGAGATTTATTTTAAGTCCCAAATCAAAATTTTATTAGATGAAGGAGAACACATGGGATCCTTGCAATTTTCTTATTATATTTTACCTAATTTTTAGCAATTTTTGTTGAGCTTTACTATGCAAGCAAGCTACGAACTCTCCAACAAGCCAACAAGCAAACAAGATATGCAAGGTATATTCAACTTATGAAAACCCTAGGGTTAGATCTAAAAATAAATTTTTAGGAGCAATAATAACTAGAAATTAATCCAAATGATAACTCATATCATGCATTGAATCATATGAAAAATAAGTGCATACCCATCACAAAATTTTAATTTTTTTGCACTGCATTTGACCTAGTCAACAAGATCTAATTTTTTTGATATGATTTTAGCCACAAAAATAGAAATTTAGAATAGAGACCCATGCTAAAAAATAGAGAGATTTCCAAAAATGCAAAAATTTTAGAAAAATCTCTTCATTTGTGCCCTAGAGACTCATTTTATCAAAATAGACTAGTTTTTACAAATTGACTATTTGAGCTATTAAATTGCATCCAAATTTAAAACACAAATAATAGACCCCCTGTATAATTTGAAGAGATTTACAAAAATGTAAAAATTTCCAAAAAATATTCTTATTTTAGCCAAAAATTAATTTTTTATGAAAAATATAAAAAAAATTATTAAAAATTTAAAAAATTTTAGAAAATTCTGAATTTTTTATCAAAGCTTCCCCAACATGTCCCCAACTTGAAAAAAAAATTTTAGACCAAAACTCCAAGCCGTTTGGGAGATAAAATTAAATCTTTAAAACTTTGGGGTTTTCACTCCCAAAAAAAATCAAAACCAGCATGCAAAGGTGGGTCGCCCCACGGTGGGCGCCAGAAATGTGTGTGAAAATTTTACCTGATCTGTAGACACAACACTTCAATAAAACATTAGAGGTTAGCAAAAATCAAAATCATGCAAAATTGAAATTTAATCTAACCAAGCAATTTACTGCCTTCTAGTAGGTGTGAGATTGATGTTCTCAGATTGTAATCGAGATCAGTGACCTAGACGACACCTAAACGAAGGATTTGAATGCAATTGATCTAAATTTTTGGTATTTTTCTATGCAATAAGAATGATTAATCTGATATGAAATCTATGCTAGATGAAATTGATATGCTATGAATGCTATTGAAAATTGATATGCAATGCTAATCTAACAATGATATACAATATGAATGCAAAAATAAGATTGATCTCACAAAGATGTCGATTAGCAAGAGCTTTGATTCTTCAATTCCAATTCTCCAGCGTGATTGTGCAAATTTTGTGGATGACTTTGGCAAAGTAAGTTTGCAAAATTATGAGATGCTTGGATGCAAATTTGAGAGATATTAGAGATGAATTATGAAGAGCTAAGCCTTGTTTTTATAGAAATCCAGGGCTTTGGAGGTGCATGAGAAAAAGCCATAAATCACTCAAATAACACAGGTTGATTTTTGAATTATTTTTAAATAAATGATAATTAACTCACAAAAACATGCAAAAGCTAAGTTTTAACTCAAAATAGAGTTTAGCTTTAATTGATAATTGATAGTTGTCTGCTTTTATGATTGTGCAGGTTTTATTTATGAATTAATTTAATAATAAAGTGATTTATGCTCAACTTAACTTCTTTTAAAAATAAAATAATTGATTTATGGGTTAATCAATTATTTAATCAAACTTTTATTAAAAACTATATTATTAAATAATGACAACTTGCTTTAATTAATTAAATAAAAATTTAATCAATTATTCATATGATATTAGATTTATTGTCGAAATTAAATAATACAATTAATAATAGATATAATTAAATTTAATTACACAATTAAGTGGCAAATATTAAATATAATTAATTAAATATGAAAATATTCAATTAATCAAACTCTAGGATAAATGTGATTTATTGCCAAATAATTATAAAATTAAAGATAATTATGATGATTAGGAATATTGCTAGGAATATTCCCTGATGTAGAATTTAAGATAATCAATTAGATTTGATGATGTTCAGATATGCCTTAGGTTAGGACTTCGATGTTGATTTTGTTCGATTTGTCGATGTAGGAGGTTAATGAACTTATAGCCCATTTTTGGGGTATTACAATAGGCTATTGGATGTTGTACGAATAGTGTTGTGTGAAGTGCATAGCTAACTCATCAAAAGTCTTCAAAGGAGGTGTCAACTTTGTAAACCATTCTAAAGCTTGTCCTCTTAAGCTTTGAGGGAATAATCATATCAAAAATGTGTCTTTGTGAAGGAAGTCCATGCTAAGAGCATAAAAGTGATGCACATGGTCATGGGGATCACCATTTCCATCATACTTGTCATACTTGGGAACTTCAATATCCCTAGGAAATGGGACCATGTATAGAATTTTATCAAAAGGAAGAGCACAAATTGATTCTACAAAAGAGACCTTTGGAGGCTCTCTTTCTATTGTCATTTGGGTAAGGCATTGATTTGTCTGACGTAGTTCTTCCTAAAGGACTTCCAATTTAGTTGGTACTCTTTGTTGGACAATTTTTCTGACATCATTGCCGGGAGGAAGCTTGTATCCTCTAGAAGTCATATATTGGAAATATTGGTCTCCATTGCGCTCTAAAATCTTAAGCATCTTTTGTTGGGATTCCTCATCTTGTTCAAATGCAATAAGATCCTCACTAGAAATCTCATCAATAGCCTCTTCCTCATGGTGAGAGGGAGGTGGTCTAGGAGGTCAAGAAGGTATAGAAAAAGTTTGTCTCGGAGGAGATCTAGGTGGCGTGTTGTTGCCATAGTTTCCATTAGTACCAAAAAGTGGTCTATGCTCATAACTACTAGTCTTGGGTTGCTCGTGAGACATTCCTCTAAAAGCCATGCACCTAGCAGTATCCATTATGGTTCGGTTGTGTTCTTTGTCTAAGCACACATGGTTGTCCTTGTGCTCAAAGTGTTCTTGCAAACAACGAAACTTTTCTTGTTCAGTGAGAGTGAGTGAGACATTTTTTGTATTTTTGGAGGACTTAAATGTGGAAAAGAGAAAACCTCCTTTGTACCACGGGGTATCCTTAGAATCTTCAAAACTAGAACTAGCATTGCTAACAGGCGCTTGTGAGTGTCTAGTAGGAGAAGGTAATGTTGGAAATATAGATGTAGTAACTGAGAGGGGGGGTGAATCAGTTAACCACAAAAATATTACCACTGATCCCTTAAATATCTTAACAAATTATTTACTGTGCCACTCGGTAAATATATAGAGAAATGCTAAAACTTGATCCTTGAAGTGTGTAATAATTAAACTGTTCTTAAGTATTCATCACTGATTAACTTACATGAATAAAGAAAATAACATGAACACAAGAGACACCAGATTTACCGTGGAAACCCAATATGGAAAAAACCACCAATGTAACTAGTTACTATTTTTCACTCTTCTGAAGTGATGCCCGGTTAGAAGCCAACTCGGTAAAAGGTTACAAAACACACTGTTAGGTGTGACCTTGTTAGAAGATTTAATCACCCTACTAGGAGTGGCCTTGTAAGAGGTATTGAAACAGTTCAATAGAAATATCACCTTGTTAGAAAATTTACAAAATGGTTGTTAAACCAACTCAGTTAAGAGAGTTTGATATCACTACTACAATTGTAAGAGAGTAACAATGAAATGACCTGCAACTAAATTCCTGAATATAGATCTCTGTTCTGCTTCACTAGATCCTTACTGATCAAATAAATCTTTGCTGCTCCTCAAGGATATCTAACCATCCTTCAAAATTCACACATACCTTTCTTCAAAATGATTTCTACATGCTGTATATGTTTTATTCACCACTTGACCTTCTATATATATGCCATTCTAATTAACATTTAGATTATCAAGTCGGCACTAATAATTATTATAACAGTCAGCTTAGATAAACAAACTGTAATAACAAAATCCTTTGAAAGGCCGACCATGCTCAGTAAACATTAATCATGAAAAGATTTCCTTCGGTGACCGAGTGAACTCGGTAACCACAGTGAATTTTGCAACATCCTTCAGAGACTGAGAGAGCTCGGTAACCACTACTTTTCCTTCGATAACTAAGGAGGCTCGGTTAACACTGTTACCCTGTCATGTTTCCTTTAGACACTCGAGAGATCTCGGTAGACACTAAAAATTGCCTAGCTGACCAACTGAGCTCGGTAGACATTGAGAACTGCTTAGCTGACTGACTGAACTCGGTAGACACTGAGAATGATAATTGATATGACATTTGTGTGACATCAAAGACAACACATAGCTAATCCAACAATGTCCTTCAAATAATTGTATCCAACAATCTCCCTCTTTGGCATTGATGGCAACACAACATGTCATAGCACAATAAAATTTCATAGAGAAACCTAGAGTAAGAAACATATCCTTAGCTTCATTTTGATTCTTATCATCTTCAAACTTCTTTCTAACAAAGAACTCTCCCTCTTAACTTCTCAAATTATTGTTCTTAGAAATTTCTTGAAATGACAGCAAACTCTCCCTCTTTGACAACACATGCCAAAGACAACTTACACAGTTTTGGTAAATATCAATGTACCTTATGTACTAATTCATATGCAATGATTCCCTGACTATGCTGCATCAACTGATTGATCTTCAACATATTCTGGTTGATGCATCACTAAAACTTTATTTAGTGAACCTCGAATAGGGGAGTGACCCCTAACTTGCCTCTAAGATACAAGAATGCATCCTTAGGTAGTGGCTTGGTGAAGATATCTACAATTTGTTCTTTTGTATGAATATATTCCAATATGATTTCCTTGTCCTTCACCAATTCTCTGACAAAGTGATATTTTATTGCAATGTGCTTGGTTTTGGAATGCACTATTTATTGCACTTGTATTATCACAAAACATAACAACTGGTTCTTTGATCTCAACCTTCATGCCTTCCAAAAGCTGTTTAAACCATACAATATTAGAGCAGTTTACTATTGCAGCAACATATTCTGCTTCTGCTATGGATTGGGATGTGCAGTTTTGCTTTTTACTAGTCAAAGATACTAACCTCTTGCCAAGAAAGAATGCTCTACCACTTGTACTCTTTCTGTCATCAATGTTTCCTGCCCACTCAGCATCAGTAAACACTTTTAAATCCAGATTGCCTCCAAATTTATACCACAAGCCATAATCTTCAGTTCCCCTTAAATACCTCAAGATTCTTTTGATTGCCATCATGTGATTTTCTCTGGGTTTAGCTGAGAATCTTGCCACTATACCAACTGCTAAGGCAATATCAGGCCTTGTGTGTACTACATACTGTAATTTTCCAATCATTGATCTGTATAAGATCTGATCTACTTCTTTTGAATTATCATCTTTGGTAAGCTTCAGTCCAGTACACATAGGTGTACCAACTAGTTTTGAATCTTCCATACCAAATTTCTTAAGTATTTCCCTGATATATTTAGATTGAGTAATGTAGATACCATTTTTGTTCTGCTGAATCTGAATTCCAAAAAAAAATTTTATCTGACCAAACATAGACATTTCAAATTCTTTGTTCATATGCTCTGAAAATTCTTTGCACTGATCATCATTTCCTGTAAACACAGTATCATCCACAAATATTTCTACCAAAAAAAATTTGTTATCTGATCCTTCTTTGATGTATAAATTACTATTACCATTAGCTCTTTTGAAATCAATCTGAGTAAGATAGTTATGTAATCTTTCATACCATGCTCTAGGAGCTTGTTTCAGACCATACAATTCTTTGTGTAATTTGCAGACCATATCCCTTTTGTCTGGATCAATAAAACCTTCAGTTTGCTCAATGTAGACTTCTTCCTCAAGAATACCATTGAGAAATGCAGATTTTATATCCATCTAATATACCTTAAATCCTTTATGTGTTGCATATGCAAGTAAAGTCCTCACACCTTCTAATCTTGCAACAGGAGCAAAAGTCTCTCCATAATCTATTCCTTCTTCTTGAGAATATCCTTTACATACCAATCTTACTTTATTTCTTGATACTTGACCATCTTCATTCAACTTATTTCTAAATACCCATTTTGTCCCAATTACATTTTTATCTTTACGCCTAGGTACAAGAGTCCATGTCTTATTTTTCTCTATTTTCTCTATTTCTTCATTCATAGCCTCAATCCAACTTTCATTTTCCAATGCATGTTTGACATTTTTAGGTTCAAAATCAACAAATAAACACATACCTTTTAGTTTACTTCTTGTCATAGTACCATCTGATTTGTTTCCAATAATCTGATCTGGTTTATGATGCTTTCTAACGTACTCGGTCAATATAGGTTCCTTGCTTCCTGAATGAGTTACATTGTCATCTTCTTCATCTTCAGGTTCAGGTTGCTCGGGCTCAGTAGCTTCAAACTAAGACTCAGTACTTTATGACTCAGTTTGAACTTCTTGTGACTCGATTACTGTACTGGGCTCGGTAGATGTAGTTTCCTTATATGTGTCTAGAAATGTATCAGGTTCGATGTAAACAAATTTTCTATAATCCTCTAGTTCCTTTTTACTTTCTTCTTCAGTCTTTTATGCAAACTCATCAATTCTCACATGTGCACTTTCTATGATTTTGTGAGTAGACAAATTTAGACATCTATATGCCTTACTTTTACAAGAATATCCCAAAAATATTCCTTCATCACTTTTTACATCAAATTTTCCTTTTCTAGATTCTTTTAAGATGTAACATTTACTACCAAATACTTTTAGGTAACTTACATTTGGTTTGTAGCCATATCATAGCTCATACAAAGTCTTGAATGTGTCTTTTCTCAGCTGTACTCGGTTCAAGGTATGAACTGCACTTCTGATAGCTTCCTTCCAGTATTTCATAGTAATGTTCTTTTCAATCATTAGAGTCCTTGCACAGTCCATGATAGATCTATTCCTTCTTTCAGCTATTCCATTCTGCTTAGGAGTTCTCAGGGCTGATACCTATCTTTTGATTCCTCTTTCAATGCAGAAATTATTGAATTCATGGAAGATGAATTCACCACCTCTGTCTGATCTCAAGCATTTTATTCTTTTTCCTATTTCCTTTTCTACTCTTGCTAAATACCATTTAAATTTCTCAAATGCTTCTAACTTTTCTCTTAAATACATAACAGTCATCATTCTAGAGTAATCATCAACAAAGAGAATAAAGAATTTTTCTCCCGTATAGCTCTCAATTCTAATAGGTCCACATAAATCACTATGCACAATTTCCAAAATATCTTCAGACTAATAGTTTTTACTTTTAAAACTAGACTTTTCCATTTTACCAATTTGACAATTCTTGCATAAACCAACATCAGGTTTCTTGAAAGTAGGAATACCTCTTACTTTCTTGAATTTGCTTATTTTCATCATGTTGTCAAAATTTACATGACATAACCATTTGTGCCATAACCAACTTTCTTCAATTTGAGCAATAAAACATGAGTAATCACCAAGATCAAGATAAAATAGGTTACCTTTAGTTTGTTTGCCTAGTCCTATCAGTTTTCCTTTGTCATCCAGCAGTCTTGCTTTGTCATTCATGAATTCAACCTTGAATCCAATGTTAATTAGCTGTGCTACACTTAGAAGATTATGCTTTAGTCCTTCAACCCAATATTTATTATCACATATAAGTTCTTTGGTTAATGAAATTTGTCCCTTTCCTTTTATACAGCAAGGTTCATTGTTTCCAAACCTTACATTACCACCATCAAAGTTTTCAAAGTGTTCAAACTTAGTCTTATCACTAGTCATATGATGTGAACATCCACTGTCTATAATCCATGTATCATTCTTGCTTATATGAGAGATAAATGCCATCTCATCTTCATCATTATCAGATTCATCTTTTACAGCAATGAAAATAATTTCTTCTTCACTATCATCTGAATCTTTAGCTAAAAAACATGTTTTCTTACCTTTATCCTTAAATGATTTGAAATTTTTCTTTCCATTGTACTTGTAACTTTTCTTCTCATCTTTGCTTTGCTTGTTTGGACACCTAGCTGCAATATGACCAATTTCTTCACATGAAAAATAGATTAAGGGAGTTTTACCTTTGTATTTTCCTCTGCCTCTTGAATACTTCTTTGCAAGTAATGCTTCAATAACTTCAAGATCGCTATCAAAACTTTCCTCTGATTCTTCTTCACTTTCTGATTGGATTTTCTTCCCTATCTTGAGTGAAAGTTTGGCCTCAAAAGCTGATTCAATATTTTTAGAAGTTGGAACATAGTTGTCATAATTATCTAGTTCAAAGGCTGTCAATCTTCCAACTAAGGCATCCAAAGTTATATTGTGATTTTCTTCACATCTTCTTTCTTGAATAGCAGAAACTCTTATTGCATAAATAGGAAGTAATGTTATAAGAACCTTACTTATAATAGTTTCATCATCAATTTTTCCTCCAGAAGCTCTAATTGCACTAACACTTGTCTTGATCCTTTCAACATATTTTGCAATGTTTTCTTCTTCTCTCATTTTCATCTGATCAAACTGTCCTCTTAGGCTCTCTGCTTTGGCTCTCTTCACATTGTCATCACCGCCATAGATTTTCTTTAGCTTGTTCCACATTTCATGAGCAGTTGTGCAGTCTTTGATTTCATCAAATTCTTCATAGCTAAGAGTTGATGCAATGTCTATCATCATAGTGTTATGGTTCTTCTTCTCTACAATGTCTTCAACAGTTAATGTGCCAGTAGGAATTGTATATTCTTGATCAATATATTTGCATCCTGAATCACCAATGGAAGCTAGATGTAATCTCATGAGACCTTGCCATACTGAAAATTTATTTCTGTTAAGCCTTGGAATTTCTCTTTTGTAAGACATCCTGATCTTTAGCTTAGGTCCTTGAAACCCTTCCTGCAAGCACCAAAAGCTCTGATACCAATTGTTGGAAATATAGATGCAGTAACTAAGAGGGGGGGTGAATCAGTTAACCACAAAAATATTACCACTGATCCCTTAAATATCTTAACAAATTATTTATTGTGCCACTCAATAAATATACAGAGAAATGCTAAAACTTGATCCTTGAAGTGTGTAATAATTAAACTGTTCTTAAGCATTCATCACTGATTAACTTACATGAATAAAGAAAATAACATGAACACAAGAGACACCAGATTTACCGTGGAAACCCAATATGGGAAAAACCACCAATGTAACTAGTTACTATTTTTCACTCTTCTAAAGTGATGCCCAGTTAGAAGCCAACTAGGTAAAAGGTTACAAAACACACTGTTAGGTGTGACCTTGTTAGAGGATTTAATCACCCTGCTAGGAGTGGCCTTGTAAGAGGTCTTGAAACAATTCAATAGAACTGTCACCTTGTTAGAGGATTTACAAAATGGTTGTTAAACCAACTCGGTTAAGAGATTTTGATATCACTACTACAATTGTAAGAGAGTAACAATGAAATGACTTGCAACTGAATTTCTGAATATAGATCTTTGTTCTACTTCACTAGATCCTTACTGATCAAATAAATCTTTGCTGCTCCTCAAGGATATCTAACCATCCTTCAAAATTCACACATACCTTTCTTCAAAATGATTTATGCATGTTATATATGTTTTATTCACCACTTGACCTTCTATATATATGTCATTCTAATTAACATTTAGATTGTCAAGTCGGCACTAATAATTATTATAACAGTCAGCTTAGATAAACAAACTGTAATAAAAAAATCCTTTGAAAGGCCGACCATGCTCAGTAAACATTAATCCTGAAAAGATTTCCTTCGGTGATAGAGTGAACTCGGTAACCATAGTGAATTCTGCAACATCCTTCAGAGACCGGGAGAGCTCGGTAACCACTACTTTTCCTTCGATAATCGAGGAGGCTCGGTTAACACTGTTACCCTATCATGTTTCCTTTAGACACCCGAGAGATCTTGGTAGACACTTAAAACTGCCTAGCTGACTGAATGAGCTTGGTAGACACTGAGAACTGCTTAGCTGATCGACTAAACTTGGTAGACACTGAGAATGATAATTGATATGACATTTGTGTGACATCAAAGACAACACATAGCTAATCCAATAATTTCCTTCAGACAATTGTATCCAACAGGTAACTGTGTATAATTGAACGGAGGGTGACTCCCTTGTTCAAATTGAGACCGAGTTGTAACAGGCATGAAAAAGAATGTTATTTAACCAATAAAATGAGACAAAGTTTCTTAGATGTTGAGATAAGAAAAATCCAATGATGATCACTTATCAAGATAGAATAATAGAGATGGCTGGTCAAAGTGCTCAAGAACTTACAGCAGTCAATTGACACAAGCCTAGATGTGAGCAAGAAGTTCGATTAGCAAGTAGCTAGATAGGTAACCGTGTTTTGACAGGTGATCAAAAGTGACATTCGATACACTCAAATCCAATAGTTTTAGCTCATTTGTTTCAGTCTAGAACAATCCTAAGCATGTAGGCAACAAACCAGCTTTAGATAAGAATAGAAAAAGACACTCTACAATAGGTTAAAATGCAAGCGTAACAACTTCAAATTGCAACAGCGACAGGACAACAGAATGACTTAGGGCGATACTTTCCAAGCAAGCAGGGTGATAGTTTATAGCGAGGTGATACTTCACCTTAAACCAGGCAATAGTTTTCAATAATCCCAGGTGATACTTTCTAGGTAGGCGGGGCAATAGTCCAGCAGGGGTGAACTATCATGCGATATTTCTCTCCATAGGGTGCAATACTATTGCAGAATTGTACAACTCTTTGACTAGTGAACATAAAAAACTTAGTTTTTGGGACTGTTTGCTCAAAATTTTCAGTTTGAGGGTTGATTTTTTTTATTTCAATCACAATTACAGCAATAATTTGATAGGTTTGCAAATAGTATGGGATCAAAAATATCTTCAAACATTTGAAACAAGGGCAAAAGCAACCTTGCCAAGACAAACAATTGTGATATCAAAATTGAAAGACCCTATGAATGCTACCGAAATGTTGAGTATGCAAGAACATTTACACAAGTATAGCACAATGAGAACACTTCAAGCACTTTCTAGCCTAAAATGACAAGGCTCAATACTTAACAACTTGGCTCACAACTTGATGCTCCATTGCGTCACACAAAGTGGTTGCCCACAATAGATATTGGCTTTGTCATGGAAGTGCCGAAGACACAACCAAAGGAACACATATGGTGAGTAATCTTGGGGTGATCCAAGTTATTCCACTTGGATCAATCCTTGCACCAAGAAGCTAAGTGGCAAAAAAAAGGGTGGCCTCTACCTATGGTTCTTAGTAAGGGCTTCCGTTCGTAGCACCCCTCTTGCTCCCCAAAGGGACTCCTTACCTTGCGGCAAGTAACAGACCTCGTGGCCTCAAGAGTACTTTAAGCATTCTTTCTCAATACTTTCCTCATGGTCACAATCCCACAAGTACTCACATCAAGCGAAGACAAGCACTACATCTACCAAGGTTTTATGTCCTCGATAGCCTTGAGATTATAGTGGGTTTGAATAGCCGGCAATAAGCTTGTCCCCACTTGGGTCGTTCCTCTTGATTGCTCAAGAGCAGGCCTGCTAAAGGATTCTAAAGATCTAAACAAAAAGTGGATCAACTTATGAGATTCAAAGATTTTGTTTCACGACAAGGGTGAAGAGCATACTCCCTTATCCCAAAGCTTTCTCCCAATCACACCAAGCAAATTTTCAATTTCCCTCTTGCTTTCAAAATCCATAGATGGGTCAAGATTTTATGGTTCAACACAAGGGTGAAGAGCATACTTTTCCTACCACCCAAGAATCCCTACAACAAGATATTATGTTCCTATGAAATGAAACAACTAGTAATTGCCACACTTGAAATGAAATAAAAAACAAGCACTTGATTAGGTTTTTATGCTTTGGGCATCCCTACAAAAACCGTTAGTAGCCCTTGTGCATTTGAAGCTTTGACATGCATTCTTTTAAGCAAATAATCAAGCAAGGAGAGCACCTACAAGCACAACTTGTTAGCCCACAAGGTTAGCAAAATCTAAATGAAATTTTCAAATGAAATCTATCTAACTAAAGCAAACTAAACCAGCAAACTAATTAAATCTAAACTCGGCCAAAAAGATGCAAGAAACAACTCACTACCGAGTACAGGTGATAGTACAGACACCAAAAATATTGTGCGATACCTTACAATATAATAGGGTGATAATATATTTCTGGGTGATACTTCATCTTACACCAGGCAATACTTCTCCTTACACCAAGTGATAGTTCCTGTAATATCCGAGTGATACTTTGAACTGGTAAAGTATCACACCAGTATACAAAGAACTATTGCATGATACTTTTGAAAGTATTGCATGATACTCTGAGCCAAAAAAACTAGAGACCGCAAATGAGCTAAAAACTTGCCGAAAAATTGATGAAAATATAGAAATTAAAGGACAAAACGCTAATGTTCTACCCCATGGTGGGCGCCAAAAATGTGTACTCTAAATAGTGCACTTCTCTAAATCATTTCTTCCAAGAGAATCCATGGATTGGAAATCTTGAGAAATCAATTGAGAGCTCCCTAGGCATGGAGTGCAAGGGTGTTAAGAATGCTCTCAGCTAGAGCTATTAAGCCAATAACCTTGCTAGTAAACCATGCAATGGGAGATTCAATGGAGACAAGGGAAAGAATGCCAATATCTTCAAGAATCAAATGGAAATGCAAATGCAATGCAACTATTCTAGAAATGAAAATGCAAGCTATGCTATGAAAGGAAATATGCAAGTATTACAAAGCCTCCTAATTAAGCTAGATGAATTAATCTAAAGCATAAAGGAAACTACGCTAAATATGAAGCTATGAATGCCATGATAAATGAAATTAGAACAACATGTAGATGCAAAAGCCAAGAATGCTCTAAATCTTCAAAAGCTCCAAAGTGACCTAGAAAACCTACAGCATAACATTAGCATAAAAAGTTTGGGGATTTAGAATGAAGAAGAGAGCTCTCCTTTTATAGCAATTGAAAAGGAATGGACCATGGAGATTAAGAGGCAAAAGATTCAATCAACAGCGAAGCCTGAAAGAGGAGCAATCCATGTGCACGAGTATCCTCCAATGAGAAAATAAGAGTTGACTTTTGTGTCCATATGAGACAAAAAGTGTTTTTTTCTTTTTTATAAAATGCTTTATTTGTGCAACTTATGATAAGAGGAAAAGCGGGGGGCTTTTTATTTATTAAAAGGGGAGGAAATTAGTTTTAAATAAATAAAAACTTTACGATAAGATGGTTAGCTCATAGAATAAAATCAAATAAATGATAGAACTAGGATTTGATCAAGAATAAGCAATTTATGATTTTAGCAAAAGGGGCTAATAGTCTAGGTGACCATTTTTAGGTGATTATAGTAAGAAGTCTTGTTACATTGTTGAAAAAGAGACTGACACTGATAGTGATGATTTTGAAATTGAGGTAGTTTATGTGGCAATGAAAGATGAATTTGATGAGGATGAGAAAACTACATTGATATCCTATGTGAACAAGAATGATAAATGGATTATTGACAGTGGTTGTTCACACACATGACTGGTGAAAAAAATAAGTTTGAGACCTTACATCATTACAGAGGTAAAAGTGTAAAATTTGGTAATGATGCACCATGTCCTGTTAGAGGAAAAGGTTTGATTAAACTAACTGATAAGATATCTTGTGAAAATTCATATTGGGTCGAAGGTCTAAATTACAATTTGTTAAGTGTTTCTTAGCTTAACAAAATTGGTTACCGAGTGAAATTTCATCATAAGAAAGCTAAAATATTTAATGCTACCACAGAACTGATTGGAAGTGGAGATCAGACTAGAGGTAATTTGTTCTATCTTGACCTATCTGAAGAGACATGTTTGATTGCACAACTTGATGATATTTGGTTATGGCATAAAATGATGTGTCATGTTACCTTTGACAATCTGGTAGAGATAAGTAAGAAGAAAAAGGTAAGAGGTCTACCTAGATTGAAGAAACTTGAAAATGTGATGTGCAAGGAATGTCAGTTAGGAAAAATGACAATGTCAAGTTTCAAGAGAAAATCCTTTACTTCTGAAAACATTTTAGATTTGGTTCATACTGACCTTTATGGACCTATGGGTGTACAAAGCTACTATGGTGCTAGATAATTTATCTTATTTGTTGATGATCATACTAGGATGATGCATGTGATGTTCCTAAAAGAAAAATCTGAAGCTTTTCAATATTTTAAGTGGTATTTGGATAAAGTTGAAAAGGAGACAGGTAGGAACCTAAAATGTCTTAGATCTAACCGAGGTGGAGAATTTAAATCAAATGAATTTAATCTAGTTTGCAATGATAGAGGAATTAAAAGATAGATGTCTACACCTAGAACACCTCCACAGAATGGTATAGCAGAAAGGAGAAATAGATCTATCTTCGATTGTGCAAGGACATTGATGATTGAAAAGAATGTGGCACAGAAATATTGGAAAGAAGCTATAAGCACTGTTGTCTACACTCTTAACCGGGTACAGATCAAGAAAGGTACAAATCTAACACCTTATGAATTATGGCATGGACATGCACCGAGTGTTAAATACTTTAAAATCTTTGAAAGTAAGTGCTATATATTAAAAGAAACTAGGAATGGAAAGTTTGATGCTAAGAGTGATGAAGGCATATTCCTAGGGTACTCCACAAAAAATAAAGCTTATAAGTGTTTGAACTCTAACACTAACAAAATTGTGGATAGTGTGAATGTCAAAATTGATGAGTATGCATAAAAAAATGAAGCTGATAGTAAAAGAGAACCAGAAGGTTATAGAGCTTTTGTGTACATTTAAGAAGAAGAGGCAAGTAACAAACTTGCACTTGATTCCGAGTCTCGGGTAACCAATGCCAAGTGATAGATAGAAGCTACCGAGAGTTAGGAAAATAGTGCCAAGAGAGAACAAGAACATGTTGAGCTACAAGAAAATGTTGTTGAGTATCAAGAAGAGGTTGCCGAGCATTCTGAAGTTGAATCTAACAATCTTGTTGAGGAACATGATGAAATAAAGGAGAGAACAACTGAACTTGTTTTGGAAAAATATGTGAGAAGACATCATAATCCTGAATCGATAATTGGAGACAAAGATACTGGAATCCAGACCAGAAGTAAGACTAAGGATCCAACATGTCTACTATGTGAATTTGAACCAAAGACAACTAGAGAAGCATTGGAGAATGAAGACTGGATACAAGCAATGAATGAAGAAATTGACTAGATTGAGAAGAATGATACTTGGACTCTAGTGCCGAGACCTGAAAACAAGAATGTTATAGGAACAATGTGGGTATTTCAGAATAAGATGAATGAAAATGGTGAAATCACTAGGAACAAAGCTAGGTTGGTATGCAAAGGCTATGCACAAGAAGAAGGAATAGATTATGGAGGGACATTTCCCCCTGTAGCTAGATTGGAAGGAGTGAGAACTCTGCTTGCATATGCTTCTTATAAAGATTTCAAGGTATATCAAATGGATGTCAAGTCTACATTTTTTAATGGTATACTAGAAGAAGAAGTTTACATAGAACAACCAAAAGGTTTTATTGATCCAAACAGAAGACACATGGTGTGCAAACTGAACAAAGCATTGTATGGATTGAAGCAAGTACCTAGAGCATGGTATGAGAGGTTGCACAACTACTTCATATAGATTAGATTTTCAAGAAAAAATGACACAAGCAATCTATACATGAAGGATGAAGAAGGTAAAGGTATCCTGTTGGCAAAAAATTTTGTTGATGACATTATTTTTGGTGGACAAGATGCATTATGTTAAAGTTTCTCAAATGAAATGCAAACTGAATTTGAAATGAGTATGTTTGGTGAGATCAAATTCTTTGTTGGTTTACAAGTATATCAGAAGAAGAATGGAATTTACATTACACACTCTAAGTATGTTAATGAAATACTAAAAACTTTTGGGATGGAAGATGCTAAACTAGTGGGAACTCCCATGGGTACTGGAAAAAGGTTATCTAAGAATGATGATGCTACAGAAGTCAATCAGACTCTATACAGATCTATGATTGGAAAATTGCAGTATGTTGTACACAATATACTAGATATTGCATAGCTGTTGGGATTATGGCAAGATTCTTTGCCAATCCTAAAGAAACACATATGATGGTTGTGAAAAGAATTATGAGATACTTGAAAGGAACTATTGACTATGGTCTATATTATAAGAAGGATGACAAGTTTGAACTCTGAGTTTATACAGATGCTGATTGGGTAGGAAATGTAGATGATAGAAAGAGTACAAGTGGTGGAGCTTTCTTTCTTAGACATAGATTAGTCTCCTAGACAAGAAAGAAACAAAATTGCATTTCACAATCTATTGCCGAGGCCGAGTATGTTGCTTCTATAGTGAACTATTCAAACTTGGTATAGATAAAACAATTGTTGATAGGCATGAAAGAAGAAATCACTGAACCTATTGTTATTTTCTATGACAACACAAGTGCTATCAATATTTTTAAGAATCCAGTGATGCACACTAAGACCAAGCACATTGCAATCAAGTATCACTACTTGAGAGAATTAGTACAAGACAAAGAAGTTTGAATGGAATATGTGAATACAAAAGAACAACTAGCAGACATATTCACTAAAGCTTTACCCAGAGAAGCTCATGAGTATTTAAGAAGTTGATTAGGGGTTCTTCCCCTAACTGAGGCTACCTAGACAAGCTAGGAGCACTAGATCAAATGTGCTATAGAAGAACATTTGACAAATTGATGCAGAAGATTGTCACACTTTAGGGCTGGCCTAGAGTTGTGAAGAGAAGAAAAGACAAGGAATCAATCATAAGCAAGATGACAGAGGGAGAAACACTAAGCTACAAAGATATTATCTACATCTAATGGATGTAAGTTTTAGTTGCTGCTTTGGCATTTTTGTCAAAGAGGGAGAATGTACTGATATGATAACACATGATACTAAAAGAAAAGAGGATAATGAACTGAAATGAAGAATTAGGATAGAGGGAGATCTGAATACTTCTGACGGTCACAGGAGTGAGGCTTATAGGATTCTCAATCAGAATGAAGATAAGGATATTATAAATAAGTTTTTGATGATAAGATTTTGGATTGGTTGGTAATCCATGTGTTATTTAGATGATATCATATGGTGTTCCCATCAATGCCAAATAGGGAGATTGTTGGAAACTAAATTGAAACAATTGTTGTATTGTCATTGATGTCAAACCTTAATTGGTAAGATTGTTGCTACTTAGGAAAGTACTATATCTATTTGAGTGTTGCTAAGGGGATAAGCAAGGTTGGTAACAATAGCACCTAAGGAAAGGTTGAGTTATCTTGATAGTAAAAAGTGTACTTGACTATGTTGCACTATGATGAGATAATGTATTGTTTATCTTAGTAAGACTAAAGACTATACTAGTAGGCTTAACCGAGCAAAGAATGGAAAAATCATGTTTAAGCCGAGTGATGTTAGTGTCGACCGAGTTAGTATATGCCGAGAAAAATTATAGTGTTGACCGAGCATCAGTAAATTGCCAAGGAAGATAGTGCAAGCCGAGGAAATAGTTTTAGTATTGACCGAGCGTTCTTTATGAAGACTGAGTGAACAATCATAGTATTGACCGAGCATCAGCAATTTTATATTTGAAGAGAATTTAATTTTGGAGCCAAAATTGTTGAATTCTTGGATTATGTAAAATGTGTTGATTTTATTTATTGATTGTTTGGAAGCATTAAATACATTGTAAAACATTTTATTGTAAATCTTTAAGAGATTTGAGATTATTCTAAAAAAGGAGCCGAAGAACATAAAGTAGGTAGATTCAATGAATCTGACCTAACCCTAAGATCTACAAATGAGATTGAGTGGAAAAAGATGAGTTAACATAATTGAGGAAAATATAAGGGAACCTAAACATTGTGATATGGATGTACATGGTGTACAAAGAATGCTGGAAGAGAAAAGTTTTATTGACTGAATAAGTAGAAAAGGCTGAAGGAGAATGGTGGTGATTGCTTGAAGAAAAGTTTCGAGCAGATCAGAGATGGAAATGGAAAAGTTTCAAAGTCAGTAAACCAACATTAGTGTACGAAATTGGATCTGATATTTGCAAAGTGAGTTGCATATTTTTCAGATAATACTGCTGCTACTTTCTAACCATTGTAACAGTCAAAATCCTTTTAATAGAGATTGACCTAACAGTCATATGTTAAATCCTTTGAACAAGGTTGCATTCTAATGGAGTGTATGTAAGTCCTATGACTAGGCTCACTTTTAACAAGGTGATTGAAATCCTTTAACCGGGTCACATTTGACAGTGTGTATTGTAACCTTTGACAGGGTTGGCCTTTTACTGAGCTCACTTTAGAAGAGTGAAAATAATAGTAGCATGTTACAAAGTGGTTTTTCCCAAATTGGGTTTCCACTATAAATCCTGGTGTTTTACTTGTGTGAATGTTTAGATTTGAACATTTCTATGTTTTACAAGTTAAGTTACAGCTGGGTAGTGGACTGCATTGTTAGATGCTTCTATTATTGAATCAGTGATGACCGAGTTTGTTTTGGTTTTGGATCTGATTTAAGGATAAGTTTATGAGATTGTTTTATACATCAGGACCTAAGAACAACTGATTCACCCCCCCTCTCTATTGTTCTAAATCATATTAATAGATATTAGGTCTTATTCGGTAATATTAATCAATCTAGGTGTTATTAGTCATATTAGTCACTTGTTAAAAGTCGTAATTGCTCAATTAATAGGTCCTTATTCATCAAATATTAGTCACTTGTTAGGTCTTAATTGGTTAGGTATTATGTCTTAATTGGTTTCTAGAATTTTTGTTTATGTTAGTTTCTAGTGTAAGAGTTTAATAGGAAATATTAATCATGTTAAGAGTCCTATTAGATGTTAAGGGTCTTATTAGGTTTTATTAGATCGTAAAAGGTCCTATTACGTCTTGTTAATTTCATGTTAGGTCTTAATTGGTCAGAGAGAGAGTTTATGTTAGTTTCTACTATTAGATTTTATGTTGCTTCATCTTCTAGTTTCATGTTGGTTTAATGTTAAGGTTCATGTGTACATTTCATATTAAGGTTTATTTTTTAATTATGTTAAAGGATCTCTTTTTAAATTAAGTTGATTTGAATGTTTTAATATCATGTTTCTAATTATTTATATATGTTTTCCTAATGTTTTTTAACAGTTTAAAACATATCTAATAAAACTAAATTAATTAAACAACTAACACATTTTATTAACTAAAAAAAATATTATATTAATTAAATTATTTAATCCACATAAAATCATATTATTTAATATCTACAATTAAAAATAATAAAACTACATAAACAAAAACAACCATTAAATTAAAACATTTTTATTTCAATTAAAATTATCTAATAATAATTAAACAAAAAAAACTATTACATAAACATTTTCAATTAAATTATAACTATTTAATATTAAATAAAATAAAAAAACTTTAAAAACATTAAAATTAAAAATTAAAAAAAAATTGCCTACCTCTTTTGGCCGAAATGCCCGATTGCTGAGCTCTCCATAATTTTCGAAAGCCACTCAAACCAAATAAGCCCTGTGGTCAGTTTGTTTTTCTTATATAGATTTTGGGGGTTCGATCGGACCCCTTCCGGCCAGAACCCGTTCAGCTGAACGGGTTTTCGCCGAACCCCTCGTGCCACATAGATGCCATATGGCACCTCGTGGGCACCACATAGGTCCAGCCGAACCCGGTCTGGTCGAAACCCCTAAGTTTGTCCTCTAGTGCGACAGAGTTTTGTACTTTTACCCTTTAAGTAAGGAAACATTGATTATATATTTGTTTAAAACTTTAAAGTGAATATATTTATATGTATTAAACTGAATGATTAACATTTCTCAGTATTTGTCTTGTATTTATATGTATATATTGTCGATAAATGCACTAATTATTTACATTGGAATGCAGCCTCTCGATATTGATACTACACTGGTCGAGTACAATGGAGGCATCGATTCTAATGTGAATTGTAGTACTCAAGGTATATATTTTCAATTCAAATTTTGATTAATGAATATTTAATACAAGTAAACATGTTAAATTGAATTTGGCGTAGTAATAAAAATTTAATTATAATGTGTTGGGATTAATAAAACATTTTATATTGTAGTTGCAAGGGATGTACAAGTTGTTCCCGATGAGCGTGTTGAGGTTCAAGCCATCGGGCAAGATGATGTGGTTGGACAAGGTAAAGAGTGTCACGTTTATATTTTTTAAAGTATTGAAATGCTTGTAACAATAATGAATATATTTTTAAATTAACCCTAATTATGATAATATGTTTTTAATTGAAGCTTTTTATTTGTTATTGCAGAGGACCCACCTTTGCAAAGGATAGTGAGATCACGTGCACGACCAAGAAGAAATGATGATGTGGACACGAATGCGCCTCTACAACAATATAGGGAAGCAGAAAAAAAAAAAAAAAAAAAAAAAAAGCCAAAAAAAGATGATTCTCATTTATGCAACTTATTTGATAATGACTGATGTTTATTTACATGTGTTTGAGCTTAGTTCCATGTTTTCTTTCATTCTTGTAATTGAAATGTTAATGGGCTGCATACAAAGGTATGTTGTAAGTCTATAAGGTTTTATCCCTCCAAGCGTATTGTTTCTATTATTATTTCTTCTACTCTTCTCAAAAAATCTATTTATCGCTACTAGAAACTCTGAGTTTCCTTTTATACACTATTGTAATGTTGGAGGGGTTTTCGCTAAATTTTTGTGGATTTCAAATTTTGGGAGAAATTAGTATTAGAATGTTCAATGGGTTCTTTTCTAAAACACGCTACTTGAAGAACAACAAAACTTGTAATACAAATGTTGATTGCAACTACCAAGTTAGAAGCTTCACAAAAAACCTTAAATCATCATCTTGTCTAGAATGGTTAATCAATTATTTAAGGTGGATTAGTTGTGATGATGAGACATGCCATTCTGATTCTTGGAACTTGATTTGTAACCATAAGTGATGGAGTTGAGGGGAGATGAAGGAATACCAAATAGTGAATTTGGAAATTTTCATTAGAGAAATTACACTAGAGGTCTGATCAATACAGAAGATATTAATGACCATGGGAGAATGAATAGTGGTTACAGTTGTAGTGGGGAAGAAAGTGGAGGCCATCCATGAAGAAATTTTCCAACATAGATGGTGTACAAGAAACAAAGGAGACTAGTGTACTTTTTAATAATAATAAAAGTTCAATAATGATTTTAGATGTTAACTGTGATAGTCTCTTGGTTTCAGGCAATGCAGAAGGAGACGCCTACTTCAATATGCAATCTCAATTCATATACATAGGATATTAGGTGGAGCTGAAAAACACAACAGGGTTGCATTTTTTATAGAGGTCTTTAATTGCATATTTTAAGTTATAGACCATCGCGAACATTGTAATTTTGACCTATTAAAAGAATGTAAATGTGTTGTGTTTTCTCAGCTCCATCTACTATCTGTGCATATTCTGCTTGTGTTGCACACGCATTCTCAATTTAGAGTGGGAAAATATTATTTTCAATGTGAGGGAGAGAAGCCAAACATATAAAGAACATGCAAATAAACACGATAGCTACAAAACATAAATGTAGGTATCACAACAGCTAAGAAACATAAATGTAGGCCCATCATGGTCACAATTGTTTGGAGACACAACATAATTGAATACTATACCCAGAGGATGCAACACAACCACTACTCCTGCAGTTCTAAGTTGACACTACGGGATCCAAAAACCATATATAGATTCCTTATATTTGGTTTTTGGATCCCGCAGTGTCCACTTAGAACTGCAGGAGTAGTGGTTGTGTTGCATCATCTAGGTATAGCATTTAATTATGTTGTGTCTCCAAACAATTGTGACCATGATGCCTACATTTATGTTTCTCAACTCTTGTGTCCTAGGACCCCTTATGACCCTTTAAGACCCTTTACAATTCCTAAGAATACATCTTAGAGGTCTTAAAGTGTTATAAAGGGTCATAAGAGGATCTTAGGAGGGGCCAAATGATCTTCCACCTTCACATGGTTGGCCCTATTAAATAGAGAATGTTAAACTATTGTCAAAACAAAGAGAAGCTCAATAATTTAAGATCTCAACCAATGTACAACAAATATATATTTCTTTTTTAAAAATAGTCTGATCTGTCGCAATTATGATGGAAACCAAAGAATAACCGATGACAAAACTAAAAGCAATGTCTATCTATTGGAAACATCAATCACTTCAAGGAGCAATGATCACTTCAGCTCGTCTCAAGAAGTCTTGACCCAAGATCAAGTCATATCGATCCATCTCAATGGCTACCAAATCAATAGATCTCTGCCAAGAACCCAGTCTCCAAGAAACACCACAGACCACACCACAAACCCGTTGTGAAGAGGCATCCAATGTCTCATAAGTTGCATCAAATGATCCACTTTCTATAATCCAAGTCTCTCATCTTGATTCACCAGGAAGAAGACTTCTCCGAAGTCATCACGGACACCATAGTGATCTACAAATTTCCATTGTGCAATTTCTTCAAGTCAAGTCACTGCTACACTCCATAGGAACAAAGCACATCCAATTTGGACCAAATAAGTCAAGAAGTTGCTTGTATCAGATCTGAATGCAATCAGGTCCTCATATATCCCACGAACACATTAGGAAAAATGCATCTCTGATCGCTACACTAGCTTCTTATCATATACCGAATCTACTGCAAAGTCATCTCCAAATGACATTACCAATCATGAGCATGAATAAAAGACCTCGACTCACCAAAAAACCTTGCAAGTCGATCAAGATCTGAAAGTAATGCAACCAGGTGGAACCAGGTCTATAAGAACACCATTCTAAATCGATACAAACTCGATCGACAAATATATATTTTTTTTTTAAAATTGTGAATTCCATCACAATTATGACATCACTAGAAAGGTGATGACAATCTGTCAGAAAATTTTGATGAAAAAATTTCGCATGCACAGCATTTCTCTCGGTAAACAATCTACCAACGACGGTTATCCATCAAAACATTAGGATGGTTAACTGTCGCATGTACAATAATTATGTCGGTAAACTAACTATGTGCGACGTCTACCCATTGAAATTGGCATGGCTACAAATAGACATGATGGTGTATTTGTTGTGTTGAAACCCCTTTTTTGCAATGGCTATAGTCTTCTTAATTATGACACCAATCGTAGCTGTCATTTTTTTTGACTACAAAACTATGACGGTGGGTGGTGTCGTAATATCAATAGTAAACCATCCCAATTCAGATGACCTACCATCAGAAAAAGGTCTCAAATGTACTAGTGAGTTGTGAAGAAGTTTCCTTTAGTAAATAAGGTTAAAGATTTAGTAAGAGAGTTGTACTCATATTTTTGTCGAAGTCCCAAATGTTTTAGGGAAGTTCAACACTTCGCTGATGGAATTAAAAATAGAAACAAGATTCTTAAAGATGTTGATACCAAATGGATCTCTTTGGATGAACCAATGCATCAATTTTTTTCCAAATATCAATCTTTGATTGGACCTCTGTACAAACAATTATGACAATGCATAAAATCAGAGATGTGGCAACCTCCTTCGGAGGTTAAGCAATATAGAGACACTTTTGACTTTAGCATCTCTTCTTCCCATGCTAGAAGAAATGATGTTCATTATGAAAAAATCCCAACAAAGATCCATGTATATTGAAGAATATGCTTAGTTGTGTAAAATGTCATGCCAAGCCCTTGATAATCTATATTGAAATGACCCAAATTTATCTGATAAAAAAATTGATCACTGGCAGAAACTAACAGAATTGGACAATCCTGATAATTATTTAAAGATCATTGAAAATGGAGAATTATGTGTCTGTGTAAGGGGATTTTAGATACCAATGTACTACAGTGCCCCAAAGAAGCAAGCTACAAGAGTTACAAGGGAAGATTTTACCAAGATCATCGATTCTATAATAGCTCATGCAAGGGATATAGCCTATAAAGTTTCCTCTGAAATGATATCTCAATTCCCATATGAACAACTACTTGAGGCCATGGCAATTTTGTTTCCTCAATATTGGTGCTTAAACTCTAAGGAAGATTATTGTAATAGGTTGTTGACTTTGATAAATAAATTTTGCAAATCTGTAGAATTCAATGGAGTGACTATCAATGGAATTTTAGATGAGGATCTTCTTAGACACCAATCGGGAACTTTTGCAAGGACTATGAAACATCAATATCAATTAATGCATAACCCACATGAAGAGGGCTTGGCAAAAAGGCTTTGGACATAACTAAAATAGAGCATAGTGTTGCGTGATGAAATTTTTGAGTTCTTCAAGCTTGTTGATCTATGTCAAACCATGATATTGGGTTCGGTGGAGGATGAGAGAATTTTTAGTGTTTTGGGATTCCTAAAAGCAAAGCTAAGAAACAAACTAGACATGAATTTGTAAACATGCTTGAGGGTCTACACATCTAGGTATGATACCAATACTTTTCCTTATCAAAAACCAATGGAAATCTAGAAGAAAAGATGCAAAAGAAGAGGGTTGGGAAACACTAGTAACCAATCTCTGACTCTAAGTGGGACAACTACAGCTGGCGATGGGAGTGGGATTCATAGAAGCATAGGTTAGAGTGAAGAAGACACAAACAAAAATGAAGAGAAAAATGAAGGAACTACAATACCAAAATTAGATGATGATGACAATGCAAAGATGATTTGGAAAATTTAGGCATTTTTTTCTAAATTAGTAGTAGTAATCAATAGGTATTTTTTGAACTTATTAACTACTATATCCTATCATTCAATGTTCATTTTAGAAAAAAAAGAATGTATTATGTTTCATCATTAAAATTTGAGAACAAAGAGTATCATTCTAGTGTAGTTTGTATTGTATCATCAATGATCATTCATATTTGAATTTGAAATTCCTAAATGAAATTTTGTATTCCAATAGCATATAATAGAGTAAATCAACTAAGAATAATTGAATAAAATAGAGTAACTCAATGTACATTAAATTGGAAAACATAAAAATTAGATAGAGAACAATTTGTTTTGTATTCATTTGCAATACATTACAATTTACAGTAGTTCAAAATTCAGAGAAATATTTGTAGGCCAGTCCAAACATCCTCTGATGGTAGAACAATTTGGTACATAGTATAGTCACACTCTTACAACTTCCTTAGCAATTCATATTTAGAAGTGTGACTTTACAACACTGTTGCTTCTAAAACTCCATTCAAATTTCTCACTGGTTTGATGAAATCCATGAATGTATCAGGAGATATGTCTATAGGAAGAAAGTGTAAATCAGTATTTATTTTGTCCTGCAACCTTATTTTGTAAGTTTCTCTTCCAATGAACTTATTTGCATCAAATCCCTTAGGCAAACCAAGACTTTCCAAATTCACTTTCCTTTCTCCCATCTTTGTGATCTTCTTCTTAGATTTTTCATCCAATTCTTGTGCTTCCTGCAGCTTCTCACATTTTTGAATGATACTTGATACCTTTACTGAGGCATCAAGGCAGGTGCTAATTCTCTTGTTTGATAGATAACTATCACTCTTACTCTAGAGTTGTTGCATAATATATTTTGCATTTTTTTCTTTCTTAACAACATCCATATTTTGTTCAATGTTCTTATGGAGCTTCAAATAACATACTCTCATACTTTGAAGCATTTCAAACCACTCACACAAGCTATGAGACATCCCCAATATTTGGCCCCAAATGTGTTCTTTTGTAATCTTCACTAAATTATTACTAGTATTTGTTAAAGTTTCAATTGTGTTATTTTCATTCTTTAGTTCTTTTGCCATTTTCTCATAATTATTTTTCTCCTCAACTACTTTTTGTTCCCATTGATTGGCTTTATCCACCTGAGAGTCCAATTGCTTTTGCAATTCCCGGTTGGAGGCAACATTACTCTCCAAGGTTTTAAAAAACTTTTGTGAAGTGACTCTTTCTTCCTCTAATTTTTTACTAATTTCTACCAATTTTCCCCTTAGTACCTTCAGCTATGCCCACTCATGTTCCTTCACTACTACCTCTGCATGTTCCTGCTCTATATTTGCTGATGTAGAGGCCAATTTTTTAATCTTTTTA
The DNA here is from genome assembly GCA_027943335.1 of Chamaecyparis obtusa. NCBI lineage: Eukaryota > Viridiplantae > Streptophyta > Pinopsida > Cupressales > Cupressaceae > Chamaecyparis > Chamaecyparis obtusa. The sequence continues at coordinate 107,994 of BSBK01010123.1, forward strand.
TGTAATTCTTTCAAACTGTTCACTGAAGCTTTCCTCTTTTCTTTTTCATTGGCAATGTCTTCCTGTAACTTTTCTATATTTTTCTCGAGCTTACTTTTCTCTCTTTCCAGCTTTAGCAGTGTATTGTAGACCACTTGGTTCGTAGACTTTGACACATTGATTTTGTCCACATTTTTAACTTTGGAAAATCTATTTCGAGAGGGCTAACTTTAAATTCAAATGGATCTATCTAACTCTCTAGTGGGTTTCTATCTTTCCTAGGTGGAATAAAAACCATGAACTTCATCATATCTCTTTTTGGGTCATATGTTGGAAAACCCTGTTGGATGTAGGTTTTTCCTCTACAACTGCAGTAAGGGCACAAGTCTGTAATGTCTTCTTTATTTCCTTATTCTTGGTTGTTGTTTCTGCAAATTTATCATAGAAATCTTTGAAACAAAAATTTGGTGTTGCAGAAGGAATTAAATGTTTGAAAGGTGAACAAGAGCTTGCAATGCATATTTATCTAACTAATGTTGTTTGAGGATTTAAACTTTTAGAGGATTTTGCTGAAACTGAAAGTGCAAACAATTCTTTAGGATCGAGTGTCAATGATTTGGAAACCTTTTTCTTCTTGACACTATCTTCTTCTATGGGATTCTGTGTAGATTCTACTGGCATCTTTAGAGAGGGAACTTGTTGTATAAGCTACCTAGTCCCACTGACACTAGTGCCACTACTAGACCTAGTAGTCATAGATTCCCCAATCCCACCCATGGAAATGGATGTTGTTGTGGGCATAGTGGTTCTTGATGAATCTAATGGGTCCACTCCAAATCCAAACCCAAGGCCTTCATCATGATCAATTTTTTGTGTGAAAATTGGATTCCAGAAGCCTTCTCCTATGGGACCCAAACCACCACCTTTATAACCCATTTTTTCCACAATGATTGCCCCTTTTCTATATACTTCTTTGTGATAGTCACTGAATCCACTCTGACTCCCTGGAGTAAATGCAATTAGTGGATTATCATCCTCATTGTCTACATTTTCATCTTGATCACTATCATCGTATGTCATGGTAGGATGCTCCAAATTCCATAATTTTCTAAACTCTATATCCTCGTCTATGTCATCCAGATCTGCACTAGTCTTTGGTTCACCAAGATCCTTTCTCATACTCCAAAAATCATTCATTTTCATTCAAGTCCATTTTCTATCCTTACAATCTTCTACTATTTTCTCTGGTATTTTTTTGTTTGATGGATCGGAAGCTTTTTGGTAGAAATTGTAGGACATCCTACATTGTACAATGCCCTAGTTTATTGATATCATAATTTGTGATGACAAATATTCAACTAAAATTTTTTCCTCACTGGAAACTTTTTCCATCTCTTTTGTAACGTCATCTCATCTATCCTTTCTTTTCAACTTCTCTAGCAATGGTTTACTTTCATGTTGAAATAAGTTTGCAGAGTTCTTATTAGAAAAAAGCATTGTTTGAATGATGTTGAGTGGCTGATACTTCCAGTACCACTCTAAATCAAATTGAAATTTTTTATAAAAAAAAAAATTCCACTTTGAATGCCTTTCTCTCAAATGTTAACCCTCCAATTGAGAAAGGTAAGGAAGGGAATATGCTCTTCTTTGACTGGATAGCGAAGAGTCTATCTGTGATCTCTAGTTGTAGTAAATATTCTACTGCAAACACCATGTCTGTCACATGCATTGGAAGTTTGTGGGGTTGTAGTTCTGATCCGTAAAACCTTAGCACAGTGTATTCTTCCATTAAGTACCAATTAGCTAATTGAATTGTGTTTCCAATTTGGATGCAATCCCTTCATGAAGTAGACAATCTGGACATTGGAGTGCTTGTTATTTTTTTGTACAATGGTGCCAAAAAGAAGTCTACAAAATTATTGCAATTCCTTTTGTTATCATACATCCTTATCTAAGGTGTCCAATTATATATTAGAGTACTTGTCCCCCTCTGAATTTCAACCTTGTTATCATTGCTCATTAATATTGCAGCGTGCTTGGCTAGCAGAAGATAGGACAAGTAGGTTGTGAACCTAAATATCTTAGAATTGTCTCTTTTAATCAATACTAATTGTTCTTGCATTGATTGAACCACGTGTCCAACAAAATTATATCTTACTAGTTCATTGACACAATGGATATCCCAAATCAATTGAAGAATGATGGCACCCACTTCCCTATTATTTTCTAATCGTAGGAAAAATGCTAGTGAGGAGATAGTATCCTGAACCCATGACACAAAAGTTTTAAAATCATAAGGAGGCTTATGGTTCTCACCCAATGAAGCATTTTCCTCTACAACTATTAGACCCTTTATAAATGAATCTTTTTTGTTTGGTGTGACTGCCTCATGTATTGGTCTGCTAGTAATCCTAGGTCAATATGGACATTACAGTTTTGTCGGTCAAACCCTAGGTCTAGCAAACTGATATATTCTTCATGGGTTATTGATAAAATTTCTTCATGATTATTTTTATTCACAATTGCTTTTATTTCTTCATCATAATTTTTTGCACAAATCAAGACAATTTTTGGGCAAGGGAAAACTTCAAGTAATAGCATGTAACCCAAACCAACATCCCACAAAGCAACTTTATTCATTTTTGCACCTATCGCTACATTAATTTTTATAAATTTAGACTTGTTTGGCCCAATTGCCTTACTACACATTGTATATTTAATTGCTATAACTCTCCTTTCACCATTGATAGTAGGATCATAAACATTATGATACTCATCAATGAAACTAGGGATTTCTACTAGTTTTCTCCAGTCTATTAAAGGATTCCCATCTGCTTGCCCTTGGCCTTGAGATTTCGCTTTCCCCATTATTATTTGAAAGAATGCAAAAAACACATAATCACAGATATTTAATAACAAAATCACAGATAATAGCTAACAAATTAGGAAAACCCCAATTGTACATGCAATAATTAAAATTTCAAAATCAAGTTAAACTAAATTTTTTACATTACAAAATCGGGATGCCATCAAGCTAGATATCTTACCGAAAATTAAATTTTGAAATCTAGATAGATAGAAGTTAGAACGGTTGAGGCTCTCACAAGTTACAGTCTCAAAATATTCAGCGATGGTTCAACAGTTGTTTTTTGCTTTTTGTTGCTACGAGTCAATAGGTTTTAAAAAAAGAAATATTAACAACTTTCTGGAATGAGTTTGTAGAAAAGGTTTTTGAAACGCCTAGTACTTTCAAAATACAACTTCAACCATTCATCTCTCGCAATCAAATGGTTGTCACGATTTTAAAATATTAACACACTAATGTATCATTTAAACCAAAATTTTAGAATACATTTATGTTTTATCTTCACATGATACGTAATTTTTTTGATGAATTACACGCGTCACCTTTCAAGAATGAGTTTGCAAAAAAAAAATTTGAAACCCACATTACTTATGAAATACAACTTCAACCATTCATCTCTCACAATCGAACGGTTGTCACGATTTTGAAATATTAATACACACTAATGTTAAAATATTAATACACACTAATTTTTCTAGAATGATTTTGATGAGTTTCTGAAATGAGGTTGTCATGATTGTAAAATATTAATACACACTAATGAATATAATCATTAACTATATTCACTCAGAATTCATTCAACAATACCTTATCCATGAAGTTTGAACCAGTCACCATTACATGATAAAGTTTGGAAACATTTAATTATTACATTAAACAAAAGTGCAATGGAAAAATTTTATATTATATTATGCAAAATTTCATTACAATTCATTGATTCCCATATCTATAGTCCAAAAAAACAAAACAATGAAATCCTTTGATTTCAAAATTCCAGGCCATAGAGTCCTGGATAGCAAAAACTAAGGATTTCCCCCTCAGTCTAAGTAGAACTCTTCAGAGATGATAAGATCTGAGAATTCAACCATCCGTAGTCCACAAATTCATCAAAGAGAAACCACTTTCAAAGAAAATCCCTACCAATCTGCACCCATTTCCTATGGTGTGTCAACTTCTCAATATTCAGGTTCAAAAGAAAAGGTTGCCTGGCCACATTTTGGCCTGGCTAGAGAATCTTGGGTAAATCACTTGCCCAAGGGATCCCAACCGCTATTTGTGCAAAAAAGGTAACCTGAACATTGTCACCCAAGAATTATTGTTTGAATACCCTCCTTAACAAAAGGAGCATATCCACCTTCTCTCCTTCTAGGTCCAAAAGAGATGCCAAAAATCAAGACATAATGTTTGTGTTAAAAGAAATTTATGGCCCAACACCATTCTCACAACCTCATTTGTAAAGGAACCATTCTCATTGCAAAATGATTGTAGTGTTTGGTCTGAGACCAGGGCCAAAAAGGCCTTCTGATCCTCCTCAAATGTGCTTATCAAATGAATAGGAGTGTCCATCTTTAGAAAACCACTAACAGAATATCAGAAATTAGAATATGATAAAATTATACAGCCTAAAGAGTTAAAGACCTAAACCAGAGGTAGACTTTCAAGCTCTTAGCATAGGTAGAATTGAAGAAGAAAGAAGCATAGATTGTCTATAAATAGCCTTGCCCCTCAATTATTTCTCTAACCTTATTAATTAATTTATCCTTGAAAAATATGTAAATCTTTCATATTAAATGCATGAGTGTGTGAAATTGGAAAAAATATCATGATAGGTAACATTACCCAAATTTAATGTCAGTGATAAAACATTTCTTTTATTAACTACAACATTCAGTACATTATCAACCATCCACTTAAAAGACTTGATACGTGTAATACATTTAAAATGGTGGAATGATCGATATTAGGTATGTGTGGATTCTAAATAGCCCTCAATTCTTTCTCTAACCTTATTAATTCAATTTTCCTTTAAATTTTGTAAATATTTCATATTAAATTCATGAGTGTGTGAAAATGGAAAAAGGTGTCATGACAGGTAATATTACCCAATTTAATGTTAGTGATATGACATTTCTTTTATTAACTACAACTGTGATACATTATCAATCATCCACACAACCTACTAGTACTAACCAGTTGTAAGAATTGATACATGCATTAATTTGATCATGGTTATATGTGCACTAATTAAGGTATTATTCTCTAAGATGTGTAGAGTCATGCAAAAAAGTTGGTAACTAATTAAGGCATCATTCTCTCGACGTGATGTTGCATTAATTAGATCATGGTTATAGTGTAGACTAATTTGATATGTATCAACATTCTAGTAACTTCCTGGAGAACTCTATTTCCTTCAATAAATTGGGCCTGAAATCAAACTTCAGCCATTGATCTTGGATCATCACACAGTCTCAAATTATAGATTTAACATTATAGAATAATGGATATTAGGTTACGTGTCAATGTGACTGGTCTTGCATATCAATACCAACATGTTGAGTCTGTAGACAAGTTGACAACCCTACCTTTATGAGGTCATAGACTCACACGTCCATTGGATTACAACATATCAATGGCCAAAGGTGAATTTCGAGCCTATTGTTGGTCTTAATAACCTTTACAACAAACTTTCGGTGGAATCATGACACATGATATTATTGATTGTGGACATATTGGATGATGATCATAGTGATGGGACACATTGTACCCGCTAGTGCAACTTCAACATCAAAGCAGAACCATTGGATTAAGAGAGATGAACGGTAGAAGGTGCATTTCAAATAGAATGTGGTGGGATAACTCCTTTAATGAAAACTCTCTCCAAAATTGTCACACATGTCATTCTTCAAGAATGAAAACTCAGGACCAAACTTATTAAATTTAAGTTAAAAACTTAAATCGCTTGGAATGTTAAATTTAATAATTATTTCCAATTATTAAATCACCATACCAACTATACAACTATAGTATAAAATCACCAAGTTTATATGTATTTTTGAAAAACATTCGCCATGACAAATAAATTAATTAAAATATTTAGAAAATAGTTTCACCATAATTTATCAGTATAATGAAGTCTAATTCACCAATTAAATTAATAATTTTCTTATTAAAAAATTTTAATCGCCATATTTTTATAAAAATGGTATATGTTATTAGAAAAATCGCCACCAAATATCCATATTTTGAAACACAATTCGTCATCAATATTAAAAAATTTCCCTCCAAAAAACATGTGATTCACCACGATTTTATACTTTTCGGAAGGGGAGGTTTCTTAAAGTTATCCCTGGTCCCATCTACATATCATCAATCCCCAAAATTTCCTTACATGGGCCAAGAAATAATCAGTGGTGATCTAAATCCTTTTCAATATTACAATAATATCAAACAAGAAATAGATGCTTTGGTACCACACAATAGGTAAACTTCCACACTAGGTACATCAAACAAAATAAAAAAACAAGAGGCTTCTATATCAAATTCAACACAAAAAGGAAACTTGAAAGGGTGGTAGATGCCTCTAATTATTCTACATCTAATCTACAAAGAAAGGAAAAGAAAAATAGGGTAGTTCATCTCATTGCTTGAACATGAATACATTGATGAACGACTTTGAGAATAAGTTGCAATTGAATGGAAAAGGATTAGGAAAATATTCTTTGTCATTGGGAAGATTACCACTCTCTCCTAGATCCTATGGGAGGCCACCCACATCACAACCACCAAAACCTGAATCTCCAAAAAGTTATAATAGTTCCTTTGTGAGAGCTAGTACATAATCAGAAGATAGTGAAGATAATAAAATCCCTACAATGGTTATAGAAGGAAGAAGAGAAATCTAAGGAAAGAGTGCAAACCATTGACATATCAACACATCAATATGGAGAGGGTTTCCAGATCATGGAAAAGATGGATTATGAAGGATCAAGTTTGAAAAGAGAAAGGAAGGCATCATAGGACCAATACAAGATCCAGTTTTCAAGCTAATAGGGAGAAGACATGGTTACGATATACTAAAGAAAATATACCTCACATTCATCAACAAATTATTAAACTACAATCATATAGTGATAAACACTCCACAAAGTTGGAGTGGGATTCATTTTCAGAAAACCCATGTCAGGATAAAAATATTGATGTGGTTCACTTTATATGCCGACATCTTTTGAAGGAAAAAACTCATAGCATAGAATGATTGAAGATGAAGTACACACTCATGCATACCCACATTCTTAGAGGGACAAAGCTTAGAGTATAGACTGCATGAAAAATTAATTTTATATATAACCGTCCTATATTATGAACTAGTAACTAAAAGTTTTTAAAAAATCTCAGAATATTTTTTATTTTGTAATAAAACTTAAACAATATAAAAGGAGTAAGAAAATACACACATACAATCATTGCAAATGTTTCATTTATATTATGATTGTAGAAGAGAAATGCTCAAAATAAGTAAAATTTAAAACTTTCAATGATTACGAAAATACATATAGATCATATGCAATCATTGTATAGATTTTATTGATATTACGATTCCAGAAGAAAGATGTGCAAAATAAATAAGCCTTCGTTAGAATAGGTCCCCTGTAGCGTTGGTATTCTAACAGGGATGAAAACACCTGGAAGCAAGACTCTTGCAGACTCCAAATTGAAGGTGGACATCAAGTACGCATGTTTCGTTACATGAGTCATCTTCGAAACATGGCCCATTAAATGTCCCACTACCCGATTTACAATAACCAGGATTGTCCCTATAGTTGATGGAGACTGATAATTTTGAATCAATACCCATATCACAAATGGTAAGTATATCATGGTTTTGGATAAAAATTTCGACGAGAAAATCACATAATATATTTTCATTCCTGTTAAGAAATATCATAGACAAGAAGAATGCACATTACCAGAAGCAAAAGCGAATAGCGATATGAGCAGTAAAAGCACCGAATACACATATATTGACTTCGCCATGATCTCCAAACATAATATAATCCTACTTTTTGTTTAGTGCTAATATTCTTAATTCCATTTTGATGTTCCCTAATCCTTCACAGCAATTGGATATGATAGAAATGGAAAAGGAAGATCCAAGGAATATCTTTGGTGGTCAAATTTACTATTAATTATTCTGTATCTTTTGCTGGACTGGATGTTTTGAGGTGTTTAAGTTATAGTGGTGACCATTTTAATTGTTTGCACGTTCACTGAGTGATAAGTATATAGAATAATCAATAAATGAATTTATGGTCCACACTTCCCAATAGACATGGAAGACCATTGAAATAGGTTTGGTCGTTAGATTTTATGTTGTTTCTACTGATCATATTTTCCACTATTTTTAGCTCATTTTATTTTTTCTCTGTACCCGCCATTTATATTTTTGTCACATTAAAACATCTCCTTCCCTTGAACATTATGTTTCTATCCACTTTCTTGGTCTTCCTATCTAAAATTAAAATTGGCATGCATGCAATAGATCAACTAAATAGATTTTATTAGTACTTGTGGGTAGGCTAAGTAATATTGTATCAGTTTTTTAATTATTTATCTTAACTAGTGATTAAATGAGCTCTTCTTGTGAAACAATATTTTATGAAAGTTGTTTTACCTCCATACTCCATCTTCTCGTCCATTTATACATGTAATAACTATAAAAATATATATTTTCTCTTTTCAAAAGTCAAATTTTAATTTAACACGGTATAATTGAAAACACTATATTTTTTAAATAATTACGCCGAAGGTTTTCCTTATATGAAACACATCGGCTTGGGTTAATTCGATCGACAGTCGTCGAACATGTCGTACGCATGCAAGATGATTGAAATGATCGAGATCATTGGTGGATTTTGGAAAAACCCGAAATTGTAACATTTCCACTGTGTGAACTGACTGCAGAGCTATTAATTAACTCAAGAGCAACTGGAGTTAGATTCATAGTTTACAAGACACGCGTTTCTTATTTCTTCGTTGCTATCTATTTTACTTTCTGTAGCACTGACGAATTCGTTACCAGTGGTACTTTCTTCCATTTTACTTTCTACGACACTGATGAATTAGTCAGAAGTGGCAAAAGTATGAGGCAGTGGAAATTTGAGTGTGTTCTTACAAGTTGCTCATTTACCAATGTGGCATTAAATTATTATACTTTGCAAGAAACTTTCGAGATGAGAAGGATAGAATTAACAACGTGGCACCCGATCGCCTGTGTGGTAGATGAACACAGTGGTGAAGGACTAATTAAGAGATCTGGCAAATAGTTTAGTTGGCGAATCTCGAAATAGTTTGCTCATTAGAGAACACATTTGGAGAACTTGAGATAACCCTTTTGAAACACCTGGTAATAAAGTAAGATCAACGGTTGTCGCATGATCGGTAGATCTAAACAGTTTCCTTGTGAACACACGACAACCGTTGAATCTTTGCACAATGCCAATCCTGCAAAAACCTTAGAGAGTGGAATCTTTTCTTTTCTGGTGAATTTGAAATCTTTTCTATATCCAACGGTTGTGGCAAGACTGCAAAGAATATTTAATACCCTTGTGATCATGCGCTAGCCATTGATCTTGTTTACAAGCCAACGCATCGGCCCAGCCTTTAAGGATTCTGTCGGGCTGGCAATTCTACATAAAATCAATGGCCGTTGTATATTTGCAAGGAATCTATTGTTCCCTTGCGATCATGTGACAACCTTTGATCTTAGTTTATTCCCAAGCACTTCCAAAAGGTGGGCCCACTGCCAAATGTATACACATGAGCCTTTCTGATTGGTCGAAGGTATTTCTTGATGTGGAGAATGTTATTCAACTTGGTGCTCGGTAAGAAAAATAGTATGTCTTCTTGTCGGCTATTGTGGCATGGACACTTCTGAATGGTCGAACTAAGTGGGGCCGGTTCCTTAAGTTATCATCAATGGAGTAAAGATCTAACAGTTTTTGAATGCTCACAACAAATCTTTTGACCCTTTACGATCATGCGCGAGTCGTCGATATGGTATCAAGGCCACCCTGCCTTACTTAATGACTAGTCATAAAAGAAAATGAATACCAACCGTTAGATGCAAGATCTAAGGGTAGTAATAAATCCAACATGTCATGTGGGACCTGTGTTATTCGTTGAAAGGTTTATCATTGATGCATCTTGATTGAATAGTTCTCGTATTTTTGCGAGGAATATTTCCACGCCTAGCAATCATGTGATAGCATTTAGATCTTGGTCTAAGAAGGATCGACACCCCAAATTCAAACCTGAAGCAAAATTGGTGTGAAATTGAATTTTCTGTTGAATGGTGACAATTCGATTACTCAAAGAAATAATGGCTAGATCGTGTGGAGTAAACCGTTGAAAAGACTATGTTTTATTGCAAATATATTGAAGATTTGTGTGTCTATAGAAATAAAAAGAGATAAAGTTTGCAGAAGCCTAGGCTTGGAAATTTGCAGAGCTAGTTGTCGTTGCCTCAAAAATTTCTAAAAAAGGTTGGTGAATATTTATGCAATTCTTATCCTGGTAAATAGCATCATAATTGTGTTGTATTTAATTTACTCCAATTATAAAGAATCTCAAACCCTAGAATGACGCCAAGAAAGGGTTTGTTTGGTAAGGTTGAATACAGTGATAGGAGTTTACATGAAGATTTGTTAGAGTTATTACCTAGTTCAACAATTGATTTGGTGAAAGCCAAGCAATTAACACTGAAAAGCTCTAGTGTAAAGGTAGCAGATGGTTTATATGACATAGGAAATTATATTAGGGATGCTAAGGTTGGTACACTCAATGCCAGTGGCGGTTCTGATATCACTGGTTTAACATTGTTCAAAGTAGGGCTTAGCTAGAGAAATGCCCCTCCTACCAGCAATCTATGGCAATTTGACCTAGGCAAGCTTGTGGTGCCTGACATTTTCATAGATGCAGATCTAATGATTCAAGTTGCAAAGAATTATGACCTGATTACTAAGGAAATTAGGGATGGTAGAGGAAACCTGTTAATGAAAATCTTTGCTGAAGAAATCAGGATGGTTTTTAAGCTAAGTGAACCCTCCAATGAACTAGAAAAAATTGATTTTGAGGAGTTGAAGCAAGTGTATGATGTACAGAGGAATTATCTCATAAATGGTCCTATAAAGGAATTTTGTGACAAGATTTGGAAAATGATTATCATGGGACCAAGTACACAAGAGCCCTTCAAAATAGATTATTTTGACTTGAGAGCAAGGGGTGCATACTGGTCACTATGTCAAATCTTTGGGGAAGATGTTGAAGAGAGAATGCCAGTACATTTGATGTATATGATGGTCCAAATTTTACATCCATACTTGTCAATTACATTTGAATTTTCCCCTTTCATTGTTGACTTAATTCATAATGGATTTGTAGGAATCCCAAAAAAAAAAAAGTTGATAAGACATTTTGTTGGTACTCTTTCATGATGTATATGTTCTTGTTTAAGGGTGCTAGTTATTTTGAGAAGGAGATGGATCTATTAAAACAAAGGGATGGTGAAGACATGCCAATCCAATTGTAGAACCTTAGTATGACATGGGACAAGAAGGATAGTAGTTTCATTAATTTTGATAGATGCTTTGTAGCTAGATTAAGGCTATTGTTTGTCCATGATAGCCTAAGAATCCCAAAGGCTTTGGCTGAACTTGTGAGGCCAAAATAGTTCACCAAGGACTGCAAAATTATACATAATTGGGGGGATTTCATCTTTTATCCTATTTCTACTATTATTAGATTATATGGTTTTAGGGGGGCACCATTCATATTGTCATATCAAATACCTCTCAAGATTGGTATTGCAGAATTCATTAGACAATTGGGGGAGATTAAAAAGAACACCCTTACAGATAAAGGCAGAGGAACTATGTTCCCGAATGTTACAATGGCCCATCAGTTTATAATTACAAATGGTGGATGGCTTCATATGGATCAAATCCAGGCACCGTATCATATGGCTACTATAATTGCTTGGATAGCAGACTCGGAGGGTTTTTATAATGAAATGTTCAAAAAGAAGGTCAAGTGTTCATTTATAGATCACATTTTCAACTTTCCTAAGGATATCATCAGAAATATCCCTGATATATAGGACAAAGAGATCAGAAAGGAAAAATGGTTGGTATTCAAGAATACTTTGAATTTTGTCCAACAATTTGACAGAGGGTATGATCCACTAAAGAGCATCAATCCTATGGGCAAGAAGATAGACACTCTCATGTATAGTTTTCAGGGTATTTATCAAACCCTAAATGAAAAAAAGGAGAAAGCCATGAATGAGAACCCAGAGAAGGCTCAATCAATATTTAACAAAACTACATTTGCAAAGCTACTACCCCCGAGAAAGTATATGGTACAGAAGAGAACTAGTTAAAATGTGGTAGTCCTAGAACCTGACAATAAAAACACAAGAAAGATAAAAAAGGATATCCCTTTTACATCACAACAGGTGGAAAAGTATAAAGAAGTTGTAGAGTTTTCAAACTCACCTCAGGCTCAAAAGCCTGAGGATGTTCTTGATTCCCCACCTCCTCTAAAGAAACAAAAGCTAGAAGAGAGGCCTGAACATTTTGAAGGTGATTATTCTCCATCCCAATCACCTATGAATATCATGGATGATGAAGAGGTCATAGACCAAGTACAATAGTTGAGAGTGACCTATGATAAGATGAATGAAGGGGTGCCAAACCCACCAAAAGAACCTGAGTTAGACTTAATAGTGGGACAAATGGTAGGAACAGAGCTAGACCCAATAATAAAACAAGCATGTGATGAGTTTTTAGCTGATGATGCATTTGTAAAGGCTAGGTCCTTCATGCAATTTTTATGGAAATTAAACATGAATTAGTTTGAAGAAACATGTGAGAAAAGGCATGAGGAAAATCTATACAAGGACCTCAAGATCATATAAACTAAGGTAAGGAAGGAGATGACAGAAAGGTTTGAGACAATCACTCTAGAACATGGGAGAAATCAGGTGAGAAACTCAAGAGTGATTATCCTCCCAAAATGGGATATAGCTAATGTAGTGGTCCTAGATGTAGTCAGGAAATAGATCATACCTATGTACAAAACCAAGGAGGAGGTAGAATAGACAACTAAGGGAGTCTCTTTCAGTAATGACCATCAAGCCTTGGTCATGTGGTCTTTAAAGAAGAATGGAAAAAACAAAGGAAAGAAGATTACTATGGGTGATCTCACTGGTAACCTCATAGTCAAAAGGGTCACTGACATTTCTATAGTTGAGGCATCAGGTATGGTGGTAGCAACAGCCCAGCTCATAGCGAGGGTAGCAGAAAAGGGAGCCAAGGAAAGGAGGAGCTCACAATAAGGTTGGAAACAATACTAAAGGCTTATGGGGAATTAAGACAAGGAGTATATGAGAAGGATAAATTAATTGTAGACTTAAAGAAGAGGTTGGGTGAACAAGGCCCAATTCAAGCATCAAGGCAATTGCAAATTTCTTCTTCCCCTGCTGGAACTTCATCTTCAAGTCCTATTATTGAGTATCCCCTCTCCCCTCTTCCCCCCTCCATGGGTGATGAAGACATAGAACAAAGACAGAAGTAGAGATATGAAAAAAGAATAAAGGATACCATTCTACACTTTGTTGCAAATGTAAAACCACTAGAAAATTTTTAAAATTTCTAAGCATTTGTCTGATATTTTGATCACTTTTAAGAAAGAGATAGCCATAATATACCCAATTTTGGATAAGTGGGTTTCTAGAGAGAATAGATTGAAGTCATTCTTTGAAATGATTAAAGATTAGTGTATTGTGGATATTCAACTAAAAAATGCTTATAAACTTGTCAAAAACCTTTTTGAGTTTGAAGTAAATAAGCAAGGTTTCAAGAGAAAGGCAGAAATCTTAAGGGTAAGATACTTTCAGGATAATTTTCAAGTGTTCCCCGGTCTTATCAAGGAAGATGGAACTATAAAAGACAAGAAACAGTAGTTGGAAAAAATTGATGGTGGCATATTGGCTAAAATAGATATTGTTTTGGGTACAGAAGACAATACTCCCTTTATACAAATAATTGAAATGCTACAGAATTGCAGAATACACTTCACTAATGTGAGGATTGAGGTACACCAAGTGGTTACTAGTTGGGACAAACTCCTACCAAAAAGGGATGAGGTTCTAGCTTTTCATTGGCTAAGTGAAAATATATTTGTATCTTGGGAAATGACATGTCGTGCAAAAAGTGCAAAAGAAGGAGAGACATGTACAGAGAAAGCAACAAGTGGCAGTGTCCAAACCCCTTGAAAGAAAAGAAAATAGTGAAAGGAACTCCAAGCAGTTAGAGCAAGCACGGATACTACACCTAGCATGTTTTGAACATCTTTGTTGTTAAAATTTTGGGCGCTCATTTAAATCATCAATTTTGTAAAATTGTAACAGTAGGGTACTATATTTACCTTCTTTGTCTTATATGAACATGTTTTTTGTCTCTTGTAGGAAAGATCTAAACCTTGTATGCAGTCCTTATTTTCTATAAAATGATTACCAGGATGATTTTGAAAGGACTGAAACATGGACATTCTTACTGACAAATTTTGAGTCCAGGATATTGTAGACTGTATAAGGCAAGTTTTTGTAAAGAGCAATATTACTAGGTCAAGATAAATATCTTGATTGTTTCATTTTAAAGCATTTTGTATACATGATATTGATATAACATTTGAATCAAATCCAAAATTTATATCTCTCCTTTGCGTATTTCTCTTTGAGTTATGAATTGTCAAAATTTATTCCATAGATTAAATCTAGATTAGGCATAGCATAAATTCTTTAAGTTCAAGATAACGATATAAATAATTAGTATGAATATAGAATTTCTTTGATAAAATCCATTTTAGGGTGATAGCATTTTTAAATCACGAGGTCATCAAAGTTCAGTGTATTTGTTTGTGTATCACAAGTTTGCAATAAAGGTGTTACCCAATGCATAAGGCATTGGATAGCAATGGAGCTAGTTTATAGAGATCAGTGTTTGAAAAGTTTCTATTTGTATTCCTTACATTTAGATCTAAATTTGTCAAAATTCTTTAAGTAGAGTGAGTTACAAAGTAGTATTTCACAAAATGATAATGGAGAATCAATCGATTTATGGTCATCATTTAGTATGTTCTTATCATTTACATGTTATTATTAAATTCAGTCTGTTATTGTTTTAGTAAGACTTGTTGGTACTGAATTATGAGTATCCTCCTTCATTATGCAGAGCCACAACTAGATAGAGCAGTATGATAGTATTTTCAAATGATAAGGGCACAAAAGTTCAATATATTGGTTTATGTATCACACTATTTGCACACTTTCTGACTACAGACAATCTAGTAAATCATTTATACAATGTACCTGACAAATTTTTACAAACAACAACCCTGTCAAGAACTAAAAATAATTAATTTCTAATTTAGTTGCCAACAACAACTAAATTTGATATGCCAACAAAAAAAATTTGATGGGGGACTGTACCCTTTTCTCATGATCTCCGAATTAAACTTCTAAACGCCAAAAAATTGGGAGAATGCACGACTAGGGAATTCTCCCATTCTTCAGATGTTTGGGAGTTGGCCGATTTAACTGGGAGATTTTGAGACCAAGGTTATATCCAGTTCTCCAAATGTATTCTCTAACTGTCTAACTATCTCAAAGTTTGCTAACTAAACTCATCACCATATCTCTACACTTTTCTATCACCTTCCTACAAAATATAATAATTTAGTGCCTCACCGATAAATGTGTGATTCGTCAGCCCTGCACAAAGTACAAATGTATTTTATCGAATAATCATTAACTTCTTGCATCATTGTTCATTTTTATATTATTGTCAATATTATAGTACAATTCTTTTATTTGACATATCGGATTTACAATTTAACTACCTCAAAATCCATAATGAAATAACATCGAATTTAGTATTTAGAACCTTTGAAACCAGCTTTCATTTACTAGTGAACAAGGCAAACAACTTAAAACACAAAATCATTACTAGCAATGACTAACATATAAGTATGATGAGTAACATATAAATCCGCTATGGTGATTTATAGACTCGTTGCACTCACTTAATCTCTCGTTGAAAAATAAATCTTCCAACGACAACACAATAACTTAAAAAATAAAAGTCCACAAAATTTTCGCTATTAAGAGAGTCATTATAGTCGTTGAATCGTTAGCCAAAATCATTAGGAGCTAAAATATTCAGGACCTCTATTTTGTTCGCACAGTCACTAAATCTTGAAATACATTTTAAAAGATTATATCATTTAGCATCTTACAAGATTTATTGACTCACTCAATGTCTAGAAATTATTAAAGAGGAGAAGTATTTTAGTGTCTGCAATAAACTACGTAGATGCTAAGTCGGTAAAAAAAAAATAGGTTACCTGTCACTTTGTTCCTTCTTGGGTAGTGAATTGAGTTTTGAATGTGGCAAATAATTATGCAAGTGACATCAATTGCAGAGCTTCAGTAACAAATGGTGTAATGCATTCAATTCTTCAAGATAAATACAGTTGACTGTTAATAATTATAAATTTACCAAGCATTGAATTTTTTTTAACAGTTCATCAGTATCAGTCATGCAACACTGAGCAGAGCTTCTTCTAATAAGGGAGCCAAGGATAAAGGAAAAGAGAGTTATTCAGATGAGTTCCTCAGTTTACTCCCAGGGTCTACACAAAACAAAAAGGTCAGTGATGAAATTTTCACTAATGATCTAGCATTTTGTAGAGATGCAAAAACACATGATGTATCTGGAATGCATTTATTTAGATATTTCTATAAAAATTTTGAAAGCCCGGTGCCCATATCAAACCCTTGGACCTCAAGATTGGCTAGATTGATAGTACTAGACATCTTTTTAAATACAGATTTGCTAATTGAATTGGCAAATAGATATGACCCTTTGTCAAAAACAATAAGGAAAGATGATCACTCAGCCTTGGTGACTTTGGATAGAATTTTTTTCATGCAAGCTTTTGGTATAAATATCCTAATGCCTACTAAGATCAATTTGCAGGCTCAAGAAAATAGATATGTTAGGGATTCAACCTAGTTACATGAGATATTCATGTTCATGTGCCTAGACCAAACAAAAATTACATTGCGGCAACACCAAGGTCTGCAGATAGAATTTCGTCTGATATTCTAATGATGGTAATGGATTTACAGAGTGCTCATGTAAATAGAGGTTATGACTACGTGGGATATATAATAAGTAGGATGCATGAAGGTCTTCAATCTATTCGAAAGAAAGAGCCATG
Source organism: Chamaecyparis obtusa (assembly GCA_027943335.1). Taxonomy (NCBI): domain Eukaryota; kingdom Viridiplantae; phylum Streptophyta; class Pinopsida; order Cupressales; family Cupressaceae; genus Chamaecyparis; species Chamaecyparis obtusa. The sequence goes on from BSBK01010123.1 coordinate 125,179, forward strand.
TCCTAGGTTTATGTATTACTCTTTGTTAATACATCTTATTTTATATCACAATTACAATATCATGCATTTAGAATACCTTCAGCCTAAGATGATGTGGAATGGTCAACCTAATCCAGTCTAGTTTTGGATAAAGGCATGGAATTTTTCTTCAAGCGGGTCTGATTTTTGTGCTCTTCACAATTGCATGGTACAGCCAATCTTGTTGAGCTTGGGATTAAATCTGCCCAGACTGCCAGTTAAGGTTTTGCAATTATTAAGACCTTGTCAATTTGTTGAGAAGTGGACTCGAAATCACAATTGGGGAGACTTTTATTATGAAAGAACATTTACAATTATCAAAGTCTATGGTAGCCCCCAACCACCTCATCTTCTTCCATTTTATGTGCCACCAAGGATTGCATTGCTAGAGTTCATTTGGCAACTCATGTTGACTGATAAGGAGCTCTTGGCTCCACACAGAAAGCGTACTTTTACCCCTAGACAGTTCAAAGTTTCCAACTTCACAATTGGAAAGAATGCATTGAACAAAGTAAATGAGTGGTTAGGCCACTTTAAAATGAATGTTGCATTCTTTAGATATGTAGATACATAATATTTTATTGTTAATGCAAGGAAATTTTATACTCCCAGCATTCCAATTAGCAGTAGACATGAGCAATGTCCTGAAGAGGATATCATTAGGAATATCCTCGACAAAAATGACATAAAAAGAAGGACACAACAATTATAGGAATTTTTGTCCTTAGAAAAACACCTCATGAAAAAGGAAATTATGTTTGGAGGCTTTTTCCCCACATTGCCTTAGTTGCAAAGGCTAGATCAAATGATGGAAAATTTCAATGCTTTGATCAACTCTATGGAGGGATTAATTGATGATAAGGAGACGGAAAATGAGGAGCATTCTTCTTTAGAATATGACTAAGATAGTGATGATAGTTACTCAGTGCATAACCTTCTTGCCATGGAACAGCCACTTCTTATTGAACAAGAAGTGAATGAAAATGTAGTTGTGAATTTGACAAAACTTCCAAATACTGAACATACCAATTTCCCTCCTTTTAAAAGGTCAAAAATCCAAATAGGAGACCCTTCTCAAGTATATGCTACTGAGAACAAAAAAGATAGATTTGGAACTCTAATTATGGGCACCAGGGCCTATTATCACCAATTGAGGAAGAAGATCAGAGAAGATAGGAAAAAAGGAAAAAATATAATAGAATAAATTGAGTTACCTTTAGCTTTGTGCCAAGATGAAAGATTGATTCATCAAGACGCTTTCTTAGAAAATGATGAATTTATAAAAACTAATGAATTTAAAAACTTCTTGTTATGGCATAAACAACAACAGGTTGCTTCTACTATGAAGATAACATAGGAAGGCCAAGTGCCACAAGAAGCCATTCAAGCTTTGAAGGATTATGATCCTGAATCAAAAACAATCACTCCTGAAGAAGTGAGGAGGTTAGTAAAGATAAGAAAAATGTTAGTTGTACTTGGTTGGGATCTTTCTTCTACATTTATAATAGACCAAATAAGAAGGAAACCATAAATTAATTTGTGTTCAAAAACCCAAGTAGGGGATATAATCAAAGGATTTGGGTATAGCCCAAAAAATCAAGCATTGGCTATGTGGAGCCTGTATCCCAAGGAACAGAAGCCCTCTCTCTTAAAAGTGCAAGAGAATATGGATGGAGACAAATAATATGGTCAATACAAAACACTGGTGACCTTGAGATTTCTCAAGTGCTCACTCATTTTGCAAGATTAAATGAACACAAATCAAAGTAGCTCTCAGATAGATATGAGAAACTTTTTAAATATTACAGTGCAATAGTTAGAGATAGAGAGTTGCACATCATGAAAGAAATGGCATTAGAGAAAATAGTAGAGGACTTGAATCAACAAATAATATGCATGCCTTTGATTGCCCCTCCACCCCCTAAACAATCTATGGCGTCAAAGACCCAAAGTGTAGAGGGAGAAAAAGAAATTGTAGTGAGAGAGAAAAGCACTATAGAGAAGAATGAAGTGGTACTGCAAGGACTGAATAAAATTTTGGAACACAGACTGCAAGTTTTGAAGGAAAAAGTAGATATTGTTTACACTTCCTATAATAAATTACCTGGATTACAAGTAGCAGTTAACAATTTTGTTAGTATTTTGAATACCTATTTTGGAACTTGGTTAGCAAGGATCTCATTGTTTGAAAGACTAGCAGTTGTACAACACCTAAGGATAGATATTCTATAGATAGTTTTGCAAGTAAAGGAAGAGATTAATTAGATAGGAATACCATTATCCTTTTTTAAGGGTAAAGAAAATCAAATTGAGGCAAGATCAATAATGTTTGGACCTAATTCAAACAGCTTTATCCCAGATATCAAGGCAGAAGATGGAGTAGTAAAGGATTTAAATACATGGATATCAAAATTTGATTCACTACTACCTAAGAAAGAGATGTTTATTAATGATACCAATGAATTAGATATGGATTTCTTCAATTCAACTCTTGATGAATTTATTAAGACTGAAATGGACTTCATTAAGTTCATTTCAGATGTGAAACAAATTGTAGATGCAAGATGGAAGAGACAAAATGCACAACTTTAGAGCATTCAAGAATTTCACTGGCCAATAGAGGAACAAATAACTGCATGGGATACCCTTACAAAGCCCAAGAAGAAAAGGCCTCTAGTAGTTGACCTTGACATTATTGATGAAGAATGAACAACTTACCTGGGAATCTGACACCTGACCTATGAGTACAGGGATGGTAACTATTTATGAAGAATGGTGTAGGTTCACCTGTAATGTTGGTCACCATATCTGATAATAACTCAATGAAGTTATCAACAAAATCTTTGGACAAAGGTGTCGGTTATCAATTAACTAAGATCAAATGAGTCCACAAGTTTTTTGTCTTTCCATCTCTGCTTAACAATCTAAACTTAAAATTTTGTATGTATAGAAACGGGGTTATTTTCACCTAAAAGCATCAATTGTTTTGTCTTTTTTTCTTTTTTGTAGATTGAAGATTAAAAATATTTGAAGCTTGTTGCATTCTTATTCTACAAAGGATTCGAAGATGTTTTAACTATATATATTTCAATTGTAATTTCTAATTGAGAAAGGTTCAATGTTGAATATAAACAGTCTTACTTTGAACAAAATACATTACAGTTTTTGTCTTATTTTGTTATTTTTTCTTTACTACTATATTATACTATTCTATGGTTTTATCTTATACTCTTGTAAGCTTCTATTCAAACATCAAGTAATATACAAGGCATTTAACAAAATATTTTTTAATTTCTTCTTGTGGATTTTCATACAATAAGCATCTGCCCAATTTAAATTGAACAATAATGAAACATGTTAATCATTATTCATTCAAATAAATTTTATATTAATATTTATATCCAACCAAAATTAAAAACTTTTAATTATTTTCAAAACTTATAATTAAGTTGATAATTTTTTTACTGTACGATATGTCACATAAATTAACAATGTCACATTTCACAATAGACGACATCAATATTATACATAAAAGTAACTGACAACAGTCAGAACAATTAAAGCACATCCATCACAAATCTAAGAAAGATTTTTTTAATAAATACTCTATGCAGATAATGATAGCTTAGTCAAATATTAGCTTTGAATGCAATGTTTTCGATCATCAGATATATATGTCGATCACTACTATATCCAACATTGATAAGTTATAAAAAACAATAAAAGGTAGCCCTTTTGTTATAATAACAACAAAAATACACCATAAAATCAACATGTAAATTATTCATTGTACTTGTTGGTTATCATAAAAAGTACAACAAGAAAGGAAAGACCATATACATTCCTTTTCAAATTTATTGGCATTTAATATCTATAAAAAATCACAGATAAAATATTACGATTAATATAATTGTATACATTAAAAAAATATACATTTGGATTGATCTAAAGACACGTTCCACTTCGAAGTATTTGCAGATGTACTCTCTCATAATGGTTTACAGTGAAAAAACATGAAATAATACTTTTTATATATGTGAATAATTACTTTTTCCAATATGTATCAAGATATTTATTATGTTTAAATGTATAAGACTTTTGGATATCGACATAAATATTTGTTCGATGATTTAGAATGACAATTTATTGCTAGTCAATTACTGCTTGTCCTCGCTATATTTGAAGTTTTTCCTCATATAGCTAAGAGTTGTTGAAAATGCATTAAATTGCATTCAATGTTAAATGGTTTGGTTGGTAACAGTTTTTCCTTTTCCTCTTCAACATGACTACCTTAATTGATCGTCATCATAGCCTATACAAGAATTGTTCTACTAATAATTTTTTGAACCACCAAGATATTTTACAAAAGCGTTTATACAGATATCAAATATATACATTTTCCTGAGCATCACATTTCAAGTTGATCATTATGGAGGCATTGTTAACATGGGTTCTTTTAGAGTTGTGCATTTTATTTAATTCTTAGATTCTATCAATTTACATTTTTAAAGTTTGCATATATTTCGCTCAAACTTTCATATTTTGTTACAATTTAGATATTATTTTACAAAATTACAATTTTAAAATTTAACACTAAATAAGTAATTTATATGATTTGAACATTGGACAAATTGTTTGTATCAGAAAATGATGTGTACATATTTTTTTCAAGAATGCATCACTGAGAAATATAGTGTATATATTAATGATATAGTTTTCATTACTAACATCAGACTATCTGCCATTAAATAGGTAACAAAAATGGCCTTATTAACAAAAGGAGCAATTAGTCAAATAATGGATGGTATTTGAATCAAGGAACCACGTTTTCAAATTGTATCATTACATTCTATTAAACAATAGAACACTACAAGTACAAAATATCATTTGGAACTTTCTAATGGTGTGCATACACACTTTACCCTTTTGCCAAAACAATTTAACACACTTGTAGTGGAGGAGGCTTTACTTAAAGGTTCCATTGTTTGCATCAAAGAATACTCTTGCAAGAAACTCCACAATTACATGTATGCCAATTATTTTACTATATTTTATTGTACTTATGAAAATTCTGATATAAAACTTTATTAAATATCTATTTTCTTTCTACTTGCAAGGCTATCATAATTGATAATTTGCATATAGTGTCAAATAATGGAGACATTATTGTATCTCCAGTACCTATAGTACAAGGTACTAAACAAATAGCATCATCTAGCAGTCATGGAATTTTAGATGCTTCTTCATGTAACATAATTCCCATAAAACTCCTGACCTCATACCACAAGTTCTGGACTATTGAGGGTCGTGCTTTACAAAAATCACCTATCCATTGTTTCAAAAAAAGGTCTAAAGAGGGTAAAGTATTTGGATTTGACTTTATAGACAAACAAGGAACTGATATACATATAACTTGTTTCAATGAATTGGTTGATAATTTTTATGAAATTATTCAATCAAATAATCTTTATTTGATTTCTAATGGTTCTGTAAAAGTTGCAAATAAAAAATTCAATAGTTCAACCAATCCATATGAAATAGTTCTTCAGGGTTCTTCAACAATCTTACCTTCCACATGTGTTCAATTTGTAGTTCCCGAACATGATTACCATATCAAAAGCATTGAATCTCTTGAAACTTTTCATGTTAATTCACTAATAGATGTGATTGGAATTGTTGTTTCTATTAATACGTCAAATACCATTAGAAATAAAAAATGGTATAGAAATAAAAAATGTAATACACATATCAAAGATATCTTTGGATACTCTATTGAAGTGACTCTGTGGGGACATCATTGTGAGAATGAAGGACAACAAATTCTTAATTTGTTCAAGGAAAGTAAAAAAATTGTTCTTTTAATTAAATCTGCTCGTTTTCTTTCATGGTCTGGTAAGTCATTGGATACTATTTTTTCAACCAATGTTGTTATCAATCCAAATTTGACTGAGACTACTACTCTATTGACATGGTGTACAAGAATAGGAGAAGATCAATCTTCTATTTCTCTTACTAAAGAACCAACAATACTTGGTAGATTTACAAATCGACAAACAATGTCTACCATTTGTAAAAAAGACTTCCATTCCATGATTCCTGTTTGCATAACAGCACAAATTTGTAGACTTGATTTGGATAAATTTTATTATCTCTCATGTCCATGAATCATGGATGGAAAAAAATGTAAAAAACAAGTTATTCAGAATCATACTGGGACATATGAATGTCCTAAATGTTGTCTACATATTCCAATATGTGATTTCACCTACATGCTTAATATGGATTTACAAAATCCATTAGGCGAACTTCACAATGTTACTACCTTTGAAGGCCCTACAAATACTTTATTGGGTGTGGATGCAAAAGATTTTCAGCTACTGCTTGCTGAACCCAGTGCAAATAAACAACTTTTGGATAATTTGTATGATTCTAAGTTTGTATTTGATCTAACTATCAAGACATCTTCTTTCGCTGGGCAAGAAACTCAAAGCATAATTGTTCTGGCTTTGAAGCTTTCTTAAGACAATATTTTACTTGTAATATTGAACGTATCTAATAGTATGTTTGTGTATATATGTTTATTCGACAATAAACTTTGTCATGTCAATGTTATGTTGTTTTAGATTTTGGGAAATATATAAATGTTTTTAGATCTTTTAAAACTATGTCATACTGATATACTAAATTTTTGTAAATCTTTATATAATTTACTTTAATATTAGTATATGTTTACATTTTAAATTATTATTCTATTTTGTCTAATAACTTTCCATTTACTTTCTATGAATACAATATGCATAGATCTTATAAAGAATCAATATTTCCAAATTTACCATGTTTTTTTTTAGATTACATTCCCATATCTCAGTATTTTTTTCAAATTTGTAATTTTCAATTATTACATATATAAATGACAATTATATATGCACTGCATAGAACTTATAAAGAACCAATATTTCCAAATTTACCATGATTATTTTTTTATTACATTTCCATATCTCATTATTGTTTTTAATTTTACGATTTTCAATTATTACAGATATAAGAGACAATTATATATGCAGTCATGGATAATACAAATAATGAAAGAGAAGCTAAGCGCAATCATAGAAATCAGATGCAGAGAGCTAGATATGATGCAAAAAAATTTGTTATTAACCAAAGATGGCGAGAAACCTTTCAAAATATTGAACTTGCAATTTCTACTTCAGATTTACATTGTTCGAACACCTTACCACATTTAGAACCACTTGAATTTCCAAATTCATATCCTCTACCAAATTCTATTATTCAAAATCCTTCCTTGCCAAAAGTTCAAATACCTGATTGTATTGAGGATCATACAACTTCCATGAATACAATTGACCATATTCTTAGTTCACCTTTCTCTGAAAATTATTACAATGCCAGAAAAGAATTCCATAGAAAGATAGAGGGTATTTCAAACTATACAAAGTGTTCTATTTGTATGGAAAGATACCCTAGAATTAAAATGTGCATGTCAGATGAAACTTTAATATGCTACAAATGCAATTCAGAATCAGATGGCCATCGGTTCTCAAAGTGGAACAATATGGATCTAGGTGAATAACCATTGTGTTTGAAAATCTTAACACAAATTGAACAGATGTTGATAGCAAAAATAAGTCCTATTTTGCAAGTTACATATGCAAAAGGTGGTCAACACAAATATAGTGGTCATACTATTTGTTTTCCTCGAAATATTTCTAGTATCACAAAATTGTTGCCAAGATGAATAGATGCATTGGATATAATCATTGTTAACAAAGAGATTATAGGAAATAAAAAATATAGTTTTTATGTTAGCAGATCCCATGTTTATGAAGCATTGAAATATAAAACATTGAAGGACTCATACTATAGGGATTTACAAATGAAATGCATTAGCATCATTGCCTTTACAATCTACTGATATTTCAGACCTAATTTTTAATGCAATGGAAAATAGTCATCCTATTAAAGATAACTCATCGATGTTAGATGAGATAGAAGAAAATGAGTTTGATGACAGTCTAAAATTTAACAGCTCATTTGTTTGTAATCTACCTGCTCCACGTAGAGAAATAGAAGAAATGTGTTCTTTGTTGCATTTAGGTGAAGCTCGAACAACAGAATCTATTGCATGGCCTCCTATCATGCCTTTTCCTATAAATGAATACACAACTAAAGGTTTATTTGTTATGGCATTTTCAAATTTTTTTCCCAATGGAATGGCTGCATTCAAACAACCATGTATCAAAGAAGTCAAACTCCATCATTATGCTCTTCACCTTCTATGGTACTATGATAACAGATTTGGGTAGCATTCAAGATTCTAGTACTTTATATTGAATATTATCATGTGTAATCAAAGCCAAACCACAACATCTATGTTTATTCACAAACAATTGGATGGATCTTTACCTGTAACAATTGCAGATCTTTGTCAAAAGCTACAAGATGTACCTGATGATAAATTGGCAGATCAGCTGATGATATTTGGCTCTTTTGTATGTGGCACTAGATCTTTTTGGAATCAATGAAGAGAAGAACTGATAGACATGGTTATTATAATTGGTTGTCCTACACTTTTCTTTACCCTAAATGCTACAGATACCAAATGACCTGATTTACACAATATCATGTCATCCACCACACCAGAAAATTCATTTGTGGCTACAAGATGGTGAATACAAAATATTATTGAAAATCCTCATTTGACAACTGTATATATGCATCATAGATTCATTGCATTTCAATAGGAAGTCTTGGAGAAATTGCTTGGCACAACTGACTATTGGTACAGGTAAACAACCTATTTAAAATGTTATTAATTCTTATGCAATTACATGTTTATTTACTGACTTAAATTTATATCAGGTCTGAATGGCAAAATAGAGGTTCTCCGCATATTCATGGGTTTATCTAGTTGCCAAATGCACCAGATATTAAAAATTTAGAATGGAATAATGATCTATCAATGCAGAAAGCTTTAGATTACATAGACTAGTATGTATCTACATGGGATCCACAAAGTATACAACAAAGAAATGAAGGGATCTTTTCCAAATCTCTTCATGATCCTTTTCTGATGACTACATAGATGATATATGCAATAGATGTAGCTTTTGATTATAGTGATTTGGTTAATCGTATTTAACGTCACACAAAATGTTCACTGCAGACATGTTTAAGAAGAAAAGGTGATGCTATTTCATGTCGTTATAAAGCTCCATGGGCCACAAAAGAAAAATCTGAATTAACACTTACAGATAAAGCCGAACCTAAACATATAGCAACATGCAATGATGATCGACTAAACTTGCATAACATAAAAATGCTTTCCATTTGGAGAGGTAATATGGATTGTCAACCTATTCTTTTAATTGATGCAATTATCAAGTATATAGAAAAATATGTAGCTAAAGTAGAACAAAAATTAGAAACATATCATGCAATGTTAAGTAGAATATCGTCAACTTTGAATGATACAATGCCTGCACCAGCTGCACTTCAAAGAATGCTTCTTGAAAATCTTGTTGACTATGATATAGGTGCCCAAGAAACCTATCATCTTCTACAAAAGCTTCCCTTATCCCTGTGTAGTAGACAATTTGTATCTTTGAATGTGAACCAAAAAAATCTTCAATGTCTACCTATATTAGACATGCCAACAAGCTTATGCCAAAACCAAATTGATAATTATATGGCATGTCCACCAAGTTTAGAATTGTATTCTCTTATTGACATAACCCAAAGATGGACATTTAGAGCTACATGAATGCAAGACAAATGGAAAGAAAGAAGATCAGCTTGTATAGTTAGAGTCTCCCCTAGATTTATCAGTATTCCTTCCAGAGAGGACATTTCTTATCCAATTTTTTTCTAGAGTGAACTGTTATTATACAAACCATTCTACAATATTGAAATAGAATTTGCAACATCAGATGAAGGAATAATAGAACAATGGGAATCTTTTTCAAGATCATATGAAGCATGGCATGTACGTAGAACACAATCAGATGTAGAAGAAGCAGGTGATCCTACAAGCCCTATAGCAGATCCAGATGTGATGCAAGATAGTATACCAGATGACTGGAAAGTTTTATCTCATTTATATCCAGGCATGACTATACATTTAAATGATTTAGATATGCTTGGCTATCGAGATTTTGATTCAGGAAATAATTGGTTGCAAAATAATATTACTCCTTTACAAAAAGCTATAGGTACAAATTTCATTCAATCAAATCAAGAAATATTTCAATAGAGTCCAGTTATGCATCAACAAACTTATTATAAATTTTATGTCCAACAAAAAAAATCATATGATATTATTATATCACATAGCCAAAGAAGTATTGTACAACAACCATTACAGCTAATTGTACAAGGCACTGCTAGCACTGGAAAATCTCATCTCATAGCTCAAATCAAAGCTAGTCTCACTTAATCAGCACCTAATGGACAGTCACCTATTCTAATTCTTGCACCAACAACAATTGCAACATTTAACATCAAGGCATCTACGTCAATTCATTTAGCTCTATGTATTCCTATCAAAGAGATGGTATAATTACAAGGTCAACAACTGGCAAAGTTACAGGAAAATCTGTATTATGTTTAGTACATTATTATAGATGAAATGAGTTTTATTGGTCCTAAATTATTTGAAAGAATTGATATGAGATTGAGAGAATAATTTCCAAATATAAATCATATTCCTTTTGGAGGTCATTCAATGATTCTCTTTGGTGATTTGGGTCAGCTTCCTCCAGTTAAAGATATTCCAATGTATGCTTCAAATTCATATGGTGGACAATTATGGCAATCATTCAGAAAAGTAATCAGTTTAGAGGCTAACTTTCACCAAATTGGTAACACAGATGTTCAAGTATAATTTCATTCTCTTCTAACAAATCTAAGAAATGCAGAACCAATAATTGAAGATTGGACTCTACTCATGTCATGGACAAGTACTGCTCTTAGTAAAGAGGAACAAGAGGATTTTAAATCTAAAGTACACCTTTTTGCAACTAATGAAATGGTAGCTCTTCATAATAAGCATATGTTATTATCTCTACATCAACATGTGGCTCTTTCAATAGCAGAACAAGAAAAATATTTTGAGAGCTCGAATGCAGATGAAGAATAACTTCAATCTCACATTCTTTTATGTATAGGGCAAAAAGTTATGCTATGTACAAATTTATGTCTCTAGACAGGGCTAGTTAATGGTGCTATAGGAAAAATCAAAGCTATTGTATATAATGATGGTGAAAATCCTCCTCAACTACCATTGATAGTTGTGGTTCAATTTTTTAACTACATTGGTCCAGCTTGGGATGATACTAATCCAAAGAATATTCCTATCGCACCAATTAAACAGGGTTACTACCATCAAATACCTTTATGAATGTCATGGGCTTTAACCATACACAAATCATAGGGTTTGTCGATTGTAAAAGAAATAATTTACATTGGAAGCACAGAACAACAAGGATTAACCTTTACAGCTCTTTCAAGAGTTCATGAACTTTCAGGACTTCGTATGCATCCAACTTTCATTTTTGAAAGATATTCATGCATGCAAAAAAATGCAAATATTACAAGGTGAAAAGAAGAAGAAAGATGCTTAAATGTGCTAATAGAATATTAACACATTTGTGTATCCTTATTGTATATTATTCATTGAAATCACAAATATGTATACATGATTCTCATATTTTGAACTCTAAAGTTGTAGAACATACAGTCATTTTAAAACAGGTATAAACTTAGTAACAGTAACCATTTTATGGGAAACTGAACTGTTTGTTGAGACTCAGTGATTGTAGCCTATTTTGTTGTTGCTAAAACAATTATCATATACTGCTTTCATTCAAATAGAAATACAATAGATATTTCTGTTAGAATAACTGAGAGGGGGGTCAATTAGTTATCCAGTGTCCCAAAAACAAAATGTATAATCCAAAACAACTTCTTCAATTTCTGCTCATCAGTAAGCACTAAATACTTTCACTGTCTATGCTTTTACCGATTACCAATCTAATGATAAAATAGTTATCGATCAAATCTAACATGTAACATGCAAAGAATGATAACAAACAAATATCACAATCAACACATAACACAAGAGATTTGTTGTGGAAACCCTGTAAAAGGAAAAACCACCTGGGACCAGCAACCCAAAATTGTTCACTCTTCTGAAGTGAGGACGGTTAAGACCCAACCGTGTTAAAGGTTACAAACACACTGTAAGGTGTGACCTTGTTAGAGGATTTTAGACTAGAAGTTATCATCCAACTAGCATTCACTATCGAGTTGACAGGATAACAATGTTCATTCTATGAATGATACATCATAAGACTTTCAGAGTCCACTCGGTTAAGAGATTTTGATTGTATACCATGGTTAAATATGTAACAGTAAATGACCTGCCCTGATACAACTTCAATTGTAGACTACAGATCAATATTTAGTCCATACAAATCCTTCTGATCAATATTTCACTTCAGATTCAATACTGTATCAACTTACTGTCCATCGGTAATTGCTCTTTGTAGCTCAGTAATTGCTCTGTAGCTCAGTTCTTGCTTAACTAGTATGATCAGAATGCATGAAACCTTGTTCATGCGATAATCCCTACAGCTTCTTCCTCTCTTGGCATAATTCATAAAGAAATTATGTTCTCTTATATAGACGAGTAAATCATTTTCTTCTCCATCATCAAATTTTGCCGCTTAACCACATTCATAGATTTTTCCACTTCAAAATTTCTCGGTACTTGTGTTAGTAACACATTTTAATCTTCTCTGTTAGATCTTCCCTAAATTTTGTCAACCATCGATCTGTGTAACAAACATTATCTGTTACCTCGATGTTATACTCTTGCCAGCTCATTCAATCTTATTAGCTAAACTAATCATTTAATACATTTTGTTCTGCTCGGGTAACAAAGAAATGCATCTATGAACACTACTCAGTTATTACTGTGATCGGTATACACTACACTGTGTCGGTGTATACTAGAAATGCTTCATTTACCGACAACACTGCTTTGTGTCTTTCAACTCTATACTTCATCATAGATGAATGCAACATAATAAAGTCAATATCATCAAGTCATAGACTCATCAACAAGTTACTCAATGTGTTCCTTATCCTCATCTATCATGTACTTCTTTCCTCATGTAGATTTCTTCGTTCTTCATCTCTTTCACCTTTCTTCAGATGTCTCGGTATAGTAACTTACAAGATAAGTGTTGTCAAACTAGTTGACATCAATGACAACATAATACTGATTTAATCATATTAAATTTCTAATCAGCAACTCCTCAGTGATCTTGCAATCACAGATTCTTTAATCAGATTCCAAATCAGTTGTAGTCTAACAATCTCTCCCTTTGGCATTGATGGCAACTCAAGTAATATGAAATGTACCATACACATACCAAACATATATTCTAAAACTTAGTGAACAAAATGTTGTAAGTTGAATAGACTTAATATGTTTAATCAGTATGTTACTAAACAACATTAAATAGTACAGCTTTACCATTCTACAGTTGTGATCTTTTCAGTTCTCTTGTTCCTACTTCTGTTCTCTATAACTAATCTTCAATACTCTATCTCATTCATATTGTCTCTCCCTTAGATAATTCTCATCGGTGCTTGTTCCTTTTCATATTGTTTATCTCTTCCCTTTTAATTTCATATTGTTTATCTCTCCCTTTGAAAGCAATGCCAAAGAAATAAATAAATAAACTATTTTGTCTTCCTCTGTATCTCTGAATACTGATATTCCAATCAGTTCAAGTTCTCAAACTTAATCACAACCTTGAACATGATTCAAAGTGTGAACTATGCTACATCAACATGAATGATATTCTGATAAAAGTAGGTTGATGCAACAACCAGATCACCTTAGTGACTGATAGACAGGGGGTGGACCCCAAGTCTAGTCCTCAAGTATTCAAATGTGTCCTTTAGTAGGGGTTTTGTAAAAATATCCACAAGTTGTTCTTTAGATGTGACAAATTCTAACTTCACTTGCTTCTCTTGCACTTGTTCTCTTAAGTAATGATACTTAATAGATATATTCTTTGTCTTAGAGTGCATCATAGGATTTTTTGAAATATTAATAGCACTAGTGTTGTCACAATATATAATCATCGGGTCAGTGATTACCTCATTCATTCCTTCCAACACTTGTTTGATATATGCAATGTTTGAACAGTTAGTAGCAGCAGCAACATATTCTACTTTAGCTGTAGACTGAGAAATACAAGCCTGCTTTTTACTTGTCCATGTTACAAGTCTTTCACCAAAGAAAAATGCTCCTCCAGTGGTGCTTTTTCTATCATCCACATTTCCAGCTCAATCAGCATCGATGTAAACTTTTAGTTCAAAATTCCCTTCCTTAGGATACCATAATCGATAATTCTCTATTTTCTTCAAGTATCTTAAGATCCTTTTTGTAGCTATCATGTGTGATTCTCTAGGATTGGCAAAAATCTTGCAACAATTCCCACAACATGTGCTATATCTGGTCTACTGTGAACTACGTACATTAACTTACCAATCATGGATCGGTAGAGTGTCTGGTTTACCTCTATAGTTTCATCCTCCTTTGTCAATTTGCATCTAGTAGCCATCAATGTTCCCATAGGTTTAGCATCTTCCATGCCAAATGTCTTCAGTACTTCCTTTATGTATTTAGATTGTGTGATGAATATCCCATCACTCTGCTGAATCACTTGTAGTCCAAGAAATAACTTAATCTCTCCGAACATAGACATTTCAAATTCCTTTTGCATTTCATCAGCAAATGCCTTGCAGACAAGATTTGAGCCTCCAAAGATATTGTCATCAACAAATATTTCAGCAATGATAATAGTATCATCAGTATCACCTTTCACATACAAATTGTTGTTTTCAATTGTTCTAACAAATCCAATACTTAACAAGTAAGTATGTAGTCTTTCATACCATGCTCTCGGTGCTTGCTTCAAACCATATAAAGCTTTATGTAATCTACATACCATGTCTTTATGGTCAGGATCAACAAATCCTTCAGGTTGTTCAATGTAGACCTCTTCTTCAAGTATACCATTTAAAAATGTTGACTTCACATCCATTTGATAGACTTTGAATTTCTTATGTGCAGCATATGCAAGTAGCATTCTAAGTCCTAATATAGCAACAAGTGCAAATGTTTCACCATAGTCAATGCCTTCTTCCTATGCATATCCCTTGCATACTAATCTAGCTTTGTTTCTTGTGACTTCACCATTTTCATTCAATTTATTCCTGTATATCCACTTAGTACCGATAACATTTTTATCTTTTGGTTGGGGTACTAGGGACTAGGGTTTCTTCTTCTCTATGTGATCTATTTCTTCCTTCATTGCATTAACCCATTCTTCATTCTCTAATGCAACTTTCATAGTTTTAGGTTCAAATTCACAAATTAAACATGTACCTTGTCTTGTTTTTCTTCTAGTTTGCATTCCAACATGTCTGTCTCCAATAATTTGTGTCTCAGGATGATGTCTTCTGACAAAACTAGCCAAAACTTGGTTTCTCCTTTCTTTCTCATCCTGCTCAGGGTCATTATCTTTCTCGGTAGGTCCATCTTGTTCCTCAGTTTGTCTTGTCTTTTGTCCTACATTATTTCCCTGTTTAATGGTTGACACAGTTTGTGGTGTCAGTAGATACTCTGGATGTTCAATATAAGTGAATCTATCGTAGTCTTCCGATTCCTTTATACTTTCCTCTATGTACTTGTCATCAAACTCATCAACATGAACATTAGTACTTTCAACTATCTTATTTGTAGCCTTATTCAAACATTTTTATGCTTTACTTGTAGTGGAATACCCAAGAAATATTCCTTCATCTCCTTTAGAATCAAATTTTCCATTTCTCTCATCTTTCAAAATAAAGCATTTACTTCCAAAAATTATGAAATAACTTACAGTAGGTTTGTGTCCAAACCATAGTTCATAAGGTGTTCGATTGGAGTCCTTCTTCAGTTGTACTTGGTTAAGAACATACACAGTTGTACTAACAGCTTCCCTCCAATATGTCTGAGCAACATTCTTCTGTATCATCAATGTTCTAGAACAGTCAATTATAGACCTATTCCTCCTTTCAGCAATGCCATTTTGCTAAGGCATCCTCAGTGTAGATACCTATCTTTTGATTCCATGCTCATTACAAAAATTAGTAAATTCATCAGAGATAAATTCACCTCCTCTATCAGACCTTAAACATTTTATTTCCTTTCCGGTTTCTTTCTCTACCTTAGCTTTATACCACTTAAACATTTTGAAGGCTTCAGATTTCTCTTTCAAGAACATAACAGTCATCAGTCTAGTATAATCATCAACAAAAAAAATAAAATATCTATCACCAGAGTAGCTCTGAGTTCTCATAGGACCACATAGATCAGTATGAACCAACTCAAGTATCTTCTTTGTTGAATAGTCTTTTCTTTTAAAACTAGACTTATTCATCTTACCTTTCTGACATTCATGGCACATGGCATGATCAGGTTTTGTCAAGTTAGGCAATCCTCTAACTCTTTTCTTTCTACTAATCTTGATAATGTTGTCAAAGTTCACATGGCATAACCTTCTGTGCCACAACCAAGCATCTTCATCCTTTATTAACAAACAAGAAGACTGATCCATATCAAGATAGAATAGATTACCTCTAGATTGTGTACCAGTTCTGACAAGTCTTCCTCCATCATCATAGATTTTCACCTTTTTGCTCTCTAAAGCCAGTCGGTGGCCTGAATTGTTCAGCTGAACCACACTTAACAAATTATAATTTAATCCATCTACCCAATATGCATTTTCACATTGCAATCTATCATTGATCATTAGTGAGCCTTTACCTCTTACCATATAAGGTGGATCATTTCCCATTCTCACAGATCCTCCATTATATTCAACAAGATGATCAAACTTCTCTACATCACCAGTCATATGATGTGTACAGTCACTATCTATGATCCATGTATCATTTCTGCTTACTTTAGAGATCAGTGCTATCTCTTCATGTTTCTCTTCTTCTTCTGAGTTATCTTTCATAGCCACAAATAAAACTTCTATATCATCATCAAAATCAGATTTAGTTTCAATATCTTCAACTATGTAACATACCTTTTTTCCTTTTTCATCTCAATTTTCTCTATTGCAGTGTCAGTAGCCTCTGTTGACTCTTCTCCCATAGCTTCCTTCAGATTGGTCTTTGGATCTATCATCATCTTTCTTCTGTGGACATCTAGCAGTGATGTGACTGACTTCTTTATAGTTAAAGCATGCTAAAGGTAGCTTACCTCTATACCTTCCTTTTCCTTTGGGCAATATTTTGGCCATAAGTGCTTCAAGCTCATCAAGTTCATCATCGGTATTGTCATCACTATCACAATTTTTACTATTCCTGCTAGACTTTCCAATCTTGAAAGAAGAAATGAAAGCGGATTCAATAGAAGGAACAACACTATTATCAAAATTGTTTAATTCAAAGGTTGTAAGTTTACCAATCAGAGTGTCAAGAGTAAGGTTGGATGTAGCTCTTGTTTCATGAATTGCAAAATCCTGATTGCATAAACCGGTAGCAAAGTTCTGAGAATCTTGCTTATCATTGTTTCATCATCAATTACTCCATCAGATGCTCTAATAGCATGTACCACCTCTTTGAGTCTATTTGAATATTAGACAATATTCTCACCTTCTTTCATTCTCATATCATCAAATCTACTTCTTAGACTTTCAACTCGGGCTCTTTTGACATTCAGATCTCCATTGTATATTTGTGCTAATTTATCCCACATTCCTTTGGCAGTTGTGCATGTCTTGATATCTTCAAATTCAACATTGGTATAGGCAGCAGCAAGTTGCATCATAGTAACATTGTGTTCATGTTTGTCCTTCAATTCATCAAGAGTTAAGGGACCAGTGGGCGGTTGCATGTAGCCATTCTCCATCAGCTCTAGTGTAGAGTTCCCAATTCCAAATATGTGCAACTTCATTTTGCTTTGCCATAGTACAAAGTTCTCTTTGTTTAGTTTTAGTACTTCCCTCTTATACATCTTGAGACCTTTATGCTTAATTCCTTAAAACTCTATTCCAAGTAACCAACGATGTGATACCAATTGTTAGAATAACTGAGAGGGGGGTGAATCAGTTATCCAGTGTCCCAAAAACAAAATGTATAATCCAAAATAACTTCTTCAATTTCTGCTCATCGGTAAGCACTAAATACTTTCATTGTCTATGCTTTTACCGATTACCAGTCTAATGCTAAAATAGTTACCGATCAAATCTAACATGTAACATGCAAATAATGATAACAAAAAAATATCACAATCAACACATAACACAAGAGATTTAACGTGGAAACCCTATAAAGGGAAAAACCACCTGGGACCGGCAACCCAAAATTGTTCACTCTTCTAAAGTGAGGTCAGTTAAGACCCAACCCTATTAAAGGTTAAAAATACACTGTAAGGTGTGACCTTGTTAGAGGATTTTAGACTAGAAGTTATCATCCAACCAGCATTCACTATGGGGTTTATAGGATAACAATGTTCATTCTATGAATGATACATCATAAGACTTTCAGAGTCCACTCAGTTAAGAGATTTTGACTATATATAATGGTTAAATACATGTAATGATAAATGACCTACCCTAATACAACTTCAATTGCAAATTACAGATCAATATTTAGTCCATACAAATCCTTCTAATCAATATTTCTCTTCAGATTCAATATTATATCAACTTACTGTCCATCAGTAATTGCTCTTTGTAGCTCGGTAATTGCTCTGCAGCTCGGTTCTTGCTTAACTAGTATGATTAGAATGCATGAAACTTTGTTCACACAATAATCCCTATAGCTTCTTCTTCTCCCGACATAATTCATAAAGAAATTATGTTCTCTTATATAGATGAGTAAATCATTTTCTTCTCCACCATCAGATTTTGCCGCTTCAAAATTTCTCAGTACTTGTGTCAATAACACATTTTACTCTTCTCCATTAGATCTTCCCTGAATTTCGTCAGCTGTCAATCTGTGTAACAAACATTATCTGTTACATCGATGTTATACTCTTGCCAACTCATTCAGTCTTATCAGCTAAACTAATCATTTAATACATTTTGTTCTGCTCGTTTAACAAACAAATGTGTCGGTGAACACTGCTCAGTTATTACTGTGATAGGTATACACTACACTCCGTCGATGTATACTAGAAATGCTTCATTTACCGACAACACTGCTTTGTGTCTTTCAGCTCTATACTTCATCATAGATGAATGCAACATAATAAAGTCAATATCATCAAGTCATAGACTCATCAGCAAATTACTCAATGTGTTCCTTATCCTCATTTGTCATGTACATCTTTCCTCATGTAGATTTTTCTGTTCTTCATCTCTTTCACCTTTCTTCAAATGTCTCGGTATAGTAACTTACAAGATAAGTGATGTCAAACTAGTTAACATTAATGACAACATAATACTGATTTAATCATATTAAATTTCTAATCAGCAACTCCTCAGTGATCTTGCAATCACAGATTCTTTAATCAGATTCCAAATCAGTTGTAGTCCAACAATTTCTATTATCAAAATCATAATAATTATGTTTAGTCTTAAAAATAGCTATAGTATACTTTATTGACATGTCAAACAGTTATGTTTTTCTTGTTAATTCACTCAAATTAAGTCTGTCAGATGAAGAAACAAGTAGCTACAAGGTGCCATGGACTTGATTGGCCTAGCATGTATTGCATATACTAAAGTCTAATTTCACTTTCTGGAACAACTTTAATTAAATTTATAATTCAATTTATGCTTATCAAGCCCAGTCAATCTAATATTATACATTTCTAAAAAGACAACAAATTGTTTTATATATAAGGCAACAAATTTTTTCTATTAACAATTTTATGGGTCCACACATGAGTAATGAATTATGCAATACCAGTAATACAACAGACCAAACTTTCAACAAAGATACATAAACTCAAAGAAATCAACTTATTCAACCAAATATAACATGTTAGCAAAATATAGTACCCAAATTTACAAGTTTAGTTAAAAAAATAGAAAGCTCTACAATAGTCAAAAAAAAAAATTATGGGTATGTGCAAGATCATGAGGGGCCAAACTATGCCCTTAAGTGGCAATGAAAAATCAACAAATCAGGGTTAGTCAACTTGACGTGAAAATTTGAACTAGCTATCAACCTAATATCGAAAAGTTGTAAGAATAGAATCTGTAAGAAATTGAATGTAGTTTCTAAACTACTAGGCCTTTTCTAAAAAAAATTAATATAATTGGTGAAAAGTATAGATTTCAATGCAGCAGTACAAAAATTTCATGAAAAAAATAAGAAGTAGGTGTATGCCTGACCAGCTTAATCATGATCAAATGATAATATTATTTTATAAGATTTTATATATACGTAGTAGACTCATGCCCAGATGTGACGCATATTTTTTTGTAATTTTATTCCAAAAAAATAATTAATGTTGAATTTTCTGCTACAACATTTTTAGAATAAAAAAACTCTCGTGTCTGACCACCTTAACTCATTCAAAACTTTACAAAAAAATTTTTAAAAAAATTCAAAAATTTTATACCATCTTAAAGTTATAGTCATTTTTCAATTAGTATATAAATCAGCACTTTAGAGGTAACTCAATTAGAAAATAACTAATAATTACTTACTGAATTCAAAATTTGACAGCAATTATATCAATAGAAAGATGATAATCTCCTTAAGATACCCTTTTCAATCCATCAAATTCGGGTGAAAAAAAAATTGTCAACTACATAGTCAAAGTCTTGAACTCAGAGAAATAGGAGAAAAACATGTTTTTGTGACATTTGAAGAGTTGACCAAGTAGGTTTGGTCCACAAAGCAATACCAAGCCTAATCGGGTACCTGAAAATCCTGGCAGAATTTTGAATTTTAAATTTTCCCGCCACTTTCTCCCTCTTAATTTATTTCCAACCCCTTTCTCCCTCCAATTTCTCCATACTTCAATATATTATATATCAAAAATTATATATTATATATATTAAATATTACATAATATCTATTATATTAAATATTATATAATATACATTTTACATTAAATATTATATAATATATATTAATATTAAATGTTACATTATACATCATATATTATATATTATTTTATATGTATTATATATTAATAAGTATTTCACAATATATCACATGATATATTCATATTTAAATTGTATGTAATATATATTTTATATTATAATATAAATATTAATATATATATATATGTATGTATGTATGTATGTATGTATTATATATTATTTATAAAATATTGTTGTATATATAATAAAATCAAGTATAGTATATATATATATAATATACATATTATATAGGACATATTAATACATAGGTTAATTACACCAATATAAGGCATCCAAAAGGTTTCTAAAGGGGTCATAGAGAGTTCCTAAGGGTCCTAAGGCTTGAGAAAGTGTACTAGGACCCCTTAAGTCCCTGTGTAATGCCCGACAACACATTAGAGCACTCAATTGTGTCCCAAGGGGTTGTACAACCCCTTGGGACACACTTTAGTGTTGAAATGTGTCAAAAGGGGTCATGGGGACTTCATAGGGGTCCTAGTACACCTTATCACATGTTAGGACCCCTAATGTTAGAATAACTGAGAGGGGGGTGAATCAGTTCTCCACAGTCCCAAATCAAAATGTATAATCCAAAAAAATTCCTTAAACTTCTGCAGCTCGGTAACATAAAATACTTTGTAGTCTATGCTTTTACCGATTACCAGTCAATTAACAACTAATGATTATCGACCAAATCTAACATGTAATATGTAAAGTATCATAAAAATCAATCACCCCAATGAACACATAACATAAAATATTTAACGTGGAAACCCTGTGAAGGGAAAAACCACCTGGAACCGGCAACCCAAAAAATGTTCACTCTTCTGAAGTGAGGTTGGTGAAGACCCAACCCTATGAAAGGTTACAAACGTGCACTATTAGGTGTGACCTTGTTAGAGGATTTAAGACCAACCATTATCATCCAACTAGCAGTCACTCTGGGGTTGACAAGATAACAATGCTCATTCTATGAATGAAACATATAAGACTTTCAATTCCACTCTATTAAGAGATTTCTCTATTTACAATGGTTAAAATGTAACAGCAGTTTGATTTGATTACAATACAACTTCAATTACAAATGCTCAGATCTATTTTATGCTCAATCAAATCCTCTAATCGGTATTACAATGAACTATATCAACAATATTCAATGACTTACTGTTGCTCAGTAATAGCTTCCTGACACTCGGTAAACTTTGCAATTCGGTTCTCCTTAACTAGTTTGATCAGGCATACATGAAACTTATTCATGTGATAATTCTACAGCCCTTCTTCTGGCATAAGTTTCATAATGAAACTCTGATCTCTTAAATAGACAAGTAAACCATTTTCTTTTCCTCCGTAGATTTTTTCACTTATTCTCCTTCATCCATTTTTCTGCTTAAACCTTCCTCGGCACTTGTACCAGTAAAATGTTTTGATTTCTTCCTTTAGATATTCCTTGAATTATGCTACTCATTGACCTTCGTAACAAACATTATCTTCATCACTGATTTTGATGTACTTTATATCTCATCAATCCTTAATAGCTAAACTCATCATTTAATACTTGTCTCCTACTTGGTTAACAAAGAAATGTGTCGGTGAACACAAGCTCAATTTATACTATGCTCGGTATACACTACACTGCTCGGTGTATACTGTAATGCTTCATCAACCGACCACACTACCTTGTGTCTTTCAGCTTTTTTCCTCATCATAGATGAATGAAACATAATCAAGTCAATAACATAGGGTCATAGACTCATCAGCAAGTTACTCAATGTATTCCTTATCCTCATCTGTCATATACATCTTCCTCATTTAGATATTTATGTTCTTCATCTCTTTTACTCCTTTTCTATAGATGTTTCGGTATAGTAACTTACAAAATAAGTGTTGTAAAACTAGTTGATATCAATGACAACATATTACTAATTTAATCATATTACATATCTAATCAACAACTCAGTGATCTCTAATCATAGATCTTCAGTTAGGTTCTAAATCAATTTTAGTTCATCAATCTCTCCCTTTGGCATTGATGGCAACTCAAGTAATATGAAATATACCATACACATACCAAATGTGTATTCTACAACTCTATGAACAAATGTTGTACAAGCTCTCCCTAGCTTAATATGTTTAATCACTACATTACTCAAAAACATTACAAATGCAGCTTTGATATTCTACAAATATGATCTTTTCAGTTCTCAGATTCCTTGATTTGTTCTTCAGTAACTGATCTTCAGTGCTCTCCCTTTCTTTCAGTTTGTCTCTCCCTTAGATAGTTGTCAGTGTTCTCATCGGTGCATATTGTTTCATATTGTTTATCTCTCCCTTTGACAACAATGTCAAAGAAAAAAATAAACATATAGCTCTGTAGTAGCCATGTAACTCTCTGTTGTTTGGTGCATACTTTGTATCTTTGTATACTGATATGCCAGTCTGTTCTAGTTCTCCAACTTTTCACAACCTTAGACATGATCCAAAGTGTGAACTATGCTATATCAACATGAATGATCTTCTTATAAGATTAGGCTGATGTAACATCCAGATCACATTAGAGACCGGTAGACAAGGGATGGACCCCAAGTCTTGTCCTCAAGTATTCAAATGTATCCTTCAGTAGAGGCTTTGTAAATATGTCTGCAAGTTGTTCTTTTGATGTAACAAACTCTAGTTTAACTTGCTTCTCCTGTACTTGTTCTCTTAAGTAGTGATACTTGATTGATATATGATTTGTTTTAGAGTTCATCACTTGATTCTTTGAAATGTTTATTGCACTGGTGTTATCATAGTATATAATCACTGGCTCAGTGGTTATCTCATTCATACCTTCCAGAACTTGTTTAATATATGCAATATTTGAACAGTTTGTAGTAGCAACAACATACTCTAATTTGGTTATGGATTGATAAATGCAAGCCTACTTCT
The DNA here is from genome assembly GCA_027943335.1 of Chamaecyparis obtusa. Taxonomy (NCBI): domain Eukaryota; kingdom Viridiplantae; phylum Streptophyta; class Pinopsida; order Cupressales; family Cupressaceae; genus Chamaecyparis; species Chamaecyparis obtusa. Next base: position 149,316 of record BSBK01010123.1, read on the forward strand.
TACTTGTCCATGTAACAAGTCTTTCACCAAAGAAAAATGCTCCTCTAGGGGTACTTTTTTTGTCATCCACATTTCCAGCCCAATCAGCATTGGTATAGACTCTGAGTTCAAACTTGCCTTCCTTAGGATACCATAATCCATAATCTTTTGTTTTCTTCAGGTATATTAGGATTCTCTTTGTAGCAACCATGTGTGACTCTCTAGGGTTTGCAGAAAATCTTGCAACAATTCCCACAACATGTGCTATGTCTAGTCTACTATGCACTACATACATTAACTTACCAATAATTTATTGGTACAGTGTCTGGTTCACTTCTATAGTTTCATCTTCCTTAGTCAGTTTACATCCAGTAGCCATCAGTGTTTCCATAGGTTTAGCATCTTCATCTTTCATCAATAAACAAGAAGACTGATCATTATCAAGATAAAATAGATTACCTTTGGATTGTGTACTAGTTCCAACAAGTCTTCCTCCATCAAATATTTTCACCTTTTTTCTCTCAAAAGAAACTCGGTGGCTCGAATTGTTCAGTTGTGCCACACTTAGAAAGTTATAGTTCAATCCTCTTACCCAATAAGAATTTTCACATTTTAATCTATCATTTATCATCAGGGATCCTTTACCTCTTACCATATAGCGTGCATCATTTCCCATTCTTATAGATCCTCCATTGTATTCTTCAAGATAATCAAATTATTCTTCATCACCAGTCATGTGATGTGTACAGCAATTATCTATAATCCATGTCTCATTCTTATTAACTTTAGAGATAAGTGATATTTCTACATACCTTTCATCTTCTTCAGAATCATCATTCATTGCCACAAATACTACCTCCACATCATCATCAATTCCGATATCAGTGATATCTTCTTCCTCAGTAATGTAGCAAACCTTCTTGCCTTTGTCATTATTATCTTGGCTATCTCTGTTGTAGTGTCGGTACCCTCTGTTGTATCTTCTCCCATAGCTTCCTTCAGATCGATCTTTGGTTCTATCATCATCTTTCTTGTGTGGACATCTAGCAGTGATGTGGCAAACTTCTTTACAGTTAAAGCATGCTAGAGGTAACTTGCCTCTATACCTTCCTTTACCTTTAGGTAACCTTCTAGCCATAAGAGCTTCAAGTTCATCAAGCTCATCATTGGTATTGCTATCACTATCATCATTTTTATTTTTTCTACTATACTTACCAATCTTCAGAGAAGTCATGAAAGTGGATTCAACATTGGGTACAACACTATTATCATAATTATTCAATTCAAATGTTGTAAGCTTTCCAATCAGATTATCAAGAGTGAGTGTGTTGTTAGGTGCTGACCTATTTTCATGAATTGCAGATATTCTGATGGCATAGATAGGCAATAGGGTTCTCAAAATTTTGCTTGCCACAGTGTCTTCATCAATAACTCCATCTGATGCTCTAATAGTGTAAACTACCTCTTTATTCTGTTTGTGTACTACACAATGTTTTCACCTTCTTTCATCTTCATGTCATTGAATCTTCCTCTCAAGCTTTCAGCTCTATCTCTCTTGACATTCGCATCACCACTATAGATTAGAGCTAGTTTATCCCACATTTTCTTACCAGTAGTATAGTTCTTGATATCTTCAAATTCAGCATCTCAATAGGTAGCATCATTCTCCATCATGGTAACATTATGTTCATGCCTGTCCCTTAATTGATCAAGGGTCAAGGGACCAGTGGGTGGTGCAAGGTATCCATTCACCATCATATCTAGGGAAAAATTCCCAATCCTGATCCCAGATACATGTAGCTTCATTCGACTTTGCCATATTGTGAAGTTGTCCTTGTTAAGCTTTGGCACTTCCCTCTTAAACATTTTGAGACCTTTGTGTTGAAGTGCTTAAAACTTTGTTCCAAGCAACCACAGCTCTGATGCCAATTTTTAGAATAACTGAGAGGGGGGTGAATTAGTTATCCATAGTCCCAAATCAAAATGTATAATCCAAAACAATTTCCTTAAACTTCTACAGCTCGGTAACATAAAATACTTTACTGTCTGTGCTTTTACCGATTACCAGTCAATTAACAACTAATGATTACCGACCAAATGTAACATGTAATATGTAAAGTATGATAACAATCAATCACCTCAATGAACACATAACACAAAAGATTTAACATGGAAACCTTGTGAAGGGAAAAACCACCTGGGACCGGCAACCCAAAAAATGTTCACTCTTCTGAAGTGAGGTCGGTGAAGACCCAACCCTGTTAAAGGTTACAAACACACTATTAGGTGTGACCTTGTTAGAGTATTTAATACCAACCATTATCATCCAACCAGCAGTCACTCTGGGGTTGACAGGATAACAATGATCATTCTATGAATGAAACATATAAGACTTTCAAGTCCACTCTGTTAAGATATTTCTCTGTTTACAATGGTTAAAATGTAACAACATTTTGATTTGATTATAATACAACTTCAATTGCAGATGATCAAATCTATTTTATGCTCAATCAAATCCTCTGATCAGCATTACAATTATGTATCAACAATATTCAATGACTTAGTGTCGCTCGGTAATAGCTTTCTAATGCTCAGTAAACTCTGCAGTTCGGTTCTCTTTAACTAGTTTGATCAAGCATACATGAAGCTTGTTCATGTGATAATTTTGTAGTCCTTCTTCTTCCAACATAAGTTTCATAATGAAACTCTAATCTCTTAAATAGACAAGTAAACCATTTTATTTTCCTCCATAGATTTTCCCGCTTATTCTCCTTCATCCATTTTTTTACTTAAACCTTCCTTGGCACTTGTGCTAGTAAAACATTTTGATTTCATCCTTTAGATCTTCCCTAAATTATGCTAGCCATTGATCTTCGTAACAAACATTATCTCCATCACTAATTTTGATGTACTTTATAGCTCATCAATCATTAATGGTTGAACTCATAATTTAATTCTTTTCTCCTACTTGGTTAACAAAGAAATGTGTCGGTGAACACAAGCTTGGTTTATACTATGCTTGGTATACACTACTCTACTTAGTGTATACTGTAATACTTCATCAACTGACCACACTGCCTTGTGTCTTTCAGCTCTTTTCCTCATCATAGATGACTAAAACATAATCAAGTCAATAACATATGGTCATAGACTCATTAGCAAGTTACTCAATGTATTCCTTATCCTCATCTATCATATACATCTTCCTCATTTAGATATTTATGTTCTTCATCTCTTTTACTCCTTTTCTGCAGATGTTTCGGTATAGTAACTTACAAAATAAGTGTTGTCAAACTAGTTGACATCAATAACAATATATTACTGATTTAATTATATTACATATCTAATCAGCAACTCAGTGATCTCTAATCATAGATCTTTAGTTGGGTTCTAAATCAGCTATAGTTCATCACCTAAGAAGTCCCCATGACCCCTCTTGACACATTTCAACACTTAAGTTTGTCCCAAGGGGCCGTATGACCTCTTAGGACACACTTGAGTTTTCTCATGTGTTGAAGGGGTCAGCGGGACTTCCTACGGGTCCTAGTATGTCATATCATGCATTAGGACCCCTAGGAAGTCCCGATGACTCATTTTGACACATTTCAACACTCAAGTGTGTCCCAAGGGGACATATGACCCCTTATGACACACTTGAGAGTTCTAATGTGTCAAAAGGCATCATGGGGACTTCCTAGGGGTCCTAACATGTAATAAGGCATACTAGGACCCCTAAGAAGTCCCTATGACCCCTTCTGACACATTTCAACACTCAAGTGTGTCCCAAGGTGTCGTATGACCCCTTAGGACACACTTGAGTGTTCTAATGTGTTGAAAGGGGTCATGGGAACTTCCAAGGGGTAATAGTATGCCTTATCACACATTAGGACCCCTAGGAAGTCCTGATGACCTCTTTTGACACATTTCAACACTCAAGTGTGTCCCAAGGGGTCGATGACTCCTTAGGACACACTTGAGAGTTCTATTGTGTCAAAAATGGTCATGGAAAATTCCTAGGGTTCCTAACATGTGATGAGGCATACTAGGATCCCTTAGAAGTCCCCATAACCCCTTTTGACACATTTCAACACTCAAATGTGTCCCAAGGGGTCATGGGGACTTCCTAGGGGTCCTAGTATGTCTTATCATGCGTTACGACCCATACAAAGTCCCCATGACCCTTTCAACACATTTCAACACTCAAGTGTGTCCCAAGGGGTCATATGACCCCTTAGGACACACTTGAGTATTTTCATGTGTCAAAAGAGGACATGTGGACTTCCTAGGGGTCCTAGTATGCCTTATCATGCATTAGGACCCCTAGGAAGTGCCGATGATCCTTTTTGACACATTTCAACACTTAAGTGTGTCCCAAGGAGTTGTATCACCACTTAGGACACACTTGAGAGTTATAATGTGTCGAAAGGGGTCATGGGGACTTCCTAGGGCTCCTGGTATGCCTTATCATGTGTTAGGACCCCTGGCAAGTCTTCATGAACCCTTTTGACACATTTCAACACTCAAAGTCTATCCCAAGGGGGTCGTATGACCCCTTATGATGCACTTGAGAGTTCTAATATGTCAAAAGGGGTCATGCGGACTTCCTAGGGGTCCTAACATATCATAAGGCGTACTAGGACCTTTAGGAAGTCCCCATGACCCCTTTTGACACATTTCAACACTCAAGTGTGTCCCAAGGGGTCGTATGACCCCTTAGGACACACTTGAGTGTTCTAATGTGTCGAAAGGGGTCATGTAAACTTCCTAGGGGTCCTAGTATGCCTTATCACATGTTAGGACCCCTATGAAATATTGATGATCCCTTTTGACGCATTTCAACACTCAAGTGTGTCCCAAGGAGTCGTGTGACCCCTTAAGACACAATTGAGAGTTATAATGTGTCGAAAGAGGTCATGGACTTCCTAGGGGTCCTAGTATGCCTTATCATGTGTTAGGACCCCTAGTAAGTCTTCATGACCCCTTTTAACACATTTCAACACTCAAATGTGTCCCAAGGGGTTGTATGACCCCTTATGACACACTTGAGAGTTCTAATATGTCAAAAGGGGTCATAGGGACTTCCTAGGGGTCCTAACACATGATAAAGCATATTAGGACCCCTTGGAAGTCTCCATAACCCCTTTTGACACATTTCAACACTCAAGTGTGTCCCAAGGGGTTGTATGACCCTTAGGACACACTTGAGTGTTCTAATGTGTCAAAAGTGGTCATGGGCACTTCCTAGGGGTCCTAGTATGCCTTATCACATGTTAAGACACCTAGGAAGTCTTGATGACCCCTTTTGACACATTTCAACACTCAAGTGTGTCCCAAGGGGTCATATGACCCCTTAGGATACACTTGACAGTTCTAATGTGTCAAAAGGGGTCATGGGAACTTCCTAAGGGTTCAAATGCATGATAAGGCATACTAGGACCCCTAGAAAGTCCCCCTGACCTTTTTTGACATATTTCAACACTCAAGTGTTTTCCAAGGGGTCATATAATCCCTTAGGACACACTTAAGTGTTCTTATGTGTCAAAAGGGGTCATGGGGACTTTTTAGGGGTCCTAGTATGCCTTATCACATGTTAGGACTCCTAGGAAGTACTGATGACACCTTTTCACATATTTCAACACTCAAGTGTGTCCCAAGGGGTCGTATGACACCTTAGGAAACACTTGAGAGTTCTAATGTATCGAAAGGGGTCATGGGGACATCATGGGGTCATAACACATGATAAGGTGTACTAGGACCCCTAGGAAGTCCCCATGACCCCTTTTGACACATTTCAACACTCAAGTGTGTCCTAAGGTA